>JAVUPR010000509.1:0-441338 GCA_036785695.1 Gentiana straminea
ATTGACACTAGGGACATTACTATATATAAACAACAAATAACATGAAGATAAACAATATATAATAACATAAGTTCTTTTATTAATCATAATAAAGTTATTAAATGAACTAAATAGATTGCAAATGACCCAACCCGGTCGGATCCGGTCCAACCCGATTGGGTTTAGGACACGCTTTCAACGGGTTTGTACGCATCAGGTACCAGAGAAGTTTGTAAAGGGCTTTAGGTACAAAGTTAGAATTGAGTACGGTCTTCCATCCTCAAACAGGACGGACGGATGCTGGAAAGCACAATCCAAAAACATGAAGATATGCTACTGGCAAGGTTGTTTCGGAGTAAGCGAGGAAGGTCATGGGATGATTACTTCACCTGTAGCTTCTAGAGTTGCACCGCAACAATAGTTATCATGCAAGCATAGGCATGCCACCGTTTGAAGCTTTGTATGAAAGAAGATGTCCAATGCCGGCTCGTTTTGGGATGAAGTCGGGGAAAAGACAAGTCACCCCGGAATTGGTTGATCAAGCTAAAGAAAAGGTTCGGTTGGTAATGAAGAATTTGAATGCGGATCAACAAAGATAGAAAAGTTGAGCGAGATGTTAGAAGAACGCCTGCGACTTCGATGTTGGTGAGAAAATTTATCTACGAGCTTCACCAATGAAATGAGTGAAACATTTTGGACGAAGGAAAGCTATGTCCAAGGTACGTTGGACCGTTTGAGATTACGGAAAGAGTTGGACCTTTGGCTTATAAGCTCAAGTTACCGGAATCAATGTCGTGAGTCCATAACGTTTTCCACATGTCAATGTTGAAGAAGTGTTTGAAAAGAGGCGATGTTGAAGTTACGGTTGACCCGGAAGTTCTTCAAGATAACCTTTGCATACGATGAGAAACCGATCAAGTTTCTAGGCGGAAAAAAAGATCATCAAGTTACGGATGATACCTTTTGGTTACAGTGCAACGGAGCAATCATTCACCGAATGAAGCGACTTGGGAAGTTGAAGCCGACATGATCAGCGAGTTTCCAAAGGTTGTGGACTTACCAAGTATGTTCTCGTTTCGAGGATGAAACTTCTCTTAAGTATTTTGGGTACATATATATATATATATATATATATATATATATATATATATATATATATATATATATATATATATATGTATGTATGTATGTACGGGAAAAGAAAATTTTGATTTTAATTATTAAGGAATAATTAATGAAAAGAAATAATTGGTTATTATTTTTGGGAATGGTTATTTAAGGAAAATAATCACCGCATAAAGTTTATAACCTAACAATAATCGAAATTTTCTCCTCCTACGTTCTTGAGAGGTGTGTCACTCAATAGAAAAAATGGGATGAGAGTTTTCTTCCGGTTTCTAAGTCAAATTTTAACGAGTTTCGAATCGAGTAGAACATCGGAATCATCGTAAAGAGGGTGCCATTTCAACACCGGAAAGTTCGGAATTTGACAAGGTATGCTTTTTGAGCCCTAGTTGTGTTCTTGGTGAGTTTGATTGATTCAAACTCATGAATTCATAGTTTTATATATGTTTAGAAGTGTGTGATCGAATGCTAATATGATTTTTGATTGATCACATAGGTTTCATGCGAGAGAGGATGAAGTTGCTACGAGTTTTCATAGCTTTTGTGTTAGATTAGCTTGCTTAAAAGGTACGAGGATATTCCTACATATTAATTATGGTTTAGAGAGGATAGATCGTGTTTTTGAAGCATTTTTGTATCAAAGTTTGTGCATTTATAGGTTGTGTAAGGTTTAAGGTTTTTCGATAAAAATTGTGTAAAACATGTTTAGGATTGAGTAGAGATCATAAAGAGCGAGAAAGAATCATGTTTAGGGTTTTTCGAGGCGTGCAATGCGCATGCGCAAGGCATCAATACGCATGCATTGATGAGGCACAAAGTCGGTTTTTGTTAAAGGATGCTCAATGCGCATGCACGAGGCTAGAATGCGCACGCATTAGGGGTTAGAAATTAAGAAAAGTGGTACGAGCATTGGTCGTGTGCGTGGACCCGAGGGGTAATGCGCGAGGCATTGCTCGAGACGAAGCATCCGGAATGTTTCTAAGGATTGTCAAGGCGCACGCATTCCCATGAATGCGTATGCATTGACCACATTTTTGAGGAAAAGTTGAGTTTTAAGCCTCGAATCTCATTTTAAATGTTGTTTCTTGATATAATAACATTAATTAAAGATGAACAAGCCTCGATTGAGCTTCTGATGTGTTTAGTTCCGGCACCGAATGTACTCTTCAAGGGAGTTGAAGTTCGGGACCATCGGAAGGGTATGAAGGGGCTTGTGCTTTGATGAGCTAGAGTTGATCAATGTCGACGTGTACTTGATTGGATGTGGTGTCTAGATGTCTAAGTGAGGGTAGAGTCGTTAAGGTGAGATTTATCATTGAAAACACTTAGGTGGCTAGCTAACAATAGATAATAATTACATACTTGCATAGTAATAAGATTAAACATCGTGTCACTTAGAGTTAGGCACATGTGAACATCAACTATGTTACTCGTCCAGACAGGTGGATAATTCTGTGACCTTCTAGAGGCCAAATGACAAGGAAACTTCACCGGGCATGTATGCATACCGGGGAAACCCGGGACTAATAGTGCAAGCGGCTTGTTTGTTGGCACCCCTCTCGTGGAGGATACACCTCGCGTAGTGCCCCGAGTCTTTGACGTAACCAAGATAAGTTAAGCTACAAATGTATAGTCATGACATGTTGGTGGACATGAAGTGAACCCAATATTGAGTTGGTCTCACAAAGATAATTTATTAAGTATAAAACTTGATTATAAACCTTAGTTAATTAGTAGCTTCTACCTCGTTGCGAGTACTTTGCACTTACCTCAAGTGCATTTTTTTTATATGTTTGGGGAAGAGAAGATGATCGGGTAGATCCGGAGTTTGAGGAAAACTTTGATGACGAAGTTTGAGGACGCCGACGTTGAAGTGTTTATTTATTTCTATTCTTTATTTATATCTTAGACGTGTTGTTTCTTTGGGAGCTGTGTAATTTCTTTTTAGTTTCTCTTGGACGTTTTTGTATGTTATATGATTCGTTTGGTTTTCCAATGTAATAAATGTAACATTTCTAAGATAAGGAGTCGGGGTCCGGGAATGTTCTTTTTTACGGATAAGGAGTCGGGGTCCGGGAACGGGGGGCGTTACGAGTTTGGTATCAAAGCGAAGCGTCCATTGAGGCTTCCTTTCTTCCTTAAGATAAGATCTTTTTATACCACATAGTAACATTCGATCCTTCCACGATCATTTGTAATGTTAAGTGACCTACGAGATACTCATGTCGACAAGGTTTGAATCGGAAGTTCTATGGACCGGCAAGAAAGCGAGTGGTTTCGTTCAAGATGGGGTCTAGTAGTTGTAGTTCATCTAGAATATGTTGATGATCGTGTTGGAGTTTACCGTTAAAAAACTAGAAGAAAGAGAAAGGATCTTATAGTTTGAATCCTACGAATCATGGTGTAATTTTAGGGATAGGTCGGTTATCCAAGAAATTTTGTCTACATGGATTGTAAACCTAAGGAAGTACCTTTCGGTGAGGAATGCACCGAGTAGTGGTTGAATAGTGAATTTTTAGTTGTTCAAGAATGGTTTGTCCCATGAGATCCAAGCGGGAAGGTTGGGAAGTACACCAAGGAACAAGGATGAAATGTTGAACAAGGTCTTGGAAGAGCGAGACCTTCGGGTACAAGCCTTCAGTCATTAATAGTGCTAAGTGAAACTCAAAATCAAGGAAGCGAGAATGACGACCCGAGTTTTCCTGTTTGAGTTTTCTCCGTGGATGCAGAGTATGCAGAACCGGATGATAATTTTATTTCAGGCACCTTTATTTGTTTATTCTTATTTATTAAACTACTTTTATTGCATGTTAAATCATGTTGTATTTGTATTAAATAAAAAAATTCACATCTTAGGTACAATAATATTAGACAACTTAGCGGTTACGGCCTTGATCTATACGGGAGCGTCTAATACGTTCATGTCATCTAAGATAGCTAAGAAGGCTGAATCTACATTCGAGAGACCATAAGAAAAACCTCGGAAATAACTACACCATTAGGAACGGTAACTAAGGTAACTAGGATGATACCTCGAAGTGGATGTTCTTGTAGGATCATATCGATGTAAAAGTGAGTTCACGGTTTTGGATTTTTTCGATTTTGATGTAATCCTTGGAATAGATTGGCTATACGAGAATTATGTTCACTTGGATAGTTGAGAAAAGGAGAGAACTTTCGGGTACCCGGAAATCATCTAAGACCTATCATGGTAATGTTTACAAGCCTAGTAAGAACCTACATCAAATAATATCGGCGGTTAAGGCGATAAGAGCTTGTCAAAAGGGTTGTGAAGGCTACCTGTTATGTGCGATGGATGTGGAACAAGTGAAGCCTATGTTAGAGGGAAACCCCTACGGTAAAAGAGTACCACGAAATGTTTCAAGAAGAGTTACCGGGAAATATGCCGGATAGAGAAATAGAGTTCGAGATCAAGTTAGTACCCGGAGTGACACCGGTTGCTAAGGCACCTATAGAATGGCATAGAAATTTGAATTGAAAGAGTTGAAAGCTCAACTTAAAGATATGCTTGATAAAAACCTAATTCGGCCCTAGTACCTCGCCATGGGGAGCCCCTGTTTTGTTTGTCAAGAAGAAAGATGGTAGCATGAGATTGAGTATAAACTACCTAGCTTTGAATAACCTTACCATCAAGAATAAGTATCACTTTGCCAAGGATTGATGACTTGTTTAATCGGTTGCAACGTAAGAGTCTATAAGATTGATCTTAGGTTGGGTTATCACCAGTTGAAGATCAAGGTAGCGATTTACCGAGTTCTAGTTATGCTTTGGACTCACTAATTCTCCATCTACATTTATAGACTTAATGCAATGTGTTTTCATGTCATACTTGGACAAATTTGTGATAGTTTTCATAGATGAAATCCTAGTTTACTCGAAGGATGAGAAAGAACACCTAAGGATAGCGTTGAACACACTTAAGGGAGAACCAATTGTATGCTAAGTTCTCGAAGTGTGACTTTTGGATGGATCAAGTCGGTTTCTTGGGTTATGTTATTTACGGAGATGGTATTCAAGTTGATCCGGTGAAGATCGAAGCGGTTGAGAAATTTTCTAGACCGACTATAGTTTCGAGAGGTGAGAAGTTTTCTCGGTTTGGTCGGCTACTTTAAGAAGTTTGTACAAGACTTCTCAAAGATAGCTACCGCTCCTTTGGACTCACGCAAAAGATTGTGAAGTTTGAATGGACTAGTGGGTGTGAAGACACTTTCTAGTCATTGAAAAAGAAGTTGACTACAACCCTGGTTGGCGATACTAAAGATCTTTGATAATTACGACGCCTAAAGCGATGCTTCGGGACAAGGTTTAGGATGCGTGTTGATGCAATGAGGAAAAGTAATCGCTTACGCATCTAGACGAGTTGAAGGTCCATGAAAAGAATTATCCAACACATGACTTACAGTTGGCAACGGTAGTGTTTGCCTTAAAGATTTGGAGGCACTACTTGTATCGAGTTAAGGCTAGGATCTTCAGAGACCATAAGAGCTTAAAGTATTTCTTCACTCAAGAAGAATCTGAATATGAGACGAGAGGAGATGGATGGAATTCATAAAAGATTACGACTTGGACATTCAATACCATCCGGGTAAAGCCAATGTGGTTGCGAGATGCCTTAAGAAGAAAACCGGTGCTTGCGAGTTTCAAGCCTTGAAGATGTGGCGGGACGGTTAAACGGGATGAAAATCAGGGTTTTGATACGATTGAAGATCGATAGTTTGTGGCACCATTGTTAGCAAGGTCGGACTCGAGGGATGATATTCCGGAAAAGCAAGATGAAGATCAAGTTTTGGTTGATCTGAAGCGGGTTGCGAGGATAAGCCTATAGTGGGTTATGTTTTAGATAATCATAGGAACCTTTGGTACTATGATCATTTGTTTGTGCCTAATGTCGGTGATTTACGACAAAGAATTATTGAAGAGGCACATATGATTGCTTTTGCAGTTCATCTAGGAGCTACTAAAATGTACAGAGACTTGTAGGAAAATTTTTGGTGGCCCTCGATGAAAGTGGAAATAGCTAAGTGTGTAGTAGAATGTGATACTTGCCAAAAATTTAAAGTAGAACATAGAAGACCGGGAGGAATGCTTAAGCCTTTGGATATCCCTGAATGGAAATGGGATAAGATCATGATTGATTTTATCACCGATTTACCGAAGACGAAGAGTGGACATGATGCGATTTGGGTGATTGTGGATAGATTGACCAAATCAGCTCATTTCCTACCAACCAAGGTTGATATGTATTTGAAGAAGATGACAACATTATACGTGGACAATATAGTGAAGTTGCACGGAGTACCTATTTTGATAGTTTCAGATCGTGACAGTCGGTTTGTCAGTCGATTCTAGAGAAGTTTGCAAAGGGCTTTAGGTACAAAGTTAGATTTAAGTACGGCCTTCCATCCTTAAACAAACGGACAATCAGAGATAACAATCCAAACACTTGAAGATATGCTAAGATCTTTTGCTTTAGAAGTAGGCGGATCATGGGATTATTACCTAACTGTATCCTAGTTTTCCTACAACAATAGTTATCATGCAAGCATAGGCATGACACCATTTGAAGATTTGTATGGGAGAAGATTTCGAACGACGTTGTTTTGGGGTGAATTCGAGGAAAGACAAGTCACCCGGCCGGAATTCGTTGAAAGCTAAATAAAGGGTTCAGTTGGTTAAGAAGAATCTGAAGGCAGCACAAGATAAACAGAAATGTTGGCTAGATGTTAGTAGAAGACCTCTGGATTTCAATGTTGGTGAGAGAGTTTATCTACGAACTTTACAAATGAACGGAGTGAAACCTCTTGGACGAAGGAAAGGCGAGTCCAAGATACGTTGGACCGTTTGAGATTACGGAAAGAGTTGGACCTTTGGCTTATAAGCTCAAGTTACCGGAATCAATGTCGAGAGTCCATAACGTTTGCCACGTGTCAATGTTGAAGAAGTATTTGACAAAGGCGATGTTGAAGCTACGGTTGACCCGAGAAGTTCTTCAAGATAACCTCGCATACAATGAGAAACCGATCAATATTCTAGGCGGAAAGAAAAGATGATCAATGGATGATCCCTTTGATTACGGTGCAGTGGCGCAATCATTCACCAAATGAAGGTACATGTGAAGTTGAAGGCGACATGATCAATGGGTTTCCAGAGTTTCTGGACTTACCAGGTATGTTGTAGCTTCGAGGATGAAACTCATCTTAAGGGGGGATGAATGTAATATTCTGATTTTCAGGAAAGGGTAGACATGTAATTTTGCAAAAACGAAATGTGATTATTCTTTACTTTCTTTATGGAGTTAAGTATTTTGCGGATATATATATATATATATATATATATATATATATATATATATATATATATATATATTGGGAAAAAAAATAGATTTTTAACTAAAAGGACATATTCTTAACTAAATGGGGAATGCAGGACATTGTGAGTTAATAAGAACGAAAGACCTTCTTTTATCCTAAATTACCCTTCTCTTGATACATTCACCGAGTTGTTATAAATAATAATAATAATAAATAGCTGCCAACCATAAAAAATAAGAGACTTTATTTAATTAATTATGACAATTTATTGTAACGGACAATCAACTATTCCATGATTTAGGCATCCATTATTACTACACAATTTTTATTTTAATGTTAGAAAAATACTCAGTTGATCTATAAATTTGATTCAAAATTACTCCACCTATGTTACTCAATCCATATCAATGTTACTACATTTTTCCTGTTACTACATCTAATTTATTGGTTGTTACTACTTCTTTATAAATGTTACTATTTTTTTTTGGCAGTAGTCATATCTATTTTATTGTCTGTCGCTACCTTTTTTCGAGTGTTACTACATATATTTGGTTGTAAATATATTTTATTGGTTGCTATGGCTTCTTTTTTTATGTTACTACATTTTTATTATTGGTAACCACATTCTTTTGTAACTATATTATATTGGTTCTTACTACTTTTTTTATTTGTGACTACATCTTTTTTATAAGTGTTACTATATTTTTCGGATGTAACTACATATATATTATTGTATTTACTATATATATATATATATATATATATATATATATATATATATATATACACATATGAAACTAGGATAACCGTTTTGGGAAGCTTTAAATCACTATAATTACTCCAACTTAATGCCTAGACTTAAATGCTCAGTATTTTATCACTCAATTTCACAAAAAAAAGAAAATATTTCTATTTTATCTTTTCAGGGTATTTATGTCGATTAATAATGAAATTGTCCTTTTTAATCGTCGAGAAAATGAAATTGTCCTTTGATCTGATTTGTTTACTTTTTTGTCCTTCTTGCCTTACTCTTTCCCCAAAGAAAAATATGATTTAATTATTAAGGAATATTTAAGGAAAATAAATAATATGTTATTATTTACGGGAATGGTTATTTAAGGAAAATAATCATCCCATTAAGCTTATAACCTACCAAGAATCGAAATTTTCTCCTCCTACGTCCTTGAGAGGCGTGTGCGGCAATAGAAAAAAAAGGGCCGAGAGTTTTCTTCCGAGTTTCAAAGTCAAATATTAACGGTGTTCAAATCGAGTAGACTGCGGAATCGTCGTAAAGAGGTCGTCGTTTCAACACTAGAAAGTTGGGACATTGACAAGGTATGCTTTTTGAGCCCTAGTTGTGTTCGTGATTTAGTTTGATGGATTCAAACTTTTGAATTCGTAGTTTTATATGTTTAGAAGCGTGTGATTGAATCCAATTTGATTTTGGATTGATCAAATAGATTTCCGGCAGAGAAGATCAAGTTGCTCCAATTTTTCTTAGCTTTTGTTTGGATTATCTTGCTTAAAAGGTATGAGGATCTTCCTAAGAATTAATTATGGTTTAGAGAGGATAGATCGTGTTTTTGATGTGTTTTTGTATTAAAGTTTGTGCATATACGTTGTGTAAGGTTTAAGGTTTCCGTTGGATCATAAAAGTTATGTTTTTCTGATGTTTTTTCAGATAATAATTGTGTAGAACATGTTTGGGATCGAGTAGAGATCTTAAATTGTAGAAAGAATCATGTGTAGGGTTTTTTAGCGTGGAATGCGCATGCAAAGGGCATCAGTGCGCACGTATTGATGAGGAAGAAAGTCGGTTTTTTGTTAAAGAATGGTCGATGCGCACGCACGGGCTAGAAAGCACACGCATTGAGGGTCGAAATTAAAAAAATTGATACAACATTGGTCGTACGCACGCACCGGGGGTAATGCACGTGCATTGCTCGGACGAAGCACCACTGAATGTTTCGGGATGCTCAATGCACACGCATTCCCGTGAATGCGGACACATTGACCCATTGAATGCACGGGCTCGTTTTAAATGTTGTTTCTTGGTATAATAACATTAGTTAAAGATGAACAAGCCTCAATTGAGCTTCTGATGTGTTTAGTTCTGGTACCGAATGTACTATTCAAGGGAGTTGAGGTTCGGGACCGTCGGAAGGGCATGAAAGGGCCTGTGCTTTGATGAATAATAATTCATCAATGACTGTGTACTTGATAGGACTTGGTGTCTAGCTATCTAAGTGAGGGAGTAGAGTCGTTAAGGTGAGTTTTATCCTTAAAAACACTTAGGTGTCAAGTTAAGAACAGATAATAATTACATACTTATAGAGAAATAAGATTAAACGTCATGTCACTTTTGGTTAGGCACATGTGAACATCGGCTATGTGACGCATCCTCACGGGTGGATATTGTGTGTGACCTTCAGCGGCCAAATGACGGGGGAACTTCACCGGATTTGTATGCTTGCCATGGAAACCCGGGAGTAACGGTTCATGCCTTTGTTGGTTGGCACCTCTCGTGGTGGATACACATCGTGTAGTGCCTTTGAGTGCGACGTAACCAAGATAAGTTAAGCTAGAAATGTATAGTCATGACATGTTGATGGACATGAAGTGAACCCTAGATTGAGTTGGTCTCACAAAGATAATTTATTAAGTATAAAAATTGATTATAAACCTTAGTTAATTTGTACCTTCTACCACTTACTTAGTACTTTATACATACCTCAAATGGATTGTTTTGTTTGGGGGAGAGAAGATGAACATGTAGATCCGGAGTTCGAGGAAGACTTTGATGACAACGTTTGAGGACGCCGACATTGAAGCGTTTATTTATTTCTGTTCTTTATTTATAAACTAGACATGTTGTTTCTTTAGGAACTATGTAATTTCTTTTTAGTTTCTTTTGGAGGTTTTCATACGTGATACGATTTGTTTGGTTTACCAATGTAGTAAATGTTACATTTCTATCTTTACATTTTGAATTTCCATTCTTTGTTATTCGAAATAAATATACCCGAGTATTTTTGCTTCCGTCTTGCTTAACTCGATACGACGTAGTTGTGGGCGACGTATGATGTGGAATTTAGTTTATATTACACATGCCGAACATTTCTTTTCCGGATAAGGACTCGGTGCCCGGGAAAGGGGCGTTACAGTTGGTATCAAAAAGAAGCTTCATTTAGGCTTCCTTTCTTCCTTAAGATATGATCTCTTTATACCACATAGTAACATTCTGATCCTCGCTGATCTTTTAGAAAGTTAGAAGACCTCAGAGATACTTATGTCGATAAGTTTGGAATCGGAAGTTCTATGGCCTAGAAAGAAGCGAGTCGTTTGGTTCAAGATGGGGGTCATGCGAGTTTTGGTTCATCTAGAATATGTTGATGATCTTGTTAGAATTTAACGTTGAAAAAGCAGAAGAAAGAAAAGGATCCTATAGTTTTGAATCCTACAAATCATGGTGTAATTTTTGGTATAGGTCGTCTATCAAGGAATTTTGTCTACATGGATTGTAAACATAAGGAAGTACCTTTCGGTGATGAATGCACCGAGTAGAAGTTGAATAGTGCAGTTTCAGTTGTTCAAGAATGGTTTGTCCCGTGAGATCCAAGCAGGAAGGTTGGGAAGTACACCAAGGAACATGGATGAAATGTTGAACAAGGTCTTGGAAGCGAGAACTTCAAGTACAAGCCTTCGATCATTAATAGTGCTAAGAGGAACTCAAAATCAAGGAAGCGGGAATGGCGACCAGAAGCGGATGATAATGTTATTTCAGGTACATTTATTTGTTTATTTTAATTTATTAAAGTACTTTTCTATCATGTTAAATCATGTTGTATTTGTATTAAATAAATGAATTGACATATTATGTACAATAATATTAGACAATTTAGCGGTTACGGCCTTGTTTGATATAGGAGCTTCTAATACGTTTGTGTCTTATAATATAGCTAAGAAGCTGAATCTACCTTCAGAGACCTTAAGAAACTCCTTGGAAATAACTCCACCATTAGGAAAGGTAACTATGGTAACTTGGATGATACCTCAAGTGGATGTTCGAGTAAGATCATATCGATGTAAAAGTGACTTCACGAGTTTAGGATTTTCGGATTTCGTTGTAATCCTGCGAATAGATTGGCTATCCGAGAATTATGTTTACTTGGATAGTAGATAAAAGTGAGTGACCTTTAAGGTACCCAGTGAATCATGTAACATGTAACAAGGTATTGTTTACAAGCTTAGTAAAAAGATACATCCGATAATATCGCTAGCGGTTAAGGCGATAAGAGCTTGTCAAAAGGGTTGTGAAGGCTACTTGTTATACGCAATGGATGTGGAACAAGTGAAGCCTAAGTTAGAGGAAACCCCCATAGTAAAAGACTACCTGGAAATGTCTCGAGGAAGAGTTCCGGGAAATATGCCGGATAGAGAAATAGAGTTCGAGATCAAGTTAGTACCGGAGGCAGCGACACCGGTTGCTAAGGCCTCTATAGAATGACACCGGCTGAATTGAAAGATTTGAAATCTCAACTAAAAGATATGCTTGAAAGAAACATAATTCAGCCTAGTACCCTGCCTTGGGGATCCCCTGTTTTGTTTGTCAAGAAGAAAGATGGTAGCATGAGAATGTGTATAGACTACCAAGCTTTGAATAACCTTACCATCAAGAAAAAGTATCCCTTTCCAAGGATTGACGACCTGTTTAATTAGTTGCAAGGTAAGAGAGTGTATCTAAGATTGATCTTAGGTCGGGTTATCACCAGTTGAAGATCAAGGTAGCAGATATACCGAAGACGGCTTTTAGTACGAGGTATGGACATTATGAGTTCCTAGTTATTCCCTTTGGACTAACTAATGATCCATCTGCATTTATGGACTTAATGCAACGTGTTTTCATGCCATACTTGGACAAATTTTTGAAAGTGTTCATAGATGAAATCCTAGTTACTCGAAGGATGAGAAAGAACATGAAGAACACTTAAGGATAGTGTTGAACACACCAAGGGAGAACCAGTTGTATGCTAAGTTCTCGTCTTTGTGACTTTTGGTTGGATCAAGTCAGTTTCTTGGGTCATGACATTTCTGGAGATGGCCTTCTGATGAGAGTCAACATGTCTATCATTTTCTATGTAATTATACCCCGTTTATACCTCATTTTATATGTTCTCTGAGACATTTGGTTGTATTTTGATGTATTTACACCTTGGTTATCATTTCTGAACCTAGGACGTAATGTCCGGGATTCTCGGTATTTTTCGGTGTAATTTTTGATACTCTCGGTCACCCTAGTGTCCTGTAGGGATTATGTGTGGTATTTATTGTGATTTTATACATGACTTAGTTGTTTTAGATGTCCGGAAGGCGAGATACGAGGATTGGAAGGTATGCCCGAAGCTTAATCGTTCAAACGGATCAAAACGCAGTGGTACTACAACCATACCTTCCATTGATCTGAATTTTTATCCACCTTAGAGGCATTTTCTATGCTGGACATCTTCATGAAAGTTGTAGACAATTTCATTAGTTTTCAAACGGATTATAAATCACTCGATTTGGAGGTCTACACAGAAAGTTATATTTGTTTTTCTGAACGTGTGTCAGCTAGGCGCGCGCTTGAGAAATGCTAGGCGCACGCCTAGCAGTCAATTTTGGCCAGTATGTTTCAGTATGTGTTTATTGTTGATTGTTGTTGTTTTTCTTGTTATAATGAGTAGCTAGTTTTCCAATAGTCGAGTTATGTGGTCTTTGAAATCGAATCCTAGCCTATTCATGTGGTTTTCTTGATGTTTTACTGTTGATTCTCGATGTTACCGTAGTTCTAGAACTTATTCTTATCACTTTTGTTAAATTGGCCATTTGATAATCGTATCACACGTATCGTCTTTACATATGTATTTTGCGAGAGGATACGGGAACCGGGGTTCTAGGATCACTTGTGTACAACCCGGCGAGTTGTTCGGACTCGGTTTCGTTGTGAGGTTTTGTATCGACTTGTCGAGCATTTCATGAATCGTAGACCGTGTGAGGTCAGTTAAATCTATTGAGCAGACTGTTGAACCTGACATAGGAGGGTAGATTATTGAAATAATGTCTATTCTCAGAGCCAGGAAACGACACCCTTTGTGACATCGAGAACGATTAGGTAAATCAATAATTCCTCGGGACTTAGCTAGGGTTTATGAGTATTAGGTTGGATGATAGCTCGGCTATCTCTTTTATATAGTTTTAAATCTTTCTTTTGTGTATATTTAGTTTGTAGAACCGGTGATCGACAAGTCACCGTCTTCGATAGTTGTGTTGACCTGAACTAGGGACGAGACCGACTTTGGTACTCGACCAGATTCCCTGTGGGATACGACCTTGACTCACCAATTCTAGGCTACAGTTGACCCGGTGCACTGCCGGTGAGATTGGACACTTAGAAAAGGCCGATCACATTCAAGTTGATCCAGCGAAGATCAAAGCAGTTGAGAAATGGTCCAGACCAACTATAGTTTCAGCGGTGAGAAGTTTTCTCGGTTTGGTAGCTCTTATAGGAAGTTTGTATTGGACTTCTCAAAGATAGCTACCTCATTCACCCGACTCACGCAAAAGAATGTGAAGTTTGAATGGACTAGTGGGTGTGAAGATGCTTTCTAGACGTTGAAAAAGAAGTTGACTACAGCCCCAGTATTGGCAGTTCCGGAGGTTTTGGATAATTACGACATCTACACAGATGCTTCGGGACAAAGTTTAGGATGTGTGTAGATGCAAGGAGGAAAAGTAATCGGTTATGCATCTAGACAGTTGAAAGTCCATGAAAAGAATAATCCAACACATGACTTAGAGTTGGCAACGGTAGTGTTTGCCCTAAAGATTTGGAGGCACTACTTGTATGAGGTTAAGGCTAGGATCTTCACAGACCACAAGATCTTAATGTATTTCTTCACTCAGGAGAATCTGAATATGCGATAGAGTAGATGGATAGAATTCGCAAAAGATTAAGACTTGGACATTCAATACCATTCGGGTAATTCCAATGTGGTTACAGATGCCTTAAGAAGAAAACCAGTACTTGTAGCTTCAAGCATTGAAGATGTGGCGAACGGTTAGCCGGGATGAAAATCTAGGGTTTTGACCGGATTGAAGATCGATGGTTTGTGGCACCATTGTTAGCAAGGTCCGAGCGAGGGATGATATTCGGGAAAAGCAAGATGAAGATCAAGTTTTGGTTGACTCGAAGCGGGTTGCAAGGGAAAAGCCTATAGTGAGTTATGTTTTAGATAAGAATGGGAACCTTTGGTACTAGGATCGTTTGTGTGTGCACGATGTCGGTGATTTACGACAAAGAGTTATGGAAAAGGAACATAGGATTGCCTTTCTTTGTTCATCTAGTAGCTACTAAAATGTACGAGAGACTTGAAGGAAAAGTTTCCGTGGCCCTCGATGAAAGTGGAAATAGCTATGTATGTAGCAGAATGTGATATTTGCCAGAAATTGAAAGCAGAACATAGAAGAGTAGGAGGAATGCTTAAGCCATTGGGTATCCTAGAATGGAAATGCGATAAGGTCACGATGGATTTTATCACCAGTTTTTTGAAGACGAAGACTGGACATGATGCGATTTGGATGATTGTGGATAGATTGACCAAATCAGCTCATTTCCTACCAACCAAGGTTGATAAGTATTTAAAGAAGATGACAACATTATACTTGGACAATATAGTTGTTGGAAATATTATTTATGTTTTGATGATGATTCGTCACGAAATTAGACAAATCACTTACAACCCATGATTATGAAGTCGTAACTAACTGTTATAGTGCATAATAAAAGAAGAAGAAAGAAATGGTCTAGAAATAAATGTATAAGTTCTATCTAGAGTCTGAACCTTGTATAGGTTGTTTCAGACAAGCATTGTAATAGAATAGGAACTAGGCGAACAGTGAGTCACAACAAGAAAAGCGAGTTATAACAAGAAAAGCGTATATGAACTTGAAGAAGCGAGGGTTCAAACTCGGTCATGCTAAAGCGAAGAAGATAAGTTCGGCGAGGGACACGGACTCGGTTGGCTTATCTAGAGGCGAAGAGGCGAGGGACACGGACTCGGTTATTGAGGATTGAAGAAATGAGGTGGCAAACTCGGTTAGAAGCGATTAAGTCATGACTATAAGTCGGGATTCGAGCAAGTACGTGGTGACACGAAGCGAGTTATAGATCATGTATAAGCGAATAATCTTAAGGACAAAGATTATCGGTTACCAAGTAAGAAGAAGCTGATTGGTGTACTCGACTTAGCCAATTGAAGTCGGATATTAAGTATACAAGGTACTCAGATTTGAAGAAGAGTAGAAAACTGAGTTAAAGCCTTGTTGAATTCAAGCGAGAATACGACAAAAGATCGTACAAGTGAACGTTGGCAAAACGACAAGTGTAATGGCTACAAGAGCTAGTGACCGTTACATCACCCCTATAAATACACAAGAGATTCATTCAAGAAAAAGAGAGGAGGATCGGAAAAGAGCTTTACAAGCATATATTCAAAGATCCAAATCCGGATCTATAAAATCGGATCATATATATCCGAGAAAAAGGGAAGCCAACGAAATTGCCTTGAAGACTTCAAAGAAAGATCCGGTAACCCATCAAGGGGGAAAGAAGGCATCTTGGAGCTACAAGTCGGATCCGGAAGAATCGGACGACTCCTTTGAATTAATCCTTGATTAATTCTAAACCTAACCTTTGTGAAAAAGGGTTGGTTTGTGCATAGTTTGAAGAGAGCAATTCTACCTTTCTTCATACGGTGTTGCTACGAGTTGTTGGTACGATCCCGAGGGTGTGTGTTAGTATTAGTGGTGAGCTGGTGAAGGAGCAATTCCACCTCCAAAGGATCAGTGTGCAGAGTGAAGGGAGCAATCTCACCGTTCTTCATTTTGTGTAGACAGTGAATCTAGGGTGTCGTGAAAGACTGTCATAGTCCTAGGATTTTGTAATGGTTATCTCATTATTCTAGTGATACCTCCTACGCCACAGGAGAAGGGGAGACGTACGGGATTACACCACCCGGAACTTCCATAAACAAATCATGTGTTGATTTACTTTTTGCATATGTGTTTGTTTTATTTATTGCATTAACTCTCAGCAAACACCAGACACTGAGACAGCACAAAACTGATACATAGAAGGTCTAGTTTTCTATTTACACATCTATTGCACTAAAGGCTAGTTTTATCCGCTGCCAGTTAACGAGACTAAATATAAGTCAATAATAACTTATATTCAGTTGAGCTAACTGAACTCCGCACAAGTTGAAGGGACAGGAACAAAACTGAAGATCAGTTTAAGTTTCAGAGAAACTCAGTTCCTGGGACTTTTCCAACTCAGGATTAGTTTTTGGTGACAAGTTTATTCACCCCCCCCCTCTAAACTTGTGTTAGCTTTCCAAGGGACCAACAATTGGTATCAGAGCGGTTCTTTCATTTGAAAGAAGATCCAAGAATACATTTTTAAACCAGTTGTTGAAGACCCCTCACTGTATCAGTTCACTTAGTTTCAATGTCTACATCTAAAGCTAGAAGTTGGCTTACTCACCCCCTGACTAATTGCTTGCAAAATATATCTGATTTTGAGGATCAAATGATCGAAAGGTTCAGTGCGACGAATCTATATACAAATCCAGAACCTCAACTCAGTGATGATGTGGATACAAACTTCAATGTTCACATTAACGAATCCAGAGGAGTTCCATCACTAAGAGACCTCTCAAAAAAAGAAGGGATGGAATTTTTGCAAGTGGTTGTTGATATAGAAGATTCATCACAGCAACAAAAGAGTGTACATTCGAATCCTAAAAGCTTGCATCAAATCATCAAGGAAAGGTACATTCTTCAAATCGGTTTTCATTTTTTGAACTCGGTCGAAAAACTCGATCTTGTCAAGTTAAGCGAAAAACTTACGTTGGAACTAAAATTAATAGACAGAGAACTTGACAAAGCAAAAGTTTGGAATGAGTTTCTTGAAACTGAGGTGTCAAATCTAGCTGATAGATTAATGTGTAGTAAATTTGACAAAAGCAATGATAATCCCCCACCCCTACCCTGTCTTGAGACTTCAAAAAGTATAAACTCTAGAAATCAAGATACTGGAAGATTTAGTGGATTACACAAGGAAACTAAAAATGTTAAATCTAAAAGAATCCTTGTGAAATCAACTAAGATTGAGCGCAATGGTTTATCCAGAAAAGAGTTGAGAAGGTTTAATTCTCTCAACAAAGAAACTGAAAATAATATTTCGGTAACTAACTCAACCGGGCCTAAAAAGCTATGGGTACCAAAGAAAACTTAAACTGTTTTGCAGGAAAAGTCTGTTCACTTTGCAAAATCCTCGAAAAGCGATGTATATTTGAAAGCGAGAAGGCAAAGGCCGATGAAGGACATATTGGTCAAAAGAAGTAAAAACTTTCCGCCTACCATCGATGTTTGAATCGACATGGCAAATCACTCGAAGCCACGTGTCAATGCGGGAGAAAAAGTAGATGTACATCCCTACATAATCTCATTGATTGTGACACGACTCTCATTTGAAAACGATTGCAAAATCTTGACAAAATCATGCTCACCCAAAATCAAGCACTCAAGCATCCTTAACTCAAAAATCAATGGAGCAATACAACATAGACGATGGAATCACCACCAGCCTGGAAAACTTCTGTCAAAAATTCTCAAAATCCACTCTTTCAATTCAAATTACAAAGAAGATTAAAAAGATTCGAGGTTTGGAGAATTTGATTGATACAAAGGTCACTACTTTGTGTCCAGACGGCATTAGAGATTTCTACAGAAATGCCGAAATCATCAACAATGGAAAAAGCTTCAAAACAACTGTTCAAGACAAAAGCTTCACCATTGATGAACAATTGCTTTCCCTTGTGTTCCGTCTAGATATAATTGGAGGCTCTCCATCTTTCATTTTTGGGAAAGAAGAAAAAGACAAGCTTTGGAACATCACGGCAATCAACAAGAAGGAGAAGAATTACAGTGGCTCTATTTATCAGCAGAAAGGAGAGTTTGCATTCTTGACGATACTTCTGACCAGAAACGTCATTGGCCATGCTCGAAATTTCTATACTCTCTCAACAGATAAAATGAAGATGATTTATGCTATTTGGTTTGAAAAGAGATTTGATTGGAACAAATTTGTTCTCAATCAGTTGATCAAGCAAATTTCAGACGAGAAAGAAATAGTCAAAGAAAGAGAAAATACTGGAGAATCGTTTTTACTGAAAAAAGGGATTTCCTCATCTAATGCAAAGGATACTAGATCATTTCTCTATATCAAAAGTTACAGAAGCCAAAGCAAAACTCAAATCAGTGTCCACTGGGACAAAGAAAAGGAAAATTATTAAAGAAGAGGAATTGAGTGAAGCTTCAGACTCCAGTTCAAGTGGTACTGTGAATTTAGATGAAAGGACTCTGAGAAGACAGAAGAGGTTATGGAAAAAACTTCAGGCAATGAAAGCCGAACCTAAAGTGGTAATCAATATTGATGAAAGTGATGTTGAAACTGCTGATGTTGAAGAATCAGAAGGAAGTGAAGAAAACGAAGGAAGCAAGACGGATGGCGAAGATGATGTAAGCGAAAGAGAGATTGAAGAATCGAAGAATCGAAAGCGATGAAGAATGCGAAGGAAGTGAATTTCCCACTACTATGTTTTGGGAATACACCGAAACACAGAGAGAAGCTGTGGAAGACGAGAATTTTGTGGCGAGTATGAAAAGGAACTAACGAGTTCATGATACTCACTTTTACTATCCCTGAAGCGGCTCCTCATCACAAGCTCATGAGGCATCCACAAGCAAATCGCATTTGGAGAATCTACGGTTCAAAAGCGAAGCCGAGAAAGCGAAAAATCCGAAAGAATTCATTGAATGTTTAATACAAAATCTACGGGAGAAAATGTTCAACCCGCATGAATTAATTGGAAGAATACATTATTCGGAGTTTGAACAAATACTCAAACATCATCACCCTACGTAAGTTATTTGAAGATTGCTATCGCTTATCTTCAAACAAGGGGAAGATGAATTTGTAGGTGATGATGATGCGACTAAAGAAGAAAAGGCGAAGAGGCTTATGCCAAACAAGCGATAGAAGATCAAGATAGACAAGTAGATGTTGATCTACTAACTACTCAACTTGATGAAGAAGCGATTGACGGTATGTTTGAAAAGCGATTGCGAAGGAGATTTTAAAGAAACAAGAAGCGAGGATGATGAGGAAGCCGCAGATTAAAGCGATTGAGTATCAGAAAGAAGCTTGTAACCTGTGTCAAATCCCTTGACAAGATGGCAGATAAGAAGACACAAACAAAGGGGGAAACTGAAAAGAAATCAGAAAGAAAAGAGGAAAAAGAAAAACTTAATCTTATCTCAGAAGAAGAAGAGAAATTGATGGAAGAAGAACTCAAAGAAATTCTGATCAAGTTCAAAAACCAAGAGAATGAAGAAGGAAACAGATTTCTTTGAATGAATATACGGAAATCAAGCCTAGAGATGGTGGCGAAGAAGAAGGGAAATCAAGAAGATCTTTAGAGACAAAAAGGAGTATATTTCTTTGGTGAAAAGTTAATGGCCTTTGGAAAATGAAAAGATGTAATCTAATTCAGTTTTTAACTCAGTCTGTTCTATTTTGAATCTTGTGATAAACTTGGATGTTCTATTTTGCTATCTTAAGATGTTTCGTTATGATTTCTTGCATCATTCTTTCATTATTGCTTTTAGGGAGGGTTATGATACATCATCAAAAAAGGGGAAATTGTTGGAAATATTATTTATGTTTTGATGATGATTCGTCACGAAATTAGACAAATCACTTACAACCCATGATGATGAAGTCATAACTAACTGTTATAGTGCATAATAAAAGAAGAAGCAAGAAATGGTCTAGAAATAAATGTATAAGTTCTATCTAGAGTCTGAACCTTGTATAGGTTGTTTCAGACAAGCATTGTAATAGAATATGAACTAGGCGAACAGCTGAGTCACAACAAGAAAACTGAGTTATAACAAGAAAACTATATATGCACTTGAAGAACTGAGGGTTCAAACTCAGTCATGCTAAAACTGAAGAAGATAAGTTCGCCGAGGGACACGAGACTCGGTTGGCTTATCTAGAAGGCGAAGAAGCGGGGACACGAGACTCGGTTATTGAGGATTGAAGAAGCGAGGTGGCAAACTCGGTTAGAAGCGATTAAGTCGTGACTATAAGTCGGGATTCGGTGCAAGTACGTGGTGACACGAAGCCGAGTTATTAATCATGTATAACCTTGAATAATCTTAAGGACAAAGATTATCGGTTACCAAGTAAGAAGAAAGCTGATTGGTGTACTCGACTTAGCCAATTGAAGTCGGATATTAAGTATACAAGGTACTCGAGTTTTGAAGAAGAGTAGAAAACCGAGTTAAAGCCTTGTTGAATTCAAGCGAGAATACGACAAAAGATCGTACATGTGAACGTTGGCAAAATGACAAGTGTAACGGCTACAAGAGCTAGTGACCGTTACATCACCCCTATAAATACACAAGAGATTCATTCAAGAAAAAGAGAGGAGGATCGAAAAAAGAGCTTTACAAGCATATATTCAAAGATCCAAATCCGGATCTATAAAATCGGATCATATATATCCGAGAAAAAGGGAAGCCAACGAAATTGCCTTGAAGACTTCAAAGAAAGATCCAGTAACCCATCAAGGGGGAAAGAAGGCATCTTGGAGCTACTAGTCTGATCCAGAAGAATCAGACAGCTCACTGAATTAATCCTTGATTAATTCTAAACCTAACCTTTATGAAAAAGGGTTGGCTGTGCGTAGTTTGAAGAGAGCAATTCTACCTTTCTTCATACGGTGTTGCTACAGCTGTTGGTACAGTCTGAGGACTGTGTGTTAGTATTAGTGGTGAGCTGGTGAAGGACCGTATGAAGTTGAAGGGACAGGAACAAAACTGAAGATCAGTTTAAGTTTCAGAGAAACTCAGTTCCTGGGACTTTTCCAACTCAGGATTAGTTTTTGGTGACAAGTTTATTCAACCCCCCCCCTCTAAACTTGTGTTAGCCTTTCTAAGGGACCAACAATAGTAAAGTTCTACGGAGTACCTATCTCGATAGTTTCGGATCGTGACAGTCGGTTTGTCACTCGATTCTAGAGAAGTTTGCAAAGGGCTTTAGGTACAGAGTTAGATTTTCGTATGGCCTTCCATCCTCAAACAGACGGACTGTCAGAGAGAACAATCCAAACACTTGAAGATATGCTAAGAGCTTGTGTTTTGGAAGTAGGCGGATCATGGGATGATTACCTACCTGTAGCCTAGTTTTCTTACAACAATAGTTATCACGCAAGCATAGGCATGCCACCATTAGAAGATTTGTATTTGAGAAGATTTCGAATGCCACTGTTTTTGGATGAATTCGGGGAAAGACAAGTCACCCGGATGGAATTGGTTGAGCAAGGTAAAGAAAGGGTTCAGTTGGTTAAGAAGAATCTGAAGGCAGCACTAGATAAACAGAAAAGATGGCAAGATGTTAGAAGAAGACCTCTTGAGTTCGTTGTTGGTGAGAGAATTTATCTACGAGCTTCACCAATGAAACGAGTGAAGCATTTTGGACAGAAGCGAATGCTAAGTCCAAGGTATGTTGGACCGTTTGATATTCTGCAAATAGTTGGACCTTTGGCTTATAAGCTCAAGTTGCCGGAATCAAAGTCGAGAGTCCACAACGTTTTCCACGTGTCAATGTTGAAGAAGTGTTTGACAAAGCGATGTTGAAGCTACGATTGACCCGAATTTCTTTAGATAACCTCTCATACGATGAGAAACCGATCAAGATTCTAGACCGGAAACAAAAGATGATATTTTTGGTTCTGGTGCAATGGAGCAATCATTCACCGAATGAATCCACTTGGGAAGTTGAAGGCGACATAACCAGCGAGTTTCCAGAGTTTGTTGACTTACCAGGTATGTTGTAGTTTCGAGGACGAAACTCCTCTTAATGGGGGAGGAATGTAATATTCTGATTTTCAGGCAAGGGGATGTGTCATTTTGCGAAAACGAAATATTATTATTATTTACTTCTTTTGTGGACTTATGTATTTTGTGGATATATATATATATATTCAAGGAAAAACGGTCAATTGACCCGGAATTGGCCAATTGACCCGACCCATACCCAAAAATCCCCTTCAATTTTACGCACTGTGTCGCCTTTATCCCACGTTTTTTTTGAGTGGATCATCCCCACGTTCAAACCCCCACGAAGCTGCCTTTCATTTAGAAGAAAACACCCCATGACTCACCAAATAAACTCCCCCCTTAACTCTTAATTCTTCCTTCCATATCGCATTCAGGAGATCAGAATCCCGAATTCCCTTCTCCAAATTCTTTTCCAAATCTTTTCGATGTTAACTGAGCAAAAAAGTGAAATCGCCACCATTCCCAGGCTGGCGGTCATCGAATTTCCGGCAACGTCACAGTTTCTTCTCATGTGAGTTTTTTATGGAGTCTTTTTTCACTATATGTTCCTTTTTTGTGTTCTTTTTTTATGATCTGGCTCTAAAGTTTTTTTTTTCGTTTTTTGTTTTGTTGCTATTGTGAATGATTGATGTAATTAGGATTTTCAATTTTGTTTGCGATTTCTGAAGATTATGTTTTCAACTGGTGTGGTGCTATTCAAAGATATAATTTTTTCTACTTAATTCAAATGTTTTGTTTACAATTTTTCTAACATCCTTACATAGCTTCATGGGTGATCTTTGATTGAAGTTTTTTTTTTCCTTCTATGTTCGTGGTATTGGAGCATAGAAATGTCATATGCAATTGAAGGACCTTTTTTAATTGAACGTTATTTTTTTCATTTTTTAATTTTTTGTGTTAACATTCTTATCCTTCCTTCTCTTTTTGGTTTAAATTTATTCCTATTTTGCTTCTTTCTAGATGAGAAAAACAGGAGGCAATTTCATATTTAATCTGTAAGTTGGTGTTATGTGAAGGTAATTTGGTTTTTTCTTGAATAACATTTTTTCATAATTCTTTCATTTGTAATTTTTTTTTGGCAAAACAGATTGGCTAATTTAACAAGACCTCTATTCCTGAAGGTACGATGTATCACCTTTTGGTAGTGATTCTTTGACGTTTTTATTGTTATAGGACAACACATATGTATAGTAGACAGCATATTGTATGTGCTTACACCAAAATGGGCTTGAGAGATACATTATTATGTTAAGGAGAAACATAGTTAGTTCCTTACTTTTTTTTAGGGTATTTTGTTTTATATTCTAATTTTTTGTTTTTTTGGTTATTTCCATTGTTACAAGATTCAAGTGGTATTGATCTGTTACTTCATTTCCTTTTTCATTTCTTCTCTTTTTTTTCCATTTTGAAGGAATTTTTACTTTTTGGACTCCTAATAATGGTCATGAATGACATCGATTATGACATAGTAGGTGTTTTTACGTTATACGAAATGATGGTTTGCAAGGTAGCTCCTATTCCGGGAGAAACAAAAGTGTGGCAAGTACATCACACTCAAATATGGTTATCTTTGTTAAATAAGGTCGATGTCCAAAAATCATTTTTCGTGCATATCACTTGAATCTTTTTTATTGCTTTACTCGGCGATGGCTACTTGCTATTAATTGTGTGATTTGGTCCCCGCTTGGGTCACAAAAGGATGGCTTAGGATATTGTCAAAGGAATATCCAGCTTTGGCTTTTCTTGCAAGTGTTACCAAGTCCTTTGGCAAGGTACAAATGTTTTTCTGTTTTCCACCTTTTTGCTAAGAAATTCTTACTCGATTTTACAACATCATCATCCCACATTCTCGATTTTCATATTTGCATCTATCAACATTATTATGCTGTTATAAATTCCTTGGATATTTGTTTTAGGGATCCCCGCTATCGGTTACGAGACAATTTGCAAGGCGAAGAGTGATAAGCAAGCAATATCTCGAGGGTTTTGTTGGATATCCCAATGTTGGAAAGTCCTCAGTCATCAACACACTGCGGACTAAGAATGTATTGATCCGTTACTTCATTTCCATTTTCTTTTCTTTTTTTTTCCTTTTTGAAGGAATTTTTACTTTTTGGCCTCATAATAATGGTCATGAATGATGATTTGAAATTTGTAAAAGACATCGATTATGACATAGTAGCTGTTTTCTGTAATCTGAAATGCAGGTTTGCAAGCACCTATTCTGGGAGAAACAAAAGTGTGGCAGTACATCACACTAACTAAAAGGATCTTCTTGATTTATTTCCCTTCTATGATGGAAGTTGCAGACAAACTCGAACAAATCAGGCTTAGCAGCGGGGCTCTAATGGATGAAAATTTCAATATGGGATCATCATCTCCGGTTCATGCAAGTGAGAAATCATCGGGTTGCTTAAGTTCAAAAGACCCAGGATTGGAAGTAAGAAGTTGATTGTTTCTTAGAGAACAACAACAGTTGATCATCTTTCTACAATAAGAGACCAAGGACTCTGAAACCGATATTGTATTGAACGGTGTGGTAAGCATCATATGTTATTGATCCCAATTCTCATCGCTCTCAAACTTCCATCTTGCTGCTCACACCATATTCCTATCAATAAATTGGTTTTTCTTGACCTTTAATTTGGGAATCGGGTTCATGGTCTTGATTGGTTTGCTATACTGCTTAAATGTGGCTTACTTTGTTTTTGCAGGTCACAAAGAACATGCAGATTTCCCTTTCGTTTGCGTATTTGTCATTGGTACTTCGGTTTTAAATGACTTCCCGTCGCTCTACAAACATAGGTATAATATTCTCATCACTCTCAAACTTCCATCTTCTTGCTCACACCATATTCCTATCAATAAATTTGTTTTTCTCAACCTTTAATTTGGGAATTGGGTTCATGGTCCTTATTTGTTTTCTATCTCGCTTAAATGTGGCTTACTTTGTTTTTGCAGTCACAAATAACATGCAGATTTCCCTTTCGTTTGCGACGCCGTCATCGGTAATTACGGTGCAAACATTAGTTATATTCGTCGTGTCGGTGGTGCAACTATTTTTATACAAGAAAGTAGGGGTGCCCCCGATGAGATGACTGTTGAAATTAATGGAACAGCATCACAATTTCAGGCAGCACAACAACTGATACAGGTGATGATTCAAGTTGTGCTTTAAATCCCTTCCATCTCATCGCTCTCAAACAAGGTTGGTTTTCCTCTCTTTATTTTTTCAGTTTTCAATCAATTGGCAGAGTAAATTTACATGGTAAATGCATATCATCTCATGGTTAATGGTTCATCTTCATTTTTAAATTCATAGTGTTTATTATTTTTTGCTATGTCGGAATGTATACATTTAGGCAAGTCAAATAGTGCGTGCATTTCATACTATTTGGAATACATTCACACAGTTTTTTTTTGCTATCCATCCCTCTATTTTCAATCGTTCGGTAACTACTATTTCAAGGTGTATGCTCTAGAACCTTATTTCCCAGTTTTTATTTAGGGATTCCATGTTTATGTTGTCAAATTCTGTGTTGTCTTATACAACGAGTCTTCAACGTGATCTTGATTTCCTATTTAATAGGTGAAATGTTGGATATTCAACCTTCTTCATTTGACAGGTTGTTATGTCATTGATAGATGAGTGAATTTCTTCACACTGGTCTCACCTGTAGGAACACATGTTGAATGCTAAAAAAACAAATTACTGCTTCTTTAAGCGATGACAAGCATTCCAAGAATAATTGTTAGTTTTAGAATATGACAGGTCCTCTCATTTGCATGGTTGGTGTATTTCATGTGATCCATGGATTGTTGTATTACACTGTTTATGAAGTTTAACGATGTTTGTATTTTTAACTGCCTTCTACACCTTATTTTCTTGAATCTTTGCAGAATTGTAATCACCGGAATCCATGCCACTCCATTCCAAAATGGAAAACGGAATCTGGATGCCTGATTTGATGTCGTATGTTTCTTTATTTACCGATTGCTTGGATGTCATATGTTTCTTTCACTTCTTGATTGACGTTTTTTTGTTTGTTTGCTTGTTTTGTGTTTTTTTTTCCTTTTTCTTGGAAAAGTTCTTAATGATCGTGTGCAAACTCAGTTTACTTTTCACTCTTATTTTCAATCTAATGTGTCTATAGTTTTGTTGATTCAGAGTTAACCTCTTTCTTCTAGCGTTTGAGGTCCTTCTTGAGGGTTGATGATGGGTGCTGTTGTGCAGACATGATTCGTGGATTTTTTCCTACTTCCTCTAAACACGGTAATCCGAACGGAGGATGAGGAGATATACTAAAAAAAACTTCTGTCAAACCATTTCCCAGGCCACGTCTCTATCAACAACGCCCCACGAATAATGACAATCGATTTGTTTGCTTTTTTGTGATCGTTTTCTGTTTATGTTGTCCGTAACAGTTGGAAGACATGGGGATTCAAACTCGGAATGGAAAGGATGTGTATTGAAACTCTAAAACGAATACTACAACGTTCATCTATGTTACTCTAACGTTCATTTATGTTTTCGGAGTTGATTTAAGATTTATGTTAGTGTAGTATTCATTTCAGATTTATGTTACTATAACGTTCTCCGTGTATCGTACGAGTTTCTTACTAATATATATATATATACTGGGAAAAGAAAAATATGGTTTTAATTATTAAGGAATAATTATGGAAAAGAAATATAGGTTCTTATTTTTAGGAATGGTTATTTAAGGAAGATAATCATCCCATTAAGCTTATAACCTTCCAATAATCAGAATATTCTCATCATATGTTCTTGAGAGGCGTGTGAGGCAATAGAAAAAAAGGGCTGAGAGTTTTCTTCTAGTTCCTAAGTCAAATCTTAACGGTATTCAGATCAGAGTAGAGAAGTGGAATCGTCCTAAAGCGGGAATCGTTTCAACACCGGAAAGTTGGGACATTGACAAGGTATGATTTTCGAGCCCTAGTTGTGTTCATGACTGAGTTTGATGGATTCAAACTCTTGAATTCATAGTTTTATATGTTTAGAAGCGTGTGATCAAATCTAATCTGATTTTGGATTGATCACATAGGTTTCCTACACAGAGGATCATGTTGCTGTAGTTTTTCATAGCTTTTGTATTAGATTATCTTGCTTAAAAGGTACGAGGCTCTTACTACGCATTAATTATGGTTTAGAAAGGATAGATCGTGTTTTTGATGTGTTTTTGTATCAAAGTTTGTGCTTATATGTTGTGTAAGGTTTAAGGTTTGCTTTGGATCATAAAAGTTATGTTTTACTTATGTTTTTTCTGATAAAAATTGTGTAGAGCATGTTTGAGATCGAGTCGAGATCGTAAAGAGTAGAAAGAATCATGTTTAGGGTTTTTAGCGTGCATTGCGCATGCACTGGGCATCAATGCGCACGCATTGATGGGGTAGAAAGTCGGTTTTTGTTACAGGATGGTCAATCCGCATGCACATGCTAGAATACGCATGCATTGAGGGTCAGAAATTAAGAAAAGTGATACAACGCTGGTTGAGCACACACACACCAAGGGGTAATGCGCATGTATTTCTTAGACAGAAGCATCCTAGATGTTTCTGGATGCTCAATGCACACGTATTCCTGGGAATGCACATGCAATGACCTTGTTTTAAGGAAAAATTTAGTTTTATAACTCGAGTCTCATTTTAAATGTTGTTTCTTGATATAATAACATTAATTATAGATGAACAAGCCTCGAATGAGCTTTTGATGTGTTTAGTTCCGGCACCGAATGTACACTTCAACGGAGTTGAAGTTCGGAACCGTCGGAAGGGCATGAAGGGGCTTATGCTTTGATGAACTAGAGTTCATCAATGTTTGTGTACTTGATAGGACATGGTGTCTAGCTATGTAAGTGAGGGAGTAGAGTCGTTAAGGTGAGCTTTATCCTTGAAAACACTTAGTTGGCTACTTAACAACAGATAATAATTACATACTTGCAGAGTAATAAGATTAAACGTCACGTCACTTTTGGTTAGACACATGTGAACATCGGTTATGTGGCTCGTCCGGACAGGTGGATAACTGTGTGAACTTCTAGAGGCAAGATGATAGAGGAACTTCACCGGATGTGTATGCATACCGGGGAAATCCGGGACTAACACTGCAAGCCACTGTTGGTTGGCACCCTATCATGGTGGATACACCTCACGTAGTGCCCTTGATGCCGACGTAACCAAGATAAGTTAAGCTTGAAATGTATAATCATGACATGTTCATGGACATGAAATGAACCCTAGATTGAGTCGGTCTCCCAAAGATAATTTATTAAGTATAAAGTTCATTATAAAGCTTAGTTACTTTGTTGCTTCTATCTCTACCGAGTACTTTGTACTTACCTCAAATGCATTGTTTTTCCGTGTGTTTGGTGGAGAGAAGATGAACAGGTAGATCCGGAGTTCGAGGAAGACTTTGTTGATGACGTTTGAGGACGCCAACATTGAAGCGTTTATTTATTTTTGTTCTTTATTTATAAACTAGACGTGTTGTTTCTTTGGGAACTATGTAATTTCTTTTTAGTTTCTTTTGGAGGTTTTCATACGATATACGATTCGTTTGGTTTTCCATGTAATAAATATTACATTTCTATCTTTAGATTTTGAGTTTCTATTCTTGGTTAATCGAAAAAATATACCCGAGACTTTTTGCTTCTGTCTCGCTTAACTCGATACGACGTAGTAGAGGCTAACGTATAATGTGGAATTTATTTTATATTATACGTGCCGAATGTTCTTTTTCCGGTAAGGACTCGGTGTCCGGGTACAGGGCGTTACAATAAAAGTCTGGATCTCAACAAAAAAACATAAACAAAACAAAAAAAATAGTCTATTTACATCTGAAAGGAAACAATAACCAGTATAAAATCGAAAATGAAAAAAAAACAAGTGTAGAACACCGATCAGTTGAAATCTATGAGAAATGATATGTCATGATCAACGATCATTCTGTCATTACAATTTTTCGTGAGATCCACTATACAAAGAATCTATAAACGGCCTGCCGTCATTCAAATTTTCAGTGAGAACCCTACCACGATTTTTTTTTAAAACTGACTGCATCTCTATTATATTTTACTTTAAAAAGATTTGAATGAATGGGCTCGATTTCAATTCCTTTGAATCATGAAAATAATAGGTCTTGGTATGCGCACTCATGAAAATAATAGGTCTTTGTTTTTTAAGAAGTAGTATTTCTATTTCTTTCCTCTTCATTTCTTCATTTATTGTAGTGTAATAAGCAATAATATTTTTCACCATATAATATTTTTTCATTTATTTCTTTCCTCTTTATTTCTTCATTGGATCACAAATTTAACAAGTTCATTCAGTGTGGTTTCTATAATGAGGTTCTTAAAAATAGTGTAGGCATCCCATATAGTCAAAAAGTGAATGTTGATTAATCAGATCAAGCCCATTCATAGTGGATTGTTAATTCAACAAATGGTTCTTCTGTCCGTTCATGAATTAGATTTGAATTAGAGATTGTAACAATTGATTGATTATAATTAGGTTTACACACTTGAATTGTCATATCTAATTAAGTAATAGATTGGTTGGGATTAATTGGATCACGTGTTTGGTTGACCACGATTTAATTTATCATAAACCTTTGAACATTTTACTTATTTCATTTTATTTTAGTCACCTTTTAATTGTTACTTTGGTCTTAGTTCAATAGTTTCGATTATTCTTATTAAATATCACTCTCTGTGTGATCGACTTTGACTCGCCATTCTATACTACGATTGACCTTGTGTTAAAGATAATGAAAAGATTGTGTTAGGATTTGTTTAAATAATATTGTTTGAATTTGAATTATGTTAGGATATATTATTTGGTTTAGATAAACTTCTTCCTATAATTTATTAGTCTATAAATATTGTACTTGTGTTCGTTATTATTAATCAATACAATACAATCTCTTTTATATTTCTCAGTTACTGTATCAGAGCTCTCCAAATAATGCCGTTTATATCATGAGCAATTTGCAAGAAATTCGTTCGGGTAGGGGTTTGTTACATTTAACTAAACGAATTAACCCTCACCCATCTGTTCTTGCATTATTATTATTATTATTAGTATTATTATAATTTTCTCCTAATTTTTATATTAATCTTCTTATTTTTATTTACTCCCTAATTTTCTATTTCCCATCCCCTCATCTATCCCACCGGCCTTCCTCCCCGCATCCGCCGGCTTCAATGGCCCTGCTCAAATCAGCCCCTTTCGATCAATAAATCTTTCTGTCATTATTATTTGTCCAACCCCAGTAAAACATGATTCACTCTTTCTTGTATTATTTTTTTTATTAAACGATGATAGTCCCCAAAGTTATTTTTTTTCTCTCCATTCCTTCAAATATAAACTCTTCTCATATAATTATTTTCTGTAGCTTTCAAAAACTCTTCACCTATTTTCTTATTTATTTCTAGTGATCAAATTATCTCTCAATTTACTCATTTCATCGGCAGTTATACTTTCAATCACTTGATTTGCTATATCCTGACCTATAAATTCTTCATTCTTCGATTTCATTTTTAGGGTATGATATTCCTTCCAAAATATTTTCTCCTCTCTATCATGTGTTTTTTTTAGTGTATGATATTCCCCTACGAAAATATTTCCTTCTCTCTATCACAGGATTCAAGCAATATCAGGTTGGGAAGAAGTTGATGCCGATTGATATGGAAAAGTTTTTGGCGGGCACCATCGACGGAAACAAGATCCATTCATTGCGATCCAATCTCCATGTTCATTGCATTACCATGGGATTGTGGGGGCGTGTTAGAGATAATGACAAGATTGAGGTAGGATTTGTTTAAATAATATTTTTTGAATTTGAATTATGTTAAATATATTATTTGGTTTAGATAGACTTCTACCTATTTTTTATTAGGCTATAAATTTTGTAATTGTGTTCATTATTATTAATTAATGCAATACAATCTCATTTACATTTCTTTGTTACCTTGTTCTCTTGCTAGTATCAGTGCTTAGAAGCAGATCATGTACCATGTGAAATACACTGAGATTCTCAATTAAAGGGAAATCAATGAACGCTGAGGAATACAGATTTATTTTTATTTAAGAATGCTAGTAATTTTGTTGAAGAACGCAGAGCTATACAGCAAATTTAAACGGGCAGGGGAGAAGGAAGACAACAAATCGAGAAACAAAAACATAAAAAATCACAACACACACATATATATATATATATATATATATATATATATATATATATATATATATATATATATATATATATATATATATATATAATAAAACGTTAGAGTACATAATGTGTATACTTTAGTTGGTTACAAAGTTAAAATGTTAAGTACACGATCCGACATAATGATTTTTCCGTACTTGTCATCATCTTCATTGCCAACTTTTTTTGGTATCCGTACTTTACCGGTTTGTGAGACTGGGCCCAACTTCTTTTGATCTAGAGTACAACTTTCTTTTGGGTTGTAGTAACAAAATTAAAAAGTTTCTCATGGTGGTAGAACATTTTAATTGAAGTCTTGAATTTATTCTTGTTTGTGGCTCCGGGATTTTTCTAGTCATCACTACTTTAGAATTAATGAATAAATTGCTGCAGGTTTGGTGCAATGGAATATGATGCTAATGGTAATGTGTATAATCCTACACCTAGTCCTCCCGAACAAGTCAACAACAATCAAAATGTGGAAAGATAGAGTAAGGTTGCAGAGGCTTAAAAAAGGATCAAGAATGGAGGTATAGAAACAACCCAGAATAAACGGTCGTATGTTGCGAAGAGGAGAAAGGATGTCAAAGGCACAAGATGGGGTCTTGAAGTACATGTTAAATATGATGGAAGTATTTAAAGCTCAAGTCTTTGATTATGGGAAACCGGTTAGTGGGGCGTCGGATAATCTAAGAGAGTGGTGGAAAGACATAGTTAGATTTGATCAGAACGCCCCGGCAGCCATTTTTAAGTATTATGTAAATGACATCATGAGGCAGTAGTAGTGTAGGTGCATATTTTGTTTTCGGCCCTACCCGACGTAGACTTCAAGAACTTCAAGACACAACACTTGCTTCATTGCTGCCTACACTGATGTAACACTGTGAACCACGACAGAGGCGGTATCCTTTAGAAAAAGGCGTTGAAAGATGATGAAGGGCTTCTACCTTTTGATGGAGATGATGATCCAAATGAGTATGATGTTGAATTCAATCATTTTGACCCGAAAAACAATGTTCCTGTTCAGCAGCAACAACAATCATTTTCAGTCAATGATGAAATGATATCAATGCATAAAAGGAACGCAACCGAAGAGTTAGTCAATACGATGAATCTGAAGATGTTGAAGTGTACATTTAATGAATTGTGTGGTGGTTCTTGTGACAAGTTATCAGGAGCATGAATGCTCTATCCACCTGCAGATTGCATACGGTTAGCCGGATCAAAGATATCTAGAGAAGATCTCAAGAACGTTGAAGGGCACATCCCGAATAAGGGCCGGCCTTGAGCATAGGTCCAAAAGGCCTAGGCCTAGGCCGTCGAAAAAAATGAACATTTTAGGGTCTCCTTTTTTTTCAAATTAGGAATTTAACAAATGATCCTATTCATGAATAACTAATGTACCATGTTCAATTCTATTGTTCATTTGTAAATTAATAGAAATTAAAAATGGGAATCGAAATAATTGCAAAAAGTGACGAAGGAAAAATACATTAAAATGAAATCATTACCTAAAAGGGAAAATACAAACAGAACAGTGGTTGCCATTTTATTGATCTTACTTGTACTTTATTATCAATCCAAACAATTTTAATTCCTTTACAACTATTAATCTTTGTAAAAAGTTTTAAAATTACATACGTATAGTATGAGAAAGTAAAATAAAAAAATATTAAAATGAAAATAATCCTATATAAATAACTTGTTTTGCATAGTCAACAAAAACAATTTCTAGAACCAATTTTATTGATAGCTAAGTGAAAATCCCACAACAACATAAAACAAGAAAGCTGTCCAAGATAGTAAAGCAGGAAGGAAAGCCAAAAAAACAAAAAAAAAAAAAAAAAAAAAAAAAACTAAGACTACTATGTACAGCTATCCCACGCCAATCTTTGCTTAAAAAAAAATTAAATAAATAATAAATAAAAAAACAATTTCTAGAACTACATTTTGGTGGACAACATAAGACAAAACTTTTTTTCCCTCCTTTCATATGCGAAAAAATTAAAATTAAAATAGGAGGAGCATCATTTATTTGAATTAAATGTTTTCTTAAACTTGTCTGAAATATATGTAATAAATGAACAACACATGTATGATCACTACCCAAAAAAAAAATTATCATTCAAAGATTAACTACTATGAAAATGGTCTTCCAATTCTATAGAGTTCTGTATCTAGAAACAAAAACAAAAAAACAAAAACAAATCTATAGAAATCTAAGAGGAAATAATAACCGCCACAAAGTAGAAAAGGATAAAGCAGAAGAAGTATACCTATCAATTGAGATCCATAAGAATTGATATGCCATGATCAACGATCTTTTCCCTATTTGAATATTTCGCGAGAACCCTTCAACAAAAAATAATTGAAAACAACCGGCCGCATTAAAATTTTCTACCAGAACCATTCCACAATTCTTTTTGAAAACATAGTGCATTTATGTTATTTATCATTAAAAATAATTGAAAGGATTGATACGTATAGGTCTTGGTTGTTTAGGGATTAATGGGTCGATATGAAGAAAAGATACTGAATTGATGAAATAGCTTGGAAAGAAATAGCTACGAAGAAACACACACACTTTTGCTCCCAAGCAGTTTTATTTTTTTTCTTGCTTTTGTTTCCAAATGACCCACCACCTATTTATAGTACTCCTCTCAGTAATCTAATGGTAGAGATTATTTTGATCTAAGGGCTATAATTTGTATTCAAGATAAACCTGGGAATATTACTTGGAATATTCCTCATACTACTGATTCTGGATATAGAATATTCTAGGAATATTCTATTACTACATAATCCGAGAAACTATACTATTTCACTTGCCAAGTTTACACAACTCCGACTCTAAAATATTATATCTTATTTATTAATTATCTTTAGATTATTCCTCTTCTAGAATATTCTATCTTATTTATTAATTATCTTTGGATTATTCCTCTTCTATAATATTCTAGTTGGCGTGGCATTCCTCAATACTCCAAATGTTTGTCAGCACCCTCATCTTCAAATTCAACATTGGATTTCATATATCATTTAAACATAAATTTCTCATCAAAGACTACATTTCTTCCTAGTATAACATTGTTTTAAGCTGATGACAAGATTCTATATCTTCTAACTCCATCTACATATCCTAAAAACACTCCCTTCTTGTCACTTGTTCCAACTTACCCTCATTTAAGAAGATATTAAACCATGCACCCAAAAACCCTCATATTTGAATAATCTACAGGCTTAGCAGACCACATCTCATATGGTGTTTTGAGATTGATCTTTGTGCGAGGTCCTTTTTTGATTAGGTAGAAAGTTGTACTCACTGCCTTTGCCTTGAACCTTCTTGCCAAACAAGCATTAGAGATCATGCACTTTGACCACTCCAGAAGTGTCTGATTTATGCGTTCGACCACACCATTCTGATGTGTAGTTTGCCTTATTGTGTGGCGTCTGGAAATGCCTTCATTTTTTGCATAACTCGTCAACTCCAGACCATTATCAGTTCTAAGTCTTTGTATCTTCTTGTCTATATGATTCTCAACCAATGCCTTCTACTCCTTGAAATTTTTAAATGCTTCAATCTTATGCTTCATCATGATCACATAATTCATTCTTGAATAATCATCAATCAGTGACATAAAATATATATGACCACCAAAAACTTCCACCTTAAAGGCCCCCATTAGTTAGAATTCACATAATCAAATGTCCCTTTTATATTGTGAAGTTGCTCCTATGTACCTACCCAAACACACACTGCTCACAGAATTCCAGCTTCATGACTATGTCCCTCAAGAAGATCAGACATAGAAAGAAATTGCATCCCTTTTTCACCCATATGACCAAGCTTCATATTCCATAACTTAGTCATATCCTTCTAAAAAACATCAACAATGACAGAACCTTTTATACTAGAACGTTGTAGATAATACAAAGTCCCCTGTTCGACACATTTCAGAATCACATCTGAACCGTGGTAGACGTTCAAAACTCCATATTCACCTATGAATCTGAAACTCTTTTTGTCCAAAAGACTAAGTGATATCAAATTATTTGTCATGAGTGGAACATGTCTCACAACCATTAGTGAGCAGAATTTAGCATCATGTGTCTTGATCTGAATTGAATCTATTCCAACCATCATGCAGACTTTATTGTTGGGAATAAAAATATGTCCTCCACTATTCTCCTCATAAGTTGTGAACCACTCTCTATATGTACAAATATGGTATGATGCTCTTTAATCCAGAATCCACACATCACTATGTTGTGTTGATTATCCATCCACTAGATTTATGTCTTTCTTCAAATTGTTGCCTAGTTCTGTTCAAGAAACAGTTCCAGATTTAATTTTTGATGCTACTTCTTCATTGGACATTCATTTTTTCAATGTCCCATCTCCATACAGTAATTACAGAAATCCTTTGCCGTAGGGCCATTGAATCCACCCTTCTTGACCTTCTTGTTTCTTGGTTTTTATCCCTTCTACTTCTGCTACAGGCAACCAATCCAGCAGTCTGATTGTCTGTACCTATACCTATTGCTTTATGGTGTAACTCTCGGGTATGGAGGGATGACCTAACATCTTCCAATGACAATGTATCCTTCTCAACATTAAAATATTGCACAAAATTCTCAAAACATACTGGCAATAACACCAATACGATAAGAGCTACATCTGATGAGAGTCAACCTTACTATGCCCCGGTGCATGTTTCAACCTCCGTTTAAGAAACTATTGGCTTATTTTTGTTGTTTTAGACCTTTATTAAGGTAAAATCTCATTGCACTCTCACTAGAGGTAAACCGTCGCATGGATGGGAAACTTGGCATTTTACGATGATTTGAACCCTATACGAGCCCTATCTTTCTTGCGGGATTATGCCTGGTATGTTGGTTGTAATTTGAAATGTAGGAAATAGGTGACTCGTGAGCCCGGGAGACAAGGCATAAGGCTTAGAAAGGCAAAAACGAAGCTCAGGAATGGAAGAAATTTAGAAAAGTGAAGAAATGGTGTCTGGGAGTGTTTGGCGTGCGCTAGGAGCTGTTAGCACACACTAAAGGCCAACAGAAGGATCATCAAGTTTATACAATCTTTAGCATGCGCCAGTGTTGTCAGCGTGCGCTAGGAAGAAACATAGCCATTCTTTATGTCTCTGATCATGTCAAGTGCACGCCAAGGAATGCTCAGGACACGCCAAAAGCCTAAAAGAATCGAATCCAACTTTTGTTTAGCTGGTTAAGCACGTGCTAGAGGAGAACAAGCGCGCGCCAAAGGCTGTGTTTCTGGACATTTCTTTTCAGTGCATATAAATACCGTTTTCGCAAAGCTTTTAGATATACATCCATAGGGATACTCTTAGATGGAAATACTTTTTGGCTGATTTTCATACTTTTGATCCATAGATTCACTCCTTACACTAGATTCTCTTTGATTAAACATATTTTAGCATATATTATAATTTTCTTTTGGGATTATTTTCAATTTAGAGTCTTGTTCTTCCCCAAGTGACTATGGGTTTGTATGCAGACTGAAAAAATCACAATTTTTATGCACAGTGGTAATCAAGTTTATCTTTTTTTTTCTTTAGTTTTATTGCTTTAATTTCATCTTTGATTCTTGGTTCTTGCATTATAATGAGTAGCTAATTCTTGCATGGCTGAATCATGTGAAGATTGATGAAATCTCCCATTTAGTTGATGAAATTGAGAAAGAGTAGTGTGTAATTGTTTTTATATTGATGAATTAATGTCTTAGACCTTGGGTTTAATGATTGAATTAGCTTGTACACCTAGTTTATGAATACACACACCATTTTCATAAATGTATGTTGCGCAGGGGTGTGGGAAAAAAGGGTTCTAAGATCGTTATTTACAATTGACTGAGTTGTTTAAATTCGATTGGGTAACGAGTTTTGTGTTGAATTAGTGTCCTAAACAAAACGGGTCTGACCGGGTCGGGTCATACACAGTCTATTTAGTTCATGAATTAATAATATTATTATAAGTAATAAATGCACTTTTGTTAATATATATTATATTTACATTTTATTATTGTATATATATATATATATATATATATATATATATATGTATATATATATATATATATATGAAAATGTCCTTAGTATTAAGTTGTGATAGAGAAACCATGATAGTGATTATTGTTGATGAGATTTTGAATCACTTTAATAAGTTGTTTGATACTTAAATGTCTCTAGTCGAATATACTATTAAATAGGACATAGATAGTACGATTAGATTTGGAACGTATTGATGTCTTCTATCTTATGAAGATATGTGAGATCTCGACTATCGAAGTGTAGGGACACTTGACCGTACATGGACGTGTATTAGAGAATGTGTATGTTAGACAGACCCACTTATTTTATTAAATGTCGCACTATGTGGCGGTTTTGTAATTATCCTAAGACCGGAGTCTTGACGCAGGAGCGTTGGGAAAAACAAATAAGGAAGCAAAAAAAAGATGAACTAACACACAAGGTTTCAGAATATGATCTGAGAGGCAAACTATGGTATATTATTCAGGTCTGATCAAATCATCCCACAAGCCAGGATTTTATAGCTACCCGAGTACATTACTTGCCGAAAATAAAAGATTATAGACTATTTGACGGAAATAAATCAACACAGAAATCACGACACTTATTACATTGACCTTCCTAAATGAGCGGATCTGGAGTCTGATCTTTATTTAATACGCAATCAAAGCAACAAAAACGTAAAAAAAAATGTGCTAAAAATATTCGGCACCCAATATGGAAGGGAAGACAGCTGATTTTGACCTCAAAATGGCTGTGACATCAGAGCCGAAAGTAGTGGCCAAAATACTAACATATGTTCGAACGCTCCCTTTTGTCCATGTATTCAATTGCGATCAACGTGGAATCCAACAACTTCACATCTGATGAGCCCACATCATGTCTTCATGAACTCACTGTGTGGATTGTCAGGCTCTGACTCTATTAAGGTTTCCCTTATTCAAGGGGTGATAATGAGGCAGTGCTTGGGTTTGATATTGAAGCATTTATAGGATTCATGTTGTTCGTCCGGAAATCATGTATCCTATTAGTAGGAGTACATATCCGAAAAGGCCTTCTTATAAGGAATGTTTGTCTCTCGTGAATCTTTGCAAAGTGGGAATAATCAGTAACTTCGAGAGAGCTTGATATCCAGATTATAAAATACGGTCATTAATGTATGACATTCGAGATACGACTATATGGATATTATTATAGAAATAGGATTCTATTTAAGCGTTAACCGTTTCACATGAAAAGTAGGATTCAACTCATTTGACTCTTCCGATGATTGGGGACAGACGAGTTGCTAGACGCTATTCATGATCGTTTGGTTTGAAGAGTATTTTACTAAAGCCGCTTTGTGCCTACGGCCAACATATTCCGAAGCCTATCGTGTCACACAAATAAGAACATCTAGCCGAATTAAAACGCGGTTACAGTGATATCCGAATAAGGAAACTTTTATCTCGACTATAATGTGTTATAGTGATAAATTAATATTATGCTATTTATTTATTCTGAAAAAATATAATACAAGATATTAATTGTGTTGATTATTTAAATACTTGGATTGAGAAATTTAATCAACAGATTATTTAAATAAAAATTTATTCAATATTAGATATTGACAATATATATCATACAAATAATTAATATAAGATATTGAATATTAAATGAGGTAAATCAATCCAAGATAATTTTCTTATTTTATTTGGAAAATGTTTTCTTTCGCCCTACTCTACTCAAGACTCTTCTCCAAGGATATTAAGGTGGCTTGGGGCCCTACCTTCACCTATTTAAGGGAAGGGGGTGTGAAGCTCTTTTGTACAACAATTTCAAGAGAGATATTTTACTAGAAGAAACTTGAGAGCATCAATGAGAGTTTGAAAGAGAGAAAATGTCGGTCTAGAAACCGTGTTTTTCTAGTAGCAATCCAAGGCGGGATTCTGGCGGGGTGCTCGTGTGTCTATTGATAGAGGCCAAACACTTGGGCGGCTCTACGTACTACTACTCTTCCGTAGACAATAAAGCTTCGATCTTTTAGATCATCCAAGGTATATTTTACGTTTACTACTTTTATGTTTCTTGTTTAAGCGAAGTCGATCCTAGACCTGGAGATTATTATTTTTAATTCCGCTGCATAAACTAGTTGATTTCCCAATAGTTTGTTGGTGTGAATGAAGTGGAACTACTTCTTAATCTTGTGTCGGCCAAATAAATTGTTAAAGACGAACTGTTTAACCGGGTAAAGGTTGTCAGGTTGTTAACAGCTGGTGGAGTTGGCGGGATTCTGCAGTAAACAACTATGAATAAACTTCATCGATGTTAAGGGAAGACCGGGATCCAAGCATTGTGACAAGTGAGTCATAGTCCGTTCCCAGGCCGGCTAATTAATACGCTATGTTCTTATAGGCTTGGTATCTTAGCAAACATGCATAAGACAATTACTAGAAAATATTTAAATAATTTAGGCTTTATCTACTTTATCTATAGTATCCTCAACAAAAAAGCAAGAAATTATCATCATGTAAGTGATTTTGGTCGGATTACTTGCTATGTCAGCAGTTACCGACGAACATGACAAAAATTGCAAAAGAATGTCTACTTACTGGACTAATTTTATGAACGGAGTAAAAAGGACAAAATTATAAACATGCCAACTTGCAGGACTAAATTTGCAATTTTGCCCGAAATAATGCCTCTTAATTACAGCCATATACCATCTAAAGTAATAAAGAAAACTAAATGTAAAGCTGAATTGTATTGAAAATGAATAAGGAGAACAAAACATATGCATCAATATCGGCGCAAGAACTAAGTTCTAAACCGCTGGTAAAGAGTAACACGGACTATTACAAGGCAATATTGCTAATCAATGATGACTAATTAGAGTAAATGAGGTATAGATCGGATTCTAAATTCATTTCTTTTACAAATCTCTACTCCAATGTGAAATGCTTTCGCTTGTTGATCTCTTCGAGTTTTTGCTTCACAATGATGAGTATTTACATTAAATGGTTTATCAAGTACCCTTTTCATAAAGTTAAATCGTACCAGCGGTGCCGCCGTTGCAAACGGAAACGATCCGAGGGCACCGGCTTGTCGGATCCGTTAATTATCGACGAGCACGACGACGAGGACAATTCATTTTATCGGTGCAAGGTGTAGCATGTTGAGAATCAAATACAATGAGGGGTTGTGATAAGGGAAATTGCAGTTGCGGTGGAAAATGCTACTCAAACAAGTAACACCATTCCCCGGAGGGCAAGAATTAGAACCAGACGGAGAATTATAGATGGCCATTCACATTAGACACAACAAACTCCAGTGGTTCTGTATAGTCCTAATCCACATATTTGTTGGACATATTTTAAATTTTAGTGATGAGTGCCAGACTAGCTGTTATAGAGCAAAGGCAAAAAGATGTCTACATCAAATGTATAGGTTTATTAGAGTTTGATCTTTGTATAGGTTTGATCAAACAAGTAAAGTAATTTGGTCAGTTGACTGTATCAGCAGACCTGTCTAGGTCAGTAGGGTAACTAGGTCAGTAGACTAGTTAGGAAGCTGCTGAAGACTGAAGGCTGAAGGCTGAGGGTTCAAACTCAGTTATTGAAGGCTAAGGGATCAAACTTAGTATTTAAAGTCAAGGATATGGAATCGGAATTTAGGGATGTCTGTGATGACCTACTGATTACATATAACTTGTGTACAAGGTCTAAGTTCCATATGTTAAGTGGTTATTGAAACTTGGTTATGTTCAAAATGTACTCTAACTTCACAATCAAAAGTTAGATAAAAGACAGTCAGCTGAAGTTAGATAAACACAGCAAACTTAAGACAGCTGACTGACATGATTTTCAGCTGACTAATATACACATGTATCTATTGAATGTAAATCTCGATTTAATAAAAGGTTACATTGGAAGATTACATGGATAGGGATAGATTACAAGTCACGATTTTGTCAACAAATCAATGGTCAAGATTAAAGGGACGTTGGAATGATTCAGAGGATTAATCAATGGACACAAGTCATAGGGTGGACAGACTTAAAACTGACTGTGTCAGTACTATGAATAGAGACAGAAAGCAAGTCAAGATGGAGACAAGTCTGAAATGTCTATGTTTGAAATTCAAACATAAGTCACAGGATTCTCACCTATAAATAGAAGACTTCTGATTCAGATACAGACGATGAAAATTGAGAAGCAAAATAATCCATACGAAGCTATCTTTTTAAAGATCAAGAAAAACACCCTACTGACATTACTGAGCTTAAAGCTACTGATCTAGTATATTAATCAAGTGTAACCTGCTATCAAGTTACATCAAGAACACACACTTGAAGACTCCAAGTTGCTGATCATTTCAACCTTATCAAGTCGATGAAAGCCGAATTACTTACTTGGTTCAAACTCTCTTTTACAAGAAACCTTCTGAAGACAGAGAAGAACTTAGGTGTCAAAAACTGTTGTTTGTGGTGGAGCTAGTGACGAGGAAATCCTAACCTTCAAGGACCAGTGGAATACTAAGCAATCCTACCTGTTTCAAATATTCAGTTTGTGAAGCCATAGTTATTGGTGAAGGACAGACAGCTTAGGGATTTTTGTATCTGCAACCTCAAAGATCTCTAGTGAATTTCCTTCAACATCACAGGAGAAGAGTGGACTGAAAGGATTACACCACCTGGAACCACTATAAAATCTGCCTATTTACTTTTTGCATTTACTTTCCGCATTTAGTATACAAATCACATCAACCTACTGATACTAGCAACAGAATCACACACTCACACTACTGAGTATCTAATACTTGGTATCATATTTAAAACAACAAGTAATAAGGCTTCAACTAAATATATTCCGCTGCAACAAATCCAGTAATATCAAAAGTCGGCGGACTGCGAGTGGTCGCGGACTGCGAGCGATCGGCGGGCTCGACCTTCCGAGTTTGTTAACTCCGAAAGTTTTAAGTGTTAAGTTTATTCACCCCCCCTCTAAACTTAACAAAAGCCTTTTCGAGGGACCAACAATTGGTATTGGAGTAGTGCTTCTGTTCTGAAGTAATCCTACTTGTTGTGTTTCTGAAAATACTTTGAAAATTTTTTCAAGTTTCTAATTTTCAAAGCTTTGCATCATGGATACCAAATAGTATGCTAGGACAATGTTGATGTGCTCTGTAGATCGTTTTGATGAGTATAAACGTCGTATGCATTCTTTTCTAGATGCAACACATGATGAGATGATGGATGTTTGATGGGCCAAACCGAGGTGTCCAATCTAACCGGCAGAGTACCGGGTCGATTGTAGTCTAGTATGGTGAATCAAGGTCGAATCGACGGGGAACTATCTTGTGAGGTTATACACTAAAAAGTTCATATTAATTCGATCTAGGTCATAATTTGGTGAAAGATTAATCACTGGCATAAATAAAATACTTGAAATAACAAAGATGATAAGCTGATAAAAGAAACTAACCAAGATAATGTGTAGCCTAGCTATCCTCTCATAATGTCGTGGGATTGACTTCCTACCTTCCTACCTTTCGTGTTTGAGAATGTGAAATGGTGCATTCCTAAGCAAGCAAATCCCCCTCATACGAGTGAATGGAATTGCTCTCTACCTCCTCCTTGGTTTAGGCGATCTATACCTAATGATTCGGTATGCTACGCACGTGAATGCAATGGCAAAACCAAGAATCCCTGGATAAGAAATCGAATGCCTCAAAGGGGTCTATTTTACCTTCCGGTTCTCCTACCCTCTTCCCACATCTAACATCTTCGTTCGGTATCCGTTAAACGTGTAAATGCTAACACTAGGCAATTACCCTAGGGCAAAAAATCTATATAATACAAGTAAGAAAAGCTTCACAACAATCAAATCTAGCAACACAAATGATCATTCCCAATTAATCATAAGAGGATAAACTAATACTACAACATAATCTTGGTTAGATAAACCTGGCGACTCATGCATACAAACATTAACACCTCAAGATTAACATTCATAAACATAAGAACAATTGAATGACAAGAGAAGATAAAAGATTACCAATTCAAATGATGAAATTCGAGTTGGTGTTCTTCATCCAACCTCAAAAGCTTGAATGAAGCTAACACTAGTGTGTTAAACTATAAACAAGAAATCAAAGCTAAACTAGGATCCTTAATTGTTACAATCAAGTTCAAGTGCTAATTTCTACTAGAATTATGCTATAAGAGCCTTGGGGTGGGGTGGTACCTGCAAGATGGAAAAGTTGAAGAAGATAAAGTATATTAATGATACTGTGTTTGGAAGATTAAAAGGGATAAATTGTTTGCTGACTCTGCCATATTGACTCAGGTCAATCCATCTTGGCGTGCATCAAGATCAAAATGCACCACTGGCACAGGTCGGAGCTTCTTGGCATAGGTCAAGTCCAATATGTGGTAGTTGGTTGAATGACATTTGTATTAATTGCTCAGCAAGTTCTTGACTCTGGTCAATGTGACATGGCTTGAGCCATTTGTATCTGAAATCATATAATCATAATTCATTCTTCCAGTTGGCTTGGATTTAACCCTTCCAATGTGTCTCGATAATCCACATGGGCTGAAATCTTCGCCATGGCTTCAAAATCATCACAAAAGATCAATAGCCATCCTGAGGTCAAAATCCACGCTCCCAACCGTGATATTTGTGCTAAGAAATAGACTCAAAGATACCACGCGTAATTCTGATAACAAAATCGGCTAATACTAATATAATATAGCTAGAAACATGGTTTTTTTGAAAATTATATGTACACAAAATATGGTTCCAGTCATCATTCAAATTGCTCAAGTTGATGTCAAAATAGCGCTAATTGCATTAGAAAATAGGGTAAATCATCTGGGATTGTATCATCAGGTTGACCTACATCAATGTTCTTATTGATGGACCACTGGAAATCACTAAGTCCATAACTATGGATGGTCAAACTTAGACTGTTCCAAAGCCCAAGAAGGAGTGGGGTGCTGAAGATAGAAAAAGAGCAAAACTTAACAATATTGCTATTGATATCATCTACAGAACCTTGGATAGCAATATGTAAATGAAAGTGAAGGATTGCAAGACTGCAAAGGAACTTTGAGAAAAGTGACAACTTATATGTTAAGGCACTGATGCTATCAAGAAAAATAAAATCAGTGTGGCCAAAAAGAAGTTTCAAGATTTCAAAATGAAAACAAATGAAACCACTGAGCAAATGGAGTCCAGATTCAATGCTATCATGGATGAACTCACCGCTATTTGAATGTAATCTATACAAAAGAAGATATCAATACAAGAATATTGGAAGCCCAACCGCAAAAGAGGTTTAGGAGATGAAGGTTACTGCCATAGAAGAATCAAGGAGTCTACATGAAGAAGACACCTTCAAGTTGTTTTCAAATGTCAAAGCATATGAATTTTGTAAGAAAATTATTCCTGATATTGAAAAAGAAGAACCAAACACCACTGCATTGGCTGCTACACATAAAGAAGAATCATCAGGAGCTCACGATGATCTACTGGATGAGATGCAAGAGCAAATTGCCCTGCTGAGCAAGAAAATCAGAATGATGAAAACTGGAAGGGGTTCTCCAAGAAACTTCACCAATAAATCAAGTGAAAAGAAGAAGGTGGAATCCAAGAAAGATAATGATTATTTGTGTTTTCATTGCAAGAAACAAGGATGCTTCAAACCCGATCGTCCACGATCTAAAACGAGAAAAAGGAACACGATTATGTGTGCTTCAACCGCATGAAACCTGGACATTTCGGACACGATTGTCCGGACCTACTAAAGAGCAAAAGTCGGCAAAGAAGATGCGGCAAGAAAGCAATGGTTGCTAAAGATGAATCGAGGCTATGAATTTGAATCGAAAAAGGAAATGAATCGATGATATCGCACTTGTTGCTGATATGGATGATTATGGTTTAATGGCAAATATGGAAGAAACTGAGGAGGTATACAACTATGTATCTACAAATACTCCTACTGATAGTGATTGTGAATCTACTTGTGGTTTCCTAAAAATTCTTATAATGAAGAAACATTGGATGCCATTCTTAATCAACTGAGGAAAATACAATCTGGTTATGAGATTGTGAAGGCTGAAAAAGAAGCTCTTCAAGCAGAAATTGAAAGGTTAAAAGTTGAATTAAGAACTCTCAAAGGAAAGGAAAAAGAGTTTGGACAGAATCAACATAAGTCTACTGTACATTCAAAAGCGCCGATCTCCGTTGAACAATCTAGTTCCTCCACTGCATTCAATTATGGACAGCCTTATGGTGATAGAACATGCCTTGGATTTGGAACTCAACAATCTACTAAGAGTGGATCTTGTAAGGTCACTGAACCTAGTACCAGAATTTGTCCTAAGATTGTGCCTTCATAAGATTCAACTCCCAAAAAGGTTGTTGCGGCAGGGAATCCTACTGAGAATACTTCAAAGAGGCAAAATCAAAAGTCAAAAATGACATCAGTACCTAACAAAAAGGGTAAATACAAGGGTATGACTGATGGACCTTCTACACCTACTGATAGCAGACCTGTTGCTAAGTCTGCCGGACCATAAAAGGGCGAAATCCAAAAAATTCCAAGGATAATAATCCTAAACCTAAAAATATTAATCATTCTAGGAATACTTATCTCATGAGGAAAGGTAGATTGTTCCCTGCTAATGAAGATTGGAATATTCATTCCCCTACTATTAGATACAATAGATATAACAATAATGCTAGGGTAAAACCTCATCAATAGAATCAGCAGAGGACTCAACAAAGGAAGATCAGATCAGACAAGGATACTGAGTTTCTTAATAAAGTAATAAGAGAATATTGTGAGCATAATTGTGTGCTGCATCAATTAGCAGCTGTTGGTACACATCAGCAAAATAGGGTTGTTGAGAGAAGAAAAAGTACTTTGAAAGAAGCAGGAAGGACTATGATTTGTGAAGAATTATTAACTGAAAGATATTGGGCTGAAGCAATCATCACAGCATGCTATACGCAAAATAGGACCTTAACAAACAAGAAGCTGCTAAAGACACCTTATGACATATGGAATGGAAAAAAACCAAATATATCATGTTTCCATCCATTTGGAAGCAAGTGGTTCATTTTAAATCATAAGGAGCAATTGAAGACATTCCAACCAATGTCAGATGAAGGAATCTTCTTGGGATATTCTTCAGTCAGCAAGGCATTCAGGGTACTGAATAAAAGGACATTGAAACATGAAGAATCAATACATGTTGTATTTGATGAACCTAAGTTTACTGGAATGGAAGATGAAATTTCAGTACCTGTTGAAAATCTCCAAGTCACTGATCCAGAATGTGTTGATGTTTTAGAAATGATAAATGACTTAAAAGTTTCTGACCCTGCCCCTGCTGAAGAACCTACTGGTAACACTACTGATGCAACAACTGAAGGAGTTCAAGGATCTGCTGAACCCCCTACTGAAGCAACATCAGACCCTACTGAAGATGAGGATCAAGAGAACCAAACTAACTAAAATTCACAATTGTTAAGGGATCACCCTACTGAACAAGTTATTGGCAATATACAGCAAGGTGTAAGGACTAGAAGACAATTGGAAGCAATGTTTACTTGTTTTCTATCTCAAATAGAGCCTAAAGTTGTTGAAGAAGCAATATCTGATCCAGATTCGATAATTGCTAGGCAAGAAGAATTGTATGAATTTGAAAGAAACCAAGTTTGGACAATAGTGGAAAGGCCTACTCATGCAAATATAATTTGAGCAAAATGGGTATACAGAAACAAATTGTATTAATCTGGTACCATTGTAAGGAATAAGGCCAGACTAGTAGCAAAAGGCTATTCTCTAGCAGAAGGAATAGATTTTGATGAGACATATGCCTCAGTTCCAAGATTGGAAGCTATAAGATTATTCTTGGCATATGCTGCTTATAAAAACTTCAAAGTATACTAGATGGATGTCAAAAGTGCATTTTTGAATGGCATTCTAGAGGAGGAAGTTTATGTATAGCAACCTCCTGGTTTTGAAGTTAAAAATCAAGAAGATAAAGTGTACAGACTTAACAAGGCACTTTATGCCTTGAAACAAGCACCAAGAGCATGGTATGAAACCTTATCTCAATTCTTGGTGGACAATGGTTTTACCAAAGGTACCATTGAAAAGACTCATTTCAGAATCAATGAAGGGGACAACACGCTATTCTGTGGTACTGATTTATGTTGATGACATATTTTTTGGTTCGAAAATGAATTACTATGTGAAAAAATTTCTAATCTCATGAAAATCAAGTTCCAAATGAGTATGATGGGAGAGATGAACTACTTTTTGGGATTACAAGTCAAACAAATGAAAGGTGGAATCTTCATTCATCAAACTAAATATACCAAGGAGTTGCTGAAGAATTTTGGCATGGAAAATAGCATCAAAGTATCAACTCCTATGAGTACAAGCATCAGACTGGATGAAGATAAAGAAGGCAAAGATGTTGATCAGACTTTATACAGTAGTATGATTGGCAGTCTGATGTACCTCCCTACCGGCGAGACCTAATATATCCTTTGTTGTAGGTGTTTGCGCAAGATTTCAATCAAAACCAAAGAAAAGTCACTTAGCTGCAGTCAAAAGGATTCTTAAGTATTTAAAAGAGACATTGGGAGTATGGATATGGTATTCAAAAGATGGAAGCTTCAAAGTTATATCCTACTCAGATTCTAATTATGCCGGATGCAAGATTGATAGAAAAAGCACCACAGGAACCTGTCAGTTGATGGGAAATAGACTGGTTTCCTGGTTCAGTACAAAACATAATTCAATATCAACTTCCATTCGAAACCGAATATATTGCTACCGGAAGTTCTTTGTGCACAAATACTATGGTTAAGACAACATTTAAGGGATTATGGAATTGAAGAAAATGAAATTCCTATAATGTGTGACAACACAAGTGCAATTGCAATAATCCTGTTTTGCACTCAAGAACCAAGCACATTGATGTGAGACATCATTTTATAAGAGATCATGTTGAGAAGAAAGATATGGTGGTTCTTTACATCCCTACTGAACTTCAACTTGCTGATATATTTACAAAACCATTGGATAGTGAAAGATTTGCTAAGTTAAGAACTGAACATGGCATCATAAAAGTTGATTGATTCTCTAACCATCAGCAGTGTTCTGGAATTCACCAAGGGGATTAGTCTTTGCTATGTTGGGTGAGCTCACTTAGCACACTTGTCATTGGTATCAACAATTCCATGTACTTAAATAAGTTTGGACAATTGAGCAAATGAAGTTGCCAAGGGGATTGGTCTTTGTCCTGTTGGGTGAGCTCACTTGACAGATCAGTCATTGGTGTTAAATTTCATCTTATATAATCAGTTGGACAAAACAAGTGAGTAAAAAGATCAGTAGAGTAACCCCTGTCAGTAGGCTGCTGAGCCATCTTTTTCAGTAGGCTGCTAATCCAAGTCTACTGAAGATCAAGACCGCTGGAGTATATGTTACAAGACAGTCAAACATAAATGAAAGTCAACAGTAATTGGATATTATTCTTATCCTTTAAAACTGCGGTTACATTATCCAACGGTTACAACTCTTTATGGGATCAATTAGTGGGACACGTGGCAACATCACATTTATTCCAACTTTACTCGTGGTTAAATGCTACAGTACGTGTACAGTACTTTCATGACAGTTACTACCCACTTTCTTTCCTTATATATACAGACATATATACAGAGGTGATGCTTGCATTTTTAGATCGATTTTCTCTGAGAATACAATGTGCGAACACAGATTTACAAAGCTTTCTCTTCATTTTTCTCAAATTTCTAATGGCGGATGAAGGTGATGTTCACATTGGAACGAGCCAAAGTGTTAGAGGGTTCATTGTTGATGCTAACAAAGAGAAGTGGCTATCAATATTTGTAGAAGAATCGAAGATATGAAGGATTATAGGATGTTTCGAATACGAGATTGGAAAGCATCTCTTATACAAATGTTACAAATTTCCGGAGAAATATAGTGAATAGAGATGATAGAGAGGCATTTACTACCACTTGTTAATGCCCGGGAGATTGAAATCTCCTCAAACCTACCGAGGAAGTATTCGGATTTTAACCTGGAAATGGTGCTCCTACTAATCCTGAATCAATGGAGCAGTCTAGATTGGAGTTTGTTGATGCAATAAAGACCAACAAATCCATAAAATAATCACTGAGTATCAATGTGAAAAATATCATAATGGAGTATAATTTGCTGAGCAAGATTATTGTTAAAAACATTCTTGGATTCAGTGGAAGCCTTGACACATTGACTGGACCCAAGATTGACCTGCTGATAATCATATGCAAGAGTATGAAGTTTTATTGGGCCGGATTCTTTGTCCAATACATGAAGAAGGTTGTTCGGTAAAAACTAGTTTTAAATTTATAAACCGAAACACCCCAAGTATAAGGCTTGTAGTAAAGGGTGTTAACGGGTCATCCTAAGGGAGTCGAATGTTTATCGGATTAAGATGCAGTTATTATATCGATTATGTCACAAATTATTATCTAAAACTAAGGTATATATTGACTATAATATAAAAACGCTGAATAATGACTAAAATAAAACAGGAAACAGAAAAAATTCGACACTGGACGGCCGTTCACTGAAGGTGGACGGGCGTCTGATATCGTTCTGCGAACAGAAGTATGCAGAAAAAAAACACCAGGTAAAAACTAGAATCTTTAAAATAACTAAACGTATCAATAAAAGTTGATAACGAACGATTTGATTTATCAAAGAATTAAAAGAACGGCAGGGCAACGAGAATCCACCAATCAACCAACCAACCCCAACTAGATTGTGAGCTAAAAATACGGTTTTTAGTAATGATCAAATCACGAATTCGATTAAATCTCTTTAATCAATTTCTAGGGTTTCATTTTCTTTCTCAAGCCAAACTAAACTAACATGCATAACATGATCATGAGATTGTCTCCAATGCTCTACTCAATTAATCATAAACAATCTCTTGAATTACAATTAATTGCATCAATTGAAAAGATCAAAGCTTAAACAATATTCTCATATAAATTCAATCAAAAAGGTAGTTTCATCGGTCTCTTGATTCAATAAAACATAAACAATTAATCACAACATTCAATTGATAAAAAAAACAGTGAATTTAACTCACTAAAAATATAGCTCAAAATCCTCTAGTTGGTGTAGTTGTTGATTGGTTTCCTCCGTTGTCCCACCGCGAATTGCTTAGCCAACAATCATATTGGTGATCATGATTGTTGGGATGAAAGAGTTCATCTTTGAGTTTGCTCTTTTGGATATGCGGTTTTGCTAGGGTTTTGAATGAATGAATAATGCGTATGATGCCCCTTAGGGTTTGATATGCCTTGGTATTTATAAGATTTTGAGGCGGCTAGGGTTAAGTCGGCGATTGGACGCCCGTTCGAAAGGTAGACGCCCGTCCGTGTGCGTGTAAAATTTATCGAGTCGGGCCGAGTCTTCTTGGACGCCCGTCCTATGCAAAAATAGACGCCGAGTTCAAAGCAAAAATCATAAGACTCTGAATCCAATTCTTCCTCCTGGACGCTCGTCCAATATTGCGAACGCCCGTCCAGTGGACGGAACAACAGACGCTCGTCCATCAAAAACCCGAACTTCCTGAATCAACTTCCCTCTCTGGACGCCAGTCCAAAGCTCTAAACGCCAGTTTACTTTCCCAAGCTGACTTGCATCCTTCTTCTTCTACTTAAACCTCCAATTGAGTATCTCTTTTTTAGCTCATTCCAATGCCATGCATGCATACCTACAAGGTGATAAAAACACGCAAAAATCTAGAATCATACAAATAGATAAATAATCAACGTTAAACCACATAATTGGCTTGGTTTTTACACTTTAATGAATTCTAAACCCATTCTTTCAATTTATCCTTTTAGCAAGTGATTTCCTATAAAAATCACTAAAACACGGAAGATATTGTTACGAAGTAACTCGATATAAACCATAAAATTAGTCGTAAAACAAAGGTGATAACAGAAGACAGAGATGGGACAAGGAATTCGAAAACACTGCCTTTGGGCTTGATGATACATGCCATACCGACTTATTTGAAGATTGCCGATGTTGCACCTGTAAAAATCAACAAGTCGAAATACAAACAAGAATTCAGTCATCTCATCCCTAGTTTGGATGATGATGAAGATTTAGATGTTGAAAGGACATAGAGTGACAATGATGGAGATGATGATGCTGGTGGTGAGCAGGTTAAGCAAGTTACACAACCTGCTACATATAAGAAGGCTGCTGAGAAAAGAAATGCTAGTGATACAAGAAAGATCACTAAGCTTTTAAAGCCTAAGAAGACAAGGCAGCAACCAGCAGACACTGCTGAGTCCACTGAGAGTCCAGTTGAAGTTGAATTTACTGAGCCCACTGAGGTTATTAGGAAGAAATCTGCTACGGAGATTTTGAAAGAACAATATAAAGAGGATAGAAGAAAAAGGAAAACTGTTGAGATTGAGGAACAACCTGCAAAAAGAAGGAAACAGGTTGTGAAAAAGAAGGTATATGGTAAAGGCAAGGAATTAAGGGTCCTGGAGGACCAAAGAGAAGAAGAAGAAAAGGCTGTTGAGCCTACTGAGGATGCTCATGTGGTTGTTGAGCAACAGATTGAAGAACCATAGCACACTGATGTACCTGAGCCTATTGTGGAATTTGTTGAACCTGTTCAAGACCCTACTGTGGATGCTACAACTCAGGGGGAAGAACACACTACAACGAGACCTGGCGATATGCATATAAGTCGGGGGAACCTAGTGTGGAACAGTTTGAGGTATTAGGGACAAATATACAACCCGATGAACCTATCGAACTCGTTTGTATACGCTATAGATACATTAACTCATCTTGTTGAAGCCTTTGGAGGACAACATGTTAAGCAGCCTGCTCCAAAGAAGCCTACTATGCCCTATGAAAGAAAAGAAAAGAAGTCAAAGAAAGAAAGGGTGGATCGTGACTTCCAAAGGGTTCAAAAGTACTTTGAATGGAAGTTTGGTTTTATAAGAGACAAACACCAGCTGCTGATCCAATGAGTGGTTTTGAAGAATGGGCATTTGAACAGTTAGAAGTATAAAGTTTGCTTGGACTGATTGACACTTCTCTGTTGGAGATGAAGCTGATGGCAATTATAGAAGATGGCAAGTAAAAGAAGTACATTGTGTTTAAGTACCCCAAGTTTACACCAGATAGTGATGATTCATCGTCATCTGATTCAGATGATGATCATCCTATGTTCCCTGGGGAGTCCAGTGGAGTGGCCAAGGAAACATATGTTGAAGCAATTGGTCAAGGATCTACTGAGGAAATAGCAGATCAGCCTGCTGAAGGTGACAAGTCTATTGATAATCAGCAGACTGACAGTTTAAATGAATAGCTGGGAATTGTATACAATGAGGAGTTGGAAATACAACTTGCTAGGAGAAAAACCAGTAGAAAACCTCATGAAAAAAGTCCTATCTATTAGGATGAAATGCTTACCATTGTACTAAAACCAATTGGAATTAGTAAATGTGCTACTATATTTCCTTATATCACGCCCCCTCAAGTGTGGGCCTATAAGAAGGGAGAGAGGCCCAACACCTTGACATATTTTTTTTAGAAGTGTGGGCCTATAAGAAGAGAGTGGGTCCAACACTTGTTTTTTTTTTTTTTTTTTAAATTGTGCTGGAAGCGGGGCTTATACTCGGGATCTCCTTCTCCGATACCATATTAAGATTCTTTTTTCTTTTTTTTTCTCTCTTTTGGTCTTATTATTATTGTTATTATTAGTATATAATAAATCTTTCTGTCATTATCATTTATCAACCTCCAGTAAACCTTGATTCACTCTTTCTGATATTTCTTTCTCCCTCCATTTCTTCTAGTATGAATTCTTTTCTCCAAACTTTCAAGTACTCTACCTCTAATTTCTTATTTCTTTCTAGTCATCAAAATACATTATGTCTCTCAATTGACTCATTTCATCGGCACCTATCCTTTCACTCCCTTGATTTGCTTTTATCTCAATTTATAAATTCTTCCTTCTTTTATATCTTTTTTAAGGTATGATATTCCCTCCAAATCTTTCTTCCTCTCTATAATTTCTTCTATGACTCTTCCGAACTTTTTGAGTCATCCATTACAGATTCAAGCAATATCAAATTGTGACGAAGTTGATGCCGATTGATATGGAGAAGTTTGTGGCAGACACAATGTGAAGAATACCAGATTCATTCATATTGGGCCAATCACCATGTTCATTGCATTACAATGGGATTGCAGGGGCGTGTTATAGATAATGACAAGATTGAGTTATTTAGATAGTTATATTCTTTGGTTTATATAGAGATCTATTTATCATATATTAGTCTACTAATATTGTAATACTTTTATTATTATTATCAATAAAATCCACTACAATCTCTTTTATATTTCTCTATTATGGTATCAGAGCCGGGGGCGAGGGTTCGTAAGCCTTAAAATTGGTGAACCATCGCCCTTCCTCGCCCTTTCCATTTTTTCAGCGCTAGCAAAAAAACCCTTTTCTGTAGCCATTCTAGTTCCACGGCTCATGACAACCACCCAGTTCTCCCCAAAATAAGTCTTTTAGTAAAAAAAAAATTTCAATTCAATTAAGTATTCCCTGCATTGCGTCATTCATTTTGCATAATTTTTAATTTTTAATTTTTCAGTTTTATGGTTGATTAATCTTTATAATAAATAAATATGCATTCTTTGAATATAGCATCAAATTATTATTTTCTGTGTATCTATTCTCTACCCATTTTCAGATGCAATTACAAAAGACAGATCCTATGTTGAACGGTGTAAATGGTACAGCATGTTTGCTTTAATCAGAAAGAAGAAAAAAATTGAATAGATTTTTCGACAACAAAAAAATTCCACAGGTTAAAGACAAGAGGCTGGAGCCAAAAGAGCTAAGAGCCAGGAGCTAAAAGCCGTGGGTGTCAAAAAAACCGTTTCATCTTCTATGTTGACAAGCAAACGTTACCTCCAACCCCGACAACGTTTGAGGGAGTGTAATAAAGCAAAAGATCAAGGCTATCAAGATGAAGATATAGATGACATTCAATTGTAACGCCTCGTTCCCGGACACCGAGTCCTTATCCGGAAAGAGCGCTCGGCACAAATATTATCAAATAAAAATTCAATAATATATGTAAGTCTTACGTCATACATCAGAACTAAAACGATGCGGAAGATAAAACGACTCGGGAAAAACAAAAGATCGAACACACGGTTTTCAATGTTGTAAAAGTAAATCCAATAAAAAATACTAAACAGCCAACGTTAAATCCAAAAGAAAGATAACATTGTTTGAAACTAAATCAACAACATTATTGAAAGAATCAAAACTAAAAGAACTAAGTCTTCAAGAGCTCCATCTCACACATCCTCATCAAAGAACTCATCTACACTAGCAACCTGTTCATCTTCTTTGGGGAAAGAGAAAGACAAACACATAGTAACGGGGTAAGTACATAGGTACTTAGTAACGCGTAGAAGATCGTACAACGTCGGTCTCACAACGAAATAAAAGCAACGCCGTCTTTTATTAATTCATTCCGATATTAACCTTAGCTAACTATCATATTAAGTTCATAGCATAACATGAGGTTCCAAAGTTGTCTAGCTTAGCTCAAGTTTGTTACATCATGAATAACAAGGGCACTACACCTAGTAATAGGATGTACTTGGACAACTGGGTGCAACCTACTTAGTGACACGCTCTAATAGCCCCGGGAATATCTGAGTCCCGATAGTATGATGACCGGCAGAGTGCACCAGACGCTTTATCTAGCCAATCGATTGACCGGCGTGGGTACAGTCTACTTTGTGTAAGATTATTAATCTAGCACATACGTTTGATTAGATGTTTAACTAGCCACCTAAGTTGATTCACATAAAAGGCTCACCTATCAGTCTACTCCCTCTTCTTAAGACCACTAGACTCTAACAAAACCTAGCACATACACCAGACATCGATAAACCCTAGCTTATCGAAGCACAAGGCAAATCCAAAGCTTTCGACGGTCCCACACTTCATCTTTTTAGGGAATCCATATGGTGCCGAAACTAAACACATTAAAGCTAATTCAGGGCTTTGTCACATAAGGTTAAGCAGTAAAACATGATTATAAAGCCTGAAACCAAGCTGACACGAAAAACAGTGAAAAACAGAATAAACAAGTCAAACACCCTTTTGACCCCCAGTAAACGCCCGTCTGCCTTGAACGAGCGTCCACAGACCCCCAAACGCCCGTCTGAGAAATTCAGCAACATCATGTATCAAAATCAGACCCTCAAATGCCCATCCAAACACCCAAACGCCGGTTTGAGCTGCCGCCATCGCAAACGCCCATCCGCCCGTGTGCAGACGCTCGTTTGCCAGGGATTTACCCAGAAAATCTGCAACTGCGTAATCTCGATTTCCAACCCAAATCCAACCCAAACTCCAATAGCAACAGATTCAAAACCACGAAAATAAACATACAAATTTCTCTATAACTTTATGACACCTTAATCATACGATAAGAACACCACGTTACCTTAATTTGCGTGGTACAACGATCCAAAGCTTCAACCCGTCAAAAGTTTAACCTTTAACTCCAAACCTATAAACGATCAATCCAAAGACGATAACTACGATGTTTAAACTCAGAAAACGCAGCTTAACAATGATGATGAATAAACCCTAGTATCAAGAACGATGATGGGAAAACTTACGTTAACGGATTTAGGGATTGTTGATAACAAAACGATCCTCTTCTCGCAGTGATCCTTTCTCTATTGAGATGTCTGTGATTTTGATCAACGGATTAGCCTCGAATTTCAAAAGTCCCTCCTCTTCTTTTTTCTCCAAACTTGCGCCTCTCTACAGATTATTTTACGTAAAACAACAACTAGGTTAATTTAGGATTAGTTTTCCTTTTATAATCCCAATTAAATCTAATTATTCCTTATTAATTAAATCCAATTAATCCTTTTCCTTTTCTTTTCCCTTTTTCTTTTAATCCTTTAAAAACAAACCAAATATTCAGATTTTTCGTGAAAAGACAAGGATGCCCTTTTTGAAAAATCGGGATATTACATTCCTCCCCCCTTAAGAGGAGTTTCGTCCTCGAAACTATATTGTACCTGGTAGATAAGGGAACTCTGGGAACTCGTTGAACATGTCCGCTTCCACTTCCCAAGTGGCTTCAGTCGGTGCATGATTGCTCCATTGCACTAATACTAGCGGGATCACTTGCCTCTTTATCATCTTCTCTTTTCTATCCAGAATCTTTATCGGCTTCTCCACATACGAAAGATTATCTTGCAACACTTCCGGATCAATCTCAGATTCCACGTCCACTTTAGATACACACTTCCTAAGCATCGATACATGGAAAACATTGTGGACTCTAGACATCGACTCTGGTAACCAAAGTCTATAAGCCAACTTCCCAACTCTTTCGACGGCATCAAAAGGTCCTACATACCTTGGACTTAGCTTTACTTTCTGTCCGAACCTCTTGACACCCTTCATTGGAGACACTCGGAGGTAAACTCTATCCCCGACCTCAAACTCTAGTGGTCTTCTTCTAACATCGGCCCAACTCTTCTGACGATCTTGAGCGGCTTTTAGATTCTTCCTTATCACCTCGAACTTCTCCTTGGCTTGTTGAACCATCTCCGGCCCTGTAATGTGCTTCTCTCCCACTTCATCCCAATAAAGTGGAGTTCTACACTTCAAACCTACAAGGCCTCAAAAGGTGGCATTCCCAAACTTGCATGATAACTATTGTTGTAAGAAAACTCAACCAAATTGAGGTAATTTATCCATGATCCTCCGGCATCCAAAACACAAGTTCTAAGCATATCCTCGAGAGTCTGAATTGTCCTCTCTGACTGCCCATCCATCTGCGGATGAAACGATGTACTCAAGTCAGTCTTCATCCCAAAAGCTTTCTGCAAACCCTTCCAGAAGCGACTGATAAATCTGCTATCCCTGTCGGATACAATAGATAAAGGCACACCATGAAGCTTCACTATATTGTCGATATACATAGTAGCGAACATCTTTATAGGCATGTCCACTTTACATGGTAAGAAATGGGCTGATTTTGTAAGTCTATCCACAATCACCCAAATCATGTCATGACCGCCTTTAGTCTTAGGCAAACCGGTGATGAAATCCATCGTGATATTCTCCCATTTCCATTCTGGTACCTCCAAAGGTTTCAACAAACCTCCTGGCCTTCTGTGTTCTGGTTACACTCTCTGGCATGTAACACATCTTGCCACAAACTCTGCGATCCCTAACTTCATGGAAGGCCACCAATATCTTTCCTTGAGATCTCTATACATTTTAGTGGCTCTTGGATGTACCGCAAAAGCAATCTTATGAGCTTCATCCATAACCTTCTCCCTTAGGCCATCCACATCGGGCACACACAAACGGTATCCGTACCAAAGATGACCGCTCTTGTCCAACTGATATCCCACTGTAGGTTTCTCCCGAGCTACTCGCTTCAAATCAATCAACACAGGGTCTTTATCTTGTTTAGCCTGAATCTCATCTAGCAAATCTGACCATGCCATCCATGGTGCCAAATTCTGAGCTTCACCCTTCCTTTCAATCACTTGAATCTGCATCCTATCCAACTGATCCACAACTTCTTGCAAGGTAGTGATAGCATTAACCGCTCTCTGGCTAAGTGCATCAGCTACAACATTCGCTTTACCCGGATGGTATTGAATGTCTAAGTCGTAATCTTTCACGAACTCCAACCATCTTCTTTGTCTTATGTTCAGATTCTTCTGAGTAAAGAAGAACTTAAGACTCTTATGATCCGTGAAGATCCTCGCCTTGACACCATACAAATAGTGTCTCCAAAGCTTCCGAGCAAACACCACTGCTGCTAACTCCAAGTCGTGTGTAGGGTAATTCTTCTCATGCACCTTTAACTGCCTAGATGCGTAAGCAATTACCTTTCCTGATTGCATCAAAACACAACCCAAACCTTGACCCGATGCATCTGTATATACATCATAGTTATCAAAAAGTAATGCTAACACAGGTGCTATGGTAAACTTTTCTTTCAAAGTATGAAAAGCTTCCTCACATTCATTGGTCCACTCATACTTAACGTTCTTTTGAGTGAGCCTCGTGAGAGGTGTAGCTATCTTAGAGAAATCCTGCACAAACTTCCGATAGTACCCATCTAAACCCAAGAAACTTCTTATCTCTGTTGCTGATGTCGGTCTAGGCCACTTAGAAACGGCTTCTATCTTATTTGGATCCACCTTAATGCCTTCTCCGAAATTATATGCCCAAGAAAACTAACCTGGTCCAACCAAAACTCGCACTTAGAAAACTTGGCATACAATTTGTTCTCCTTTAAGGTCTCGTAGAACTATCCTTAGGTGTTCTTCATGCTCTTTCTCATCCATAGAGTATACCAAGATATCGTCTATGAAAACTATCACAAACTTATCGAGATAAGGCATGAAAACTCTTTGCATCAAGTCCATGAACTTCGATGGTGCATTAATGAGTCCAAACGGCATGACCAAAAACTCATAATGTCCATATCTCGTATCGAAGAAATTTGTCTTTGGTATATCCGACACCTTGATCTTCAAGCGATGATAACCGGACCTAAGCTCAATCTTAGAGAACACCTTCTTACCTTGCAACTGACTGAACATATCATCAATCCTTGGTAAGGGATACTTATTTTTAATCGTCAGTTTATTCAACTCTCTATAGTCGATGCACAAATGCATACTCCCATCTTTCTTCTTCACAAACAAGGCCGGTGCTCCCCACGGTGATGTACTTGGCTGGATGATGTTTTTCTCTAGCATCTCCTTAAGCTGAGTTTTCAACTCTTTCAACTCCGCTGGTGCCATCCTATAAGGTGCTTTAGCCACTGGTGATGCTCCTGCAATCAATTCGATCTCAAACTCTATGGCCCTATCAGGCATATGTCCTGGCAATTCTTCCGGGAAAACTTCAGGAAAGTCCTTAACTACACGAGTCTCCCCTAACTAGGGCCTATGCTTTTCCTTATCTAATGCATAAACAATGAAACCCTGGCAACACTTCTTCAAAGCTCTTAGGGCCTTAACTGCTGAGATAATCGGATAACGACCCTTGCTAGGCTTGTATACGTTACCCTGAAATGTCTTAGCTGATTTTCCTCTGGCCTTAAAGATCAACCTCTTACCTCTACAATCCAAGTAGACATAATTATTGGACAACCAGTCCATACCCAGGATAACATCAAAGTCTGAGAAATCAAACACTGTCAAGGCATGCTGGCACTTGTAAGTCCTAACTCGAATATCAACTTGAGGTGTGACTTGAGCACATCTAGTAACTCTGCCCAAGGGGGTGTGGTTATACTCAAAGGTCTCTCCAATTCCTTAAGAGGTAGGTTCAACTTCTTAGCTATCTTAGAGGAAACAAACGTCCCCGAAGCTCCAGTATCAAACATAGCTAAAACTGCTAGATTATCTATGATTATGGTACCTAACAAGTGAATCAATTTAAGTACAAATATGTAATATCATATGTGCGCTATATCATATTAAATATTTATAATAAACACTGAAAAGTACCTGTCACCACAAGGTCATCTAACTCTTCCGGTTCTGCATCCGCTGCAAAGACACGAACTGGTCTGCTGCCCATAGCATGATTACCCTGCTGGTTACCTCATCCTCCTGCCTGATTACCTTGAGAGAGCTTCTTAGGACACGCTCTCGAGTAATGTCCCACTTCTCCACAGTGGAAACAACTCAAACTACCTGCCATGCACTCTCCTGTATGCGTCTTGTTACACTTAGCACAAACCGATGACGTTCCACTTGCTGAACTCTTCATGGATGGATTTCCTGTCCTCCTAACATTCTGCTGCGGTGCTCCTCTGTTACTTCCTTGATAATTCGAGAAAGACCTCTTATCCCCAACTACAACCGTCTGTCTACTGGCAAATATTTCCGCAATCAAAGCTCTATCCATGACGCTTGCCATGCTAGTGGGTCTATCTCCTAGCATGCCCTTTGCCACTTCATGTGACAATCCTTCCATGAACTTGTCAATCTTTTTCTCCTCGCTTCTCATGATTTCAGGGTAGAATTTGCCTAACTCATGAAATTTCTGGGAGTACTGAGTCACTGTAGTGTATCTCCCTTGTTTCAAACTAAGAAATTCATTGGCCTTTGCATTCTGTGCCGTTCTAGGAAAGTATTCTTTGTAGAACAGATCCTTAAACACTACCCAATCCATGATCCTCGTATTAACCTGCTTATAAGCTTCCATCCAGCTTTCTACATTTCCCGCCAACAAGGATATTGCTAAATGAGCCCATTCAGATTCTGGAGCTTTCATATTTCTGCACGTCCTTTCAAACCCACGAATCCATAAATCTGCTGCTGCTGACTCAACATTTCCAAAGAATTCTGGCACCCTGTGCTTCTTCATCTTATCATACCAATCCACTTGCCTGTCGTGACCTCCAAACTGATAATGCTTTGTATCGGCTGCTGAAGTGGTGGTGCATTCTGAGCCGTCGGACCCGCAGGATAACCCATAATTGGCTGTTGAGGCGGATGGGGTGTGGGATAGTAAACCATAACCAAGAATAGAGAGGGGTTACTAAAGCTCTAAAACTTATCGTAAAGAAGAAATCAAGTCCTACACAGCAAGGAAAACCTTTCTCTCTAATACCAACTGTAACGCCCCGTTCCCGGACACCGAGTCCTTATCCGGAAAGAGCGCTCGGCACCAATATAATGAATTTAAAATTCAATAATATATGTAAGCCTTACGTCATACATCAGAACTAAAACGACGCGGAAGATAAAACAACTCGGGAAAAACAAAAGATCAAACACACGGTTTTCAATCTTTGTAAAACTAAATCCAATAAAGAATACTAAACATCCAACGTTAAATCCAAAAGAAAGATAACATTGTTTGAAACTAAATCAACAACATTATTGAAAGAATCAAAACTAAAAGAACTAAGTCTTCAAGAGCTCCATCTCACACGTCCTCATCAAAGAACTCATCTACACTAGCAACCTGTTCATCTTCCATAGGGAAAGAGAAAGACAAACACATAGTAACGGGGTAAGTACATAGGTACTTAGTAACGCGTAGAAGATCGTACAACGTCGGTCTCATAACAAAATAAAAGCAACGCCGTCTTTTATTAATTCATTCCGTTATTAACCCTAGCGAACTATCATATTATGTTCATAGCATAACATGAGGTTCCAAAGTTGTCTAGCTTAGCTCAAGTTTGTTACATTATGAATAACAAGGGCACTACACCTAGTAATAGGATTTACTAGGACAACTGGGTGCAACCTACTTAGAGACACGCTCTAGTAGCCCTGGGAATATCTGAGTCCCGATAGTGTGATGACCGGCAGAGTGCACCAGACGCTTTATCTAGCCAATCGATTGACCGGCGTGGGTACAATCTACTTTGTTGTGTCAGAGAACACATCGCGATATTGTACTATGCCTTACCAAGCATTGCATGATATTTAAGATTATTAATCTAGCACATTCGTTTGATTAGATGTTTAACTAGCCACCTAAGTTGATTCACATAAAAGGCTCACCTATCAGTCTACTCCCTCTTCTTAAGCCCACTAGACTCTAACAAAACCTAGCACATACACAGACATCGATAAACCTTAGCTTATCGAAGCACAAGGCAAATCCAAAGCTTTCGACGGTCCCACACTTCATCTTTTTAAGGAATCCATATGGTGCCGAAACTAAACGTATCAAAAGCTAATTCGGGGCTTTGTCACATAAGGTTAAGCGATAAAACATGATTATAAAGCCTGAAACCAAGCTGACATGAAAAACAGTGAAAACGGAATAAACAAGTCAAATGCCCGTTTGACCCTCAGGAAACGCCCGTCTGCCTTGAACGGGCATCCACAGACACCCAAACGCCCGTCCGAGAAATTCAGCCACATCTTGTATCAAAATCAGACCCTCAAACGCCCGTCCAAACACCCAAATGCCCGTTTGAGCTGCCGCCATCGCAAACGCCCGTCCGCCCTTGTGCAGACGCTCGTTTGCCTGGGATTTACCCTGAAAATCTGCAACTGCGTAATCACGATTTCCAACCCAAATCCAACCCAAACTCCAACCAAAATAGATTCAAAACCACGAAAATAAACATACAAATTGCTCTTTAACTTTATGACACCATAATCATACGGTAAGAACACCACGTTACCTTAATTTGTGTGGTACAACGATCCAAAGCTTCAACCCGTCAAAAGTTTAACATTTAACTCCAAACCCATAAACGATCAATCCAAAGATGATCACTATGATGTTTAAACTCAGAAAATGCAGCTTAACAACGATGATGAATAAACCCTAGTATCAAGAACGATGAGGGGAAAACTTACGTTAACGGATTAAGGGATTGTTGATATCAAAAGGATCCTCTTCTCGCGGTGACCCTTTCTCTCTTGAGATGTACGCGATTTTGATCAATGGATTAGCCTCGAATTTCAGAAGAATCTCCTCTTCTTTTTTCTCCAAACTTGCGCCTCTCTTCAGATTATTTTACGTAAAACAACAACTAGGTTAATTTAGGATTAGTTTTCCTTTTATAATCCCAATTAAATCTAATTATTCCTTATTAATTAAATCCAATTAATCCTTTTCCTTTTCTTTTCCCTTTTTCTTTTAATCCTTTAAAAACAAACCAAATATTCAGATTTTTCGTGAAAAGACAAGGATGCCCTTTTTGAAAAATTGGGATATTACATCAATAGAAAATTACAATGGATTTAGTTGGAATAAGTGAATAGTATTTATCTTAATTTTTTTATTTAAATAAATACTTATCCTTAAGTTTAGTTATTTTGAATTTGATTGCTATCACATTTATCTCCTATATAAAGGAGAAGGCAGTGTAATATTTGATCAATTCAGAATAAAAGCACTTCAGAGACTTTATGTTTCCGTACACATTCTGATTTTCTTTACTATCCTCCACAGATGATGAAGGGGAAAGCCATTCTTTTTCCTTAGAGTTTAATGTTGACTTAACAACCTCGTTTGTTCTCTACCATCTTCCTTGCTACCCCCGGTCTCAACTTCAACTTCTTCGGCGTTCCAATCTTCGATTTCCGACCTATCTTCGGGAGTAAAGTTCAAACGTTGTGTAGTGACACATGAAAGATGTGATGCAATTGAAAACTAATTGGAAGAAAAAAAGGTCAAGAAAGAAAACAAAACTTTATGTCAGGTAGTATAACAAACAAACAATTATAACCGGTCTGACAAATGCACAAATGCACTTACAATTAACTAAAAAATGAGAAATTCTCCTAAAAATTAAAAATAAAAGGAAAAATTTATTATAATTAGATATAGTGGTTCAAATATATCTAATTGTGTTTGTTGTTGATTGTATAAGGATGGTGCTCCTTGTGCCATATGATGATGACCTATAGATGATTCGATAAAATTGGCGACGAAGTTCGAAGACACCGTTGGAATACGCTATTATTAGCATAATTTATTGTTTAGCGCTCGTAACCTTTCGTTTTTGGTATGAATGGGGTACCTATTGTTTCACATTCATTTCCGAATCAAATTACGCTTGAAATAGTTGATTATAACAATACATCATACACAAGTCGAATCTAAACTACTACGTCCGTTCCAAAATATAAGTCGTTTTGAGTGTTTTCACACAAATTAAGAAAGTGGTTGAATGACATAAATTTTAAGTAGAAAGGACTAAAATATCTTTGACTATCATTAATGAAATGATTATAAAGTGTTGTAAAGTAGTTGGATTGTTAATAAATTTGGGGTAAGATAGTAAAAATAGTAATAAATACTTCATTGGTAATGTAGAATGACTTATAATTTAGGAGAATCAAAACGAGATAGAGTGACTTATATTTTGGGACGGAGGTAGCATAATACTTTTTTGAAAGATTGGATGCGTGTGTTTTATGGCAAAAAAATGTGATACCATATTTAATTTTGAGTAGTGTCATTAAACAATCCAATTCAAAAAAAACAAAAATTCCTCCTGTCACTATGCAAATAATAACAATAACAATAAATTAACAATAACAACAATAATAATAATAATGATATAGGAGGACGCACCTTCGTCTGATTTAAGTGTTTATACTTAAAGTTTTCAGGAATGTATGTCCGAAATTCGAACACAAAAAAACCGTTCTTATTGTTTCCATAGGCCTTCCGCTTTCTTTCCCACCCAAGTTAAAAAAAATTTAGATTATAAAAAGAACTGTCAAATAATATTCTGATTCTATATATGTATTATTCAGATTTCCGAGAAATGGCAGACGTGTTATTTTGCGAAAACGAAATATTATTATTCTTTACTTCCTTTATGGAGTTAAGTATTTTGTGGAAATATCTATATATAATATATAGAGGAAGGGATTTGACCCAAATACCCGATTGACCCGCTCCATCATCTTAAAAAAAACCTACGAAAGGAAAATTAAATAACTCACATGTGCTAAAAAAACCACTAAAAAAAAAAAAAACCATGCATGTATATTGTATAACTCACATGTGCAGGAAGGGATTTAACCCAAATACCCGATTGACCCGCTCCATCATCTTAAAAAAAACCTATGAAAGGAAAATTAAATAACTCACATGTGCTAAAAAAACCACTAAAAAAAAAAACCACGCATGTATATTGTATAACTCACATGTGCTAAAAAATAACTCACGTGTTTCAAACCTCAATGAAAATTTTCCAAAAATCCTGTCCCAAATCATTCAATCAGTTTCATTGTATTGCAATTTCAACTTTTTTTTTTCAATTATACATTTGGCCTCAACTCAGACTCTTTTATATTTCATTCTTAGGGATTTTGGAGCCGTCCGTTCAGGTTCTTTATGAATTATTGATGCATTGCAGGAAGATCAAGATTGAGAAATTTGTTACCAAAATTGTATATTGTATAACTCACATGTGCTAAAAAATAACTCACATGTTTCAAACCTCAATGAAAATTTTCCGAAAATGCTGTCCGAAATCTTTCAATCGGTTCATTGTATTGTAATTTCAACTTTTTTTTTCCAATTATACATTTGGCCTCAACTCAGACTCTTTTATATTCATTCTTTGGGATTTTGGAGCCGTTCGTTCAGGTTTTTTTTTTCTTTTTTTTTTAATTATGAATTATTGATGCAGTGATTGCAGGAAGATCGAGATTGAGAGTGGATTTTCTCCGATATCTGCTTCAATATGCCTCTAAACCAAACGAAAAGAGCCACGCGGGATAGCTAGTAGGAATTCGGCGACAACGATAGCACATTCACCGCATCCAGAAGAGTGCAGAAGAGTAAGAGTTTTTGAGTAATCGTCTGCTGCAATTGTAGAAATCAAGCAATCTGAGTAATATTCACTGAATCTGTATTTTTTTGTTTTTGTTTCTCTTACAGATGTATTGAATAGATTGAACAATTTTGTAGTAAACAGCATGGTATTATTCTTCAAAAGGTTTGTGTGAAGTACATATCTTTTTTTTCCTTAAGGAATTATGCACATATATTTGTTCGGTATTGTGACTTTGATGTCAATGTTGGTGAAATAAAAAAAATGAACAATGTTATTTGTAGAGAGAAAATGAGTCCTGCAGATGGAAAAACAACATGTTACAATTAAAATTGTCAGAAGCACCAAAACTGTGTCGGTTGTATTTGTGATGCAGGGACCGTTTCTGGAAGGTGATGTGAGCAGATACGGATGGGGAAGCCGAAGACGGTGTGATTAAGTTGGCGCTATTTTTTCTGAAAAGCACCTACGGGGAACAATGACATAATTTCCGGGTAAAATTGCTTTATTTTTCTTTTTTTTCTCCATATTTTTAAAGTTTTTTGTTTTGTTTTTGTGAAGTAGGTTTCAACTTGCAATCCGAGTTTTGCAGTTGATGAATGACTAAGTGTTAGAGATTGTGATGGACGATTTGAAGGTGTTGTATGTAGGGATATGGTGGATGGCACAATGACGATTTTGAAACAATGATGGTTCTAATCTATCAAGTCTTCCCCTTTGTAAGACCTCTTTCACTCTTCCAATATTATACAGCTTTCTCTGATTTTTTTTCTTTTTTCTTTTGGGGGATTAATATTTCTCAACTTTCAAGTGTTTGATCCTTAATAGTTTTTCAATGATGAATCTAACGGTGGAGGGATACATTGTCAAATTCTACTGTAGGGAACACTTGATTCTGTAATTGTTCTTTACCGACACCATTAGAAATATTATATAATAGTGTATAATATTGTTGCTAATACAATGCCATGGATAATAATGCTAATTGAGATGTGAATAAGTGGTATTATCAATGAAGCATGAGAAAACATTGTCCCGGTGATGACTTTTTGAAATCATCCCCGAAGTACTTGCGAGATGGTGCATCAGCTCTTCCTGCTTGAGTTGCCTATTCGAAATAATTGATAAATTCTCAGATGCTGATAATTGTATTATGATCAGTTTAGTACCTTCCATCTCTGATTGGGTCAAATAAATATGGTATTATATTGTTTTATGTTATTAATCAAGTTGTTGATGATGTAATACCGATTAGGTTGTGCAAATGGAGTAATACCGGCAGGTAGTTTCATTATCCATTTTTGTTTGTGATTTTGATTTATGTTTTACTTCGATCTCTTTTGTTGTATAATTTGAAGTCTGGGGCTTTTAATGATTTTAGAAAACGTAATACCGTCCTCGCAATCTTTTTTTTTTAATTTATAAAATGTAATGTGGATACTTGCCTTAAAGGAAATTCTCTTGCAGCTGGCGGCATATTCAGGAAATTCTAAATTATTTCTCCTTCCATGTGTGTATGCATATGTAACATCCCGACTTTTCGTAAAAGGGTAAAATAGTCATTGGGCGTATTTACTATGACCTAATTATTATTTATCCTATTTATTTGATTAAAATGGATTTAATTAAAAGGATTTAGCAATTAATTATAACGGGTTTAATTATTGGCTATAAATAGAGATAATCTCAATTATTCCCTCATTATTTTCACACGCATATTTTGACAAAAAATAAAAGAGGAACGGCGCATCGAGAGAAGACAGACGCGAGAGAGAAAGCGAAATTGTAGGCATCAAGCGTGTGATCAATCCGTTCATCTGTTCAAGATGCCGCAGGAGAGAAAAGTGATCAGTGCGAGGAGACGCAACTTTCGAAAATAACATCTCTCAATTTCGTAAGTTTTCAGTTTAGCCTTAGTTTTTCGTATTCGTAGAGTTCGATTCTTGAAAAATTCGTATCTTTTAATCCGTAGCTCTGTTTCGCAGCCATGAGTAGTCGAAACGATCGTCTTGGAACGTAGATTGTTCTAAAAATAGTTTTGTGGCAGTTAATCCAGGTAATTTGCAGTTTATGGCACTTTTTCAGTTTCGTTTTTGAAAGGAAAAATAGGATTTTTAGGGTTCTTATTGATTGCATAGGTTTTGGGGTTGAGGATCAACAGTTGTTGCACCTGCTTGGCGTTTTGTTGTTGGTTTTGCAGGCCTTTAAGGTAAGAGGCTCTTCCTATGATTCCAATTAGAATGATGCTTTTTCGTTGATCAAAGGATCATATATGCTATGGTATGGTTAGGCATGTTTATCTACATTTTTCTGCTGTTGTGAGGGTTATAGTGAGGGCAAACTTGTTTGGGTTTGTGTAGAAAACGATAGAGTGCAGAAAACCGATTTTTGTGCAGTCAGGACCTTTTTGGCGCAGATCTATCCGTACGGATGTTTCACTTATCCGTACGGATAATTCACGATTTGTGAATTGAGGGTTCGTGGAGAGTTGTCCGTACGGACAACCCTGTTTATCCGTCCGGATAGAGGCTAGCAAAGTGTTATATTCTTTTTAAGCTACGAGATGAGTTCTTAATGTTACCCTTTGATCCAATAACACTAAATGAACATGAACAAAGGCCTGAATTAGCTTTTGATGCGTTTAGTTCCGGCACCACATGGATTCCCTAAAAAGATGAAGTGTGGGACCGTCGAAAGCTTTGGACTTGCCTTGTGCTTCGATAAGCTAGAGTTTATCGATGTCTGTGTAATTGCTAGGACTTGTCCGTGTCTAGTGGTCTAAGTAAGAGAGTAGGAGATGTGAGGGACCTTACTTGAAAACACTTAGGTGGCTAGTTAAACATCTAATCAAACGTATGTGTTAGTTTAAAATCTTAAACATCATGCAATGCTTGGTAAGGCATAGTACAATATCGCGATGTGTTCTCTCGACTAGACAAAGTAGATTGTACCCACGCCGGTCAATCGATTGGCCAGATAAAGCGTCTGGTGCACTCTGCCGGTCATCACACTATCGGGACTCAGATATTCCCGGGGCTACTAGAGCGTGTCTCTAAGTAGGTTGCACCTAGTTGTCCTAGTACATCCTATTACTAGGCGTAGTGCCCTTGTTATTCATGATGTAACAAAGATAAGCTAAGTTAGAAACGTGTAGTCATGACGTGTCGATGGGCATGAAGTGAACCCTAGATTGAGTCGGTCACACATAAACAACTAATCGATTTAATATCTATCCTTTATAAATATTAATTGTTGTCATAGCTTCTCACTTTTACTAAGTACTTTGTACTTACCTCCTTTGCATTTTATTTTTGTGTGCATTGTGGGGTGAGAAGACGAACAGGTAGACCAAGTGTAGACGACGGCTTTTGAAGATTTGAAGTCTTGACGGAGATTCTAGTTCTTTTTCTTTGTAGAGGTTGTACTAGACTAGTTGTTTTTCTTTTCTTAGATTTGTTGTACTTCTACTTTTAAGACCTCGTATTGTATAAGTCTTTGGGTTATTCGTCGTTGTAATTTATCTATCCATCTTTAGTATGGTTACTTTCTATTCATAGTAGCTTTTATGTTTTTACCCGAGTCCTTTTAGCTTCCGTTTGCTTTATTTTGATACGACGACGTAGAGGCTTGCGTATAATATTAGATTTATTTAATGCTATACGCGCCGAACGTTTCTCTTCCGGATAAGGGCTCGGTATCCAGGAGCGGGGCGTTACAGTTGGTATCGAGAGAAGCATCCTTTCTATCCTAGGCTTCTTTTCCTCTAAGATAAGATTCCTTTAGACCTTTTAGAACTTGAGCTTGGTGGTAATCCTCGTATGACTAAGAATCCTTAAACCGTGGTTAGGTTGAATTAGAACCATGTGAAGAGTCTTCTTGGAAGAAAGTTGAGTTGAGTCTTTGGTTCACATCTTTTATGTGATCACCTCAGGTTTTGTTCCTCCTAGGATCTTTAGTAGAAACTCTCTCTTCTTTTGAAGTTTCCAAACCGTAACTGGTCACATAGGGTTAAGTGAAACCGCTTTAAGTAAAGCTTTGGGATCGGAGTTTTATGCCTACACCTTAAAGTCGAGGTCCTCTTGGTTGATTTCCTTTTTCCTTACTTTCCCTAATGGAATGCCTTCAACTTCTCTACACACGAATATCTAAGTTTACTTATATCTTGGCCTAACTTTGTGGAGAATGATACTTGATTCAACTCTACAAATCCTCCACTTTATCTTTTCACCATCACTTGGTTTGAGTTCATTAACATTCTTTGACCTTTGCTTTGCTTGAGATGGATTCTATATGAACTCAATGTGTAATTTTATTCCTTCCAAATACTCTTGAGTCCTTTCAACTAATAGTGTTAAAGGTCTCTTACTTTGGCACATACTTTTCATCATTCTCGTGTTTGGATTTATCCAACATGAGTGAATACTTTTGTTCCCGTGTTTCCCCTTTAACATAAGACAGTATTCCCCTACTCTAAAAATTCTGCAAATTTTTAGCAAAGTAGATTTCTGTCTTATCTACAATTTCTTTTTTTACTTCAACTCGATAATAGTTATGGATTTTTCAGAAAGTTCGTGTTTATGCCGGACACTCTGTCCAGAAAATCTGCAGCAGCACCTTCACTTCTTTTTCTGTTTTGAACAAGTTAAACACCTTCAAATGATCTGAATTTTTGATATGTTTCAGATAAGACTTTTATCTACAGCTTTCCTTTTGGAATTAAGTTCAGATTCTTTTTCGTTTGATATCAATTTGCAATTCAACTCAGTGTTTATGAATCAGAAAATTCTGACAGCTTGCGCAATAGTCAGAAATAAATGTTTTTGACCAAGTTATTTCCATCCAAAAATTACAATATTTTTATATCATCTGGGAAACTCCAGTACCTAACTCTTTTCTCTTTGGATCATGCTCAAAATCCTTTTCGTTTGGGCTACAAAAGTCGATAATGACAGGGCTGGAGTAAATATCATACACAGCAACCTAAAAGGAATTCTCACCTCTTTGACTTAGGGTTTGGGCTAAGAGGGTAGTAAGTTATGATTTTCATGTTTTAGGAGTTCCTCGAAGCCCGATCTCCTTCGAGTTAAACCTTTTAGTAGGATGTTTGTAAAGCTAACATTATAGTTCTTTTGCAGTTGTAAACAAGAACCAAGATGCTATCCTCCAGCATGCCACGTTTGTTATTCAAACCTTCTCTTGCCCTTTTGTAATTATACCTTATATGGTATTTTTATTTCTCATGTAATCCTTCATCTGAGAACTTCAAATCTTTTTCACATGTTGTCTTGACTTACCTCATAAACATATCTCCGTAAGCCCTTCTTTTGAACAAATTCATTCTTTCTTACCTTTCAATTCAAGAAACAAACTCTCTTCAAAGTTCTTTGAACTTTTTAATGTCGAACATTCTTTTTACTTGTGTTTACTCTCGGCTCCCCTCTTAAGGGTAGTGTCGATATTGTAACTATTTCACCTAATGTTGCCTGTTCCTTTAAGGTATGCATATCTTCTTTTTCGGTCAAATCTTTAAGCCTATCATGACATTCCTTTTCGGTTACTTACCTTTAATCTTCTAGCAATTTATGCTACACCAAACTTCAAGCGTAAAGTAGTCTTTGCAAAGGTGCCTTCGAACCTATCTAGCCAACCAACTTTTGAGTTCCTAAACTTTTGATCTCCATTTCGCATTATTGTACCTTGTACCCTTCGGTTTTAACTCTCTTTCAGGCCATTCAGAGCCATGAACCGCCATGTACACCTTTTGACTTCCCATCGTCTGTATTGGCGTTCCTACTACAATTTTGTCATACTGGTTGAAAGTCCATTTTATTCTAACCTTTGCATTCCCACACGAGGAATAACCTTGAGCATTTATTCTTTGGCAGTGTACTATTCCTCTCGAGTAGTGCAACCTTGAACCGTTGATTTGAATCGTCAAATATCGTTTATACTTCCTTTGAAAGTTTGAATTAATTCTTTGAAACCAAACATTATCCGACAATTCTTAAGTGTCGTTTCGTCTTCATTCAAAATCTTGCTTGCCGCTTACTTTTTCAAACTTTTGATACTCCCTTACAATTTCTTGAGGGAAATTTCTAATTCTTTTAAATCTTTAAATAACCCCTCTTTGACTACTGCAAACTTGGACACTTCTTGACAAGTGTTTATTTTATTCTAAGACCTTTTGGTGTACTCGTTTTCCCTCCATAGCTACTTCATGTTGAGATTCTTATTCTCTTTTGATTTCTAAATTCCTTTTTAGCCCTTTTGGTGCTCGACCTTGCACCTTTATTTTGTTTTCCTGTTGTGTGATGTTTCCTCTACGAAACTCATGTGAACTGAAGATTTTCCTAGTTCGCCAACATCCATTTTGTTAACCAAGTGTTTAACAATCAAGGTCACCCGCCTAATGTCCTTAAGTTTAGCATTCTCTTTTCTTTGCAAGTTAATATTTCCAAGTCCATCGAGTTGATGTTTCTTTTAACGTCTCGCTTTCTTAAAGCTTATATGAAAGCTCATTACCATCATTTTCGATTGCCTCTCGAAGTCTTTGTAGACCACCGTATCTTGCGGAATTCCACTCCCTCAAAAGAATTTCATATGCAAGGTGTTCCTTTGTTTTCCTTACGGTGGCTATCTTTTGTATTATGATACGAGTGCCTCATCCTTTATTTTAGAACCAACTTCAATTTTCATCAACACGGAATCATTTTGTTCGCTTGTAACCCAAGCAACCTTCCTTATTCCAAGTGCATTGTATCCTTCCTTGGCTTACCTAGTTGACATACCACCCGGTACTCAACTTGTCACCTTTCAACTTCTTATATTTTCCAAGCTAACCCTAATAGGCACAAGGATTGGATCAGACCTCCAGAGAAAAAGTATGGCAAAACATGTTCTCCATCCCCAAGAAGTCTCAGAAGTCTTTCAGCCGGGATCCTTGCCGTTCTTCAGCAAGCTTGTGGTGCCATGATGGTAGTTGAGATCGAAGGAAGTCAAGTATACCAGGGAAGCTGTGAGTCAGTTGGGAAGCTCAAGCACTCAGGACATAGGTCAGCAAGAGCAAGCAAAGAGTGGTAAAGATCCAGTTGTCTCCGGTTACAAGTCAGTGGCTGGAGCCAAACCAGCCAATGGTCACGAGTTAGATGAAGATGACAACCTTTGGCATCGGAATCAGCTTTAGGTTCCAATTGCAGAAGATTGGGAAGGACAAAGAAGAATGAAAACCATGAGATGGCAATTGCAGTTCATCTCGGAGCAACCAAGATGTATGGGAATTAGAACAGTACTGCTTTCATGAAGATAGAGATGGAAGAACGCGAGTTTCTGGGATGAAGTGGAGCGGCAGCAGATTACGAGACCGAAGTTGATACAGCAACCAACAAAAAAAAAGATTGAAGCAGATCATCGCCACCTCGAAATAGCTCAAAACAAGTGCAACAGATGGAAGAAGGAGAAGAAGACTGTAAGAGCTAGAAGACGAAACGCTTCGCAAAGACCAGAGTTCAAGTACCTCTCGGTTACATTCGAGTTTCGAGGGCGAAACTCCTCTTAAGGGGGAAGGAATGTAACATCCCGACTTTTCGTAAAAGGGTAAAATAGTCATTGGGCGTATTTACTATGACCTAATTATTATTTATCCTATTTATTTGATTAAAAGGGATTTAATAAAAAGGATTTAGCAATTAATTATAACGGGTTTAATTATTGGCTATAAATAGAGATAATCTCAATTATTCGCTCATTATTTTCACACGCATATTTTGACAAAAAATAAAAGAGGAACGGCGCATCGAGAGAAGACAGACGCGAGAGAGAAAGCGAAATTGTAGGCATCAACCGTGTGATCAATCCGTTCATCTGTTCAAGATGCCGCAGGAGAGAAAAGTGATCAGTGCGAGGAGACGCAACTTTCGAAAATAACATCTCTCAATTTCGTAAGTTTTCAGTTTAGCCTTAGTTTTTCGTATTCGTAGAGTTCGATTCTTGAAAAATTCGTATCTTTTAATCCGTATCTCTGTTTCGCAGCCATGAGTAGTCGAAACAATCGTCTTGAAACGTAGATTGTTCTAAAAATAGTTTTTTGGCAGTTAATCCAGGTAATTTGCAGTTTATGGCACTTTTTCAGTTTCGTTTTTGAAAGGAAAAATAGGATTTTTAGGGTTCTTGTTGATTGCATAGGTTTTGGGGTTGAGGATCAACAGTTGTTGCACCTGCTTGGCGTTTTGTTGTTGGTTTTGCAGGCCTTTAAGGTAAGAGGCTCTTCCTATGATTCCAATTATTGTTTATAGGGTTTAGATTATGTTCTAAGACGTTTCAATGATTAGAATGATGCTTTTTCGTTGATCAAAGGATCATATATGCTATGGTATGGTTAGGCATGTTTATCTACGTTTTTCTGCTGTTGTGAGGGTTATAGTGAGGGCAAACTTGTTTGGGTTTGTGTAGAAAACGATAGAGTGCAGAAAACCGATTTTTGTGCAGTCAGGACCTTTTTGGCGCAGTCTATCCGTACGGATGTTTCACTTATCCGTACGGATAATTCACGATTTGTGAATTGAGGGTTCGTGGAGAGTTGTCCGTACGGACAACCCCGTTTATCCGTCCGGATAGAGGCTAGCAAAGTGTTATATTCTTTTTATGTGATTTAAGCTACGAGATGAGTTCTTAATGTTACCCTTTGATCCAATAACACTAAATGAACATGAACAAAGCCCCGAATTAGCTTTTGATGCGTTTAGTTCCGGCACCACATGGATTCCCTAAAAAGATGAAGTGTGGGACCGTCGAAAGCTTTGGATTTGCCTTGTGCTTCGATAAGCTAGAGTTTATCGATGTACGTGTAATTGCTAGGACTTGTCCGTGTCTAGTGGTCTAAGTACGAGAGTAGGAGATGTGAGGGAGCTTACTTGAAAACACTTAGGTGGCTAGTTAAACATCTAATCAAACGTATGTGTTAGTTTAAAATCTTAAACATCATGCAATGCTTGGTAAGGCATAGTACAATATCGCGATGTGTTCTCTGACTAGACAAAGTAGATTGTACCCACGCCGGTCAATCGATTGGCCAGATAAAGCGTCTGGTGCACTCTGCCGGTCATCACACTATCGGGACTCAGATATTCCCGGGGCTACTAGAGCGTGTCTCTAAGTAGGTTGCACCCAGTTGTCCTAGTACATCCTATTACTAGGCGTAGTGCCCTTGTTATTCATGATGTAACAAAGATAAGCTAAGTTAGAAACATGTAGTCATGACGTGTCGATGGGCATGAAGTGAACCCTAGATTGAGTCGGTCACACATAAACAACTAATCGATTTAATATCTATCCTTTATAAATATTAATTGTTGTCATAGCTTCTCACTTTTACTAAGTACTTTGTACTTACCTCCTTTGCATTTTATTTTTGTGTGCATTGTGGGGTGAGAAGACGAACGAGGTAGACCAAGTGTAGACGACGGCTTTTGAAGACTTGAAGTCTTGACGGAGCTTCTAGTTCTTTTTCTTTGTAGAGGTTGTACTAGACTAGTTGTTTTTCTTTTCTTAGATTTGTTGTACTTCTACTTTTAAGACCTCGTATTGTATAAGTCTTTGGGTTATTCGTCGTTGTAATTTATCTATCCATCTTTAGTATGGTTACTTTCTATTCATAGTAGCTTTTATGTTTTTACCCGAGTCCTTTTAGCTTCCGTTTGCTTTATTTTGATACGACGACGACGTAGAGGCTTGCGTATAATATTAGATTTATTCAATGCTATACGCGCCGAACGTTTCTCTTCCGGATAAGGGCTCGGTATCCGGGAGCGGGGCGTTACAGCATATTTCAATACTAGGTTCGGAAGCAGTTTGCATTTTTCCACGGACCATCTTATGCGATTTCTTATGGTTATCAACGTGGAGGCTGATCCTCTTCTTATTATTCTGAAACTCCAAGCTACTGAGGAAGATTTATCAGATGTTGGACAAGTCATTGCAGGATGAAAGATATCTCTTCTATTTTTTCTTCTGATAGCTTTAATTTTGTTATGCGTACAAGGTATGCTCTTGCCGATCTTCTTACTACACATGATTCTTTTATTCCTGTTGGTTGTTTGGTAGAATGAGGAGTTGTTCCTCCATCAGACTTGATTGTGATAATGATTGCGCCTAATAATACATTTGTTTTTCCTAAAAAAATTAATATCAGGGTACGCGACATCCTTCTATAAGGCTAAAATTTTAAAAATCATTTATTTAATCATTGACCGTCTAGCTTGGGTGATGTTTTTTGTTTTGTTTTGTTTTTATTGGAGATGCTACCTTTAATTTTTAATATTCATAATTGACAGCTCTTGAAGAGTACTACGTCTCTGCCATTCGGAAACGTAGTGTGAAACCTGTTTGTCATTTTTCATCCATCTTTGCTAACACTTATTTTTGGTATTGTTTTTATTTCATAATGATATCACAATATATATAGTTCACATTTCACATGTCATTTATATGTCAACTCTTAGCAATGTTATTTTCCTTATCTTTTATACAGATATATGAGAATTAGGGTGAATAAAAATTAATAAACACTACGGAATTCTTGACCAAACATATGACTAGATCATCAATTTACAGCATGTGCTTTTGTGAATAAACACTACGGAATTCTTGAAAATTCTCTAGGATTTGTGCTTATATTTTACAGATATCCAGGTGCAATAGGGTCGGATGGTGGAACGGCTTATGTGACAATGATGAATGAGGATGGAAGATAAAATATTTCTAGTAGGTTCAAATTTTAATGATTGTGGATTATAATATATATGAATTCACCAAATTGTAAATATCATTCCATACTCATATACGGTGCTTTGACATATACAGTGCCTTTTTTCGCCTTTTTTGGTCGCAATATAAGGCGTATTTTTAACTTACGAATTGTGTTGTATTCAATTTGTTTGTGGATTTTCATCGATGGTTTGTTCAGTAAAAAGTTCTCCTCAATCTTGACGAGGTGATGCCCCAAATAATGTTTTTGTTGAGGTCAATGACACAGTTGATACCGGTAGGGGTGGAGAAATATTGAAGACTCATATTTCGATGACTTCATTCTTGACCACTTACACCACAACTTAATACTTTAGATAATTAGATGAGTCCCACGTTTCACAGAATGATCCAGGAGATCAAAAGAAATGGATTCACAAAGGTAGGAACAAAAAAAATAACAAGTTCTCTTGGAGAATTTAGCTTTCCCATGTGGGTCGGAAAAAAAAAACAATTTCATGTACTTAGAGAATTTAGCTTAGGGTCTTTCGATGGGAGGTTTTTTATTTTTTTAATTTGGCTTAGCACGATATGGTTGTACTCCTTTTTCATAGTAGATTTTTTCTTTTGTGTTTCACTGCTATGACGAGACAGAGTTAGGTGCTAAGAGTTCCTAAACTTTATTACGGCAGTTGGTTTGACAATCTTTTGTACTTTTCTTCTTTTTCTATTGATACGGAAAAAAATTCTTTCAAAAAAAGGCACTGGAGCCTTATGTGATATTCATATGATAGCTTAGACACAAGAACAACTGCTTCTTTTAGCAATTTGGAATTTTAGCAGATTTGGTACGTTGTATTCTAATTTTTGATGTGTTATATAGTGAAAAAGAAAGTTTGTTAAGTGTTCATTGTATGACTATGTGTTCCAATGAATAGTAATGGTTGTCACACATATATGTTATCTTTGCAATTCTTTATGATGTTTCTATGGACCCGTGCAGGGATGACTTAGCACAACTTTCACGTTCTATGAGATCGTTTAATGAATTAGTTCTATGAGATCGTTTATTGAATTACTTCTCCGAATCGTCAGATTGTATATCTTTTTTCCTTTTTCTAAATTTTTTTGTATTTTTTTCTGATGAATAATCCTACAGATTTAGATAACTTTTTAAATTCAGCATTGCCAACAATGAATTTTGGGATGGATTAGCACAACTTTCACGATTTGTGAGATTTGGTAGGTTTCTTTATTGAATTCTTTCTCCAATTCTTTCTTTATATATGGATGGATCATTGCTTGAAGAGGTAGCTAAATTTATTTAGATGTATTTAAATCACTTTTGTGCAGTTTTGTGTACTTCCATTGTGGCATTGAAGTTTTTGAACGTGCGTTTGTAAGAAAAGTTGAAAGCATGCACTAGATGACTTAGTAGCCTAAATTTCATTTTTAACACAAAAAAACATATTTCATGATCACATTTTATCTGTTTTACATGGTTTTCCTTTACACTTTATTGTGTTCATTATACCATAGTTATTAAAACCGGACCGGACCGGCGGTCGGACCGGTAAAACCGGTGACCCGGACACAGAACCGGTCCGGTTCAGTCATTGAACCGGTTAAGGAGCCCGACCGCTCAAAACCGGTAAAACCGCCGGTTGAACCGCTAAACCGTGACCCGGCCGGTTATCGGTCGAACCGGTTTTTATTTTTATTTTTTGAATTTTTATTAATAATTTGGTGAGATTTAACTTAAAAAACAAAACAAATATTTTACCTTTGTATAGTCAAAGCAAAATACAAAAGATTTAATTTCACTCATCAATTATTAACATTTTGATTCTTTTAAAGCTTCGTCCATTTTGGAATAAATCCTGTAAAAAATTCATTATTTCTCATTAAAATCTTTTATTTTATATGTTCTTATTTCTTCTATTTTGTTGGATTAATTATGAAAACTGATAAGTTTCAGTATTTCAAATTTTTTGATCATGAATTTGGTACTATTTTGAAAATTAAGGACTAGTATGGTGTTATTTTACAATGTGCAAAATTTACAAACCAATATATATTATTCGAAACTTTTTGTGGGTTTTCACTAGTATTGTAGTGTATTTATAATTTACATATTTCATTTGTATCTTGCTTGTGATCGATTTAAATGTCGGAATATTTTGGAATTAATTTTGGATGTCATATTATAATCTTTTCTTATATATATATATATATATATAATAATGAAATCGGTTGAACCAATGAGCAAATCACGGTTGAACCGGTGACCCGCGACCCGGTGCCTTTTCCGGTTCAATGTCCAGTCCGATTCTCATAACTATGCATTATACTACTCAAAATGAACTTTTGTTTTATCACATGATGGTTTGTTCATGTGATATAGGTTTCTGAATAGATTTCCAATCTTGCAGAGGATGGAACACAAACGTAGACTACACTATGTTGTTAAGAGTGTCCATTCTCATTGACAAATTTTGGAAACAGGTTGCAGCTGGATAAAGAAATGCATGAACCAAGTAACAATTAATCTGGACACTCCAGCATTCGTAGTACTAACATTTTCAGTAGGGGAATCAGAAAGAACCAAGATGAAAACCACTTCTGCAAAGAAAATGGCCAATATATATATATATAATATATTATATTTTCAAGGAAAAAACTGTCAAATTACCCGTTTCCCCAATTAACCCGCTCCATACCCGTTTACTTTACACACGTGAACCCGCAAAACACCCTAACCCTTGGGTTTTCTTCCCCCACAACCTGCTTCCTACAAACTGCCCACGATACTCCCATAAAAATCCCCCACGACCGGCTTCCATTATCAGATTCTTCAACCACCCAACGCTCCACACACTGCAATATTCAAACCGTACAATGATTAGTTTTCATTTTCCTTCTTTTGTTTTATTTTACAATGATTTATTTATTTGTTGATTAAGGTTTCTTTTGATTACCTTCAAAAAAGCTTCCTGTTTTTACTTCTATTCTTCTTCTTTTTTTAATAAAAGGTTTCTTTGCATACAGATTGCAAGTTTGACTGGAATGAGCTATTGGAGGTTCTCTTCATATCCGAAGTTAATTTTTTTCATTAGGGTTTAATTTCAGTTCCCGTTGAAGGCATTGCACAGCATTTGAGTGAAACAAATCGGATTCACTGAAATTCTTTTAGTTTTCTTTTGTTAATTGCAGCAAAGGAATTGAGAAAGAGGTTAGGGGTAGATTGATTTATAAGCTGGGTAAAAGACTCGAAAACAGACGTGGTAAGATTTCAATCGCGGTGGATAACAACATAAAGAAAGAGGTGCATAGAAAACACGAGGTTTGGACGAATGGCTTAAGCAAGGAAGATGGACTAGTTCATAAATACAATGGCTTATTGAATTTAAACAAGCATGTTAATTAACCCTAAAGATGTAATTAAGAATAGTGACAGCGAGAATCATACCGGTGATGAAGGAATCAATGATAGCAGTGTTGATTCAACGAACCAAGTGCAGATACTGGATCTTCAAGGTGCTGATTCGATCAATTTAACCATGCGTTCGAGGACGTCATTAAGCCCGAACAAGCAAAAACCGGTGGCACAAAGTTCAAGAAAAGAAGAGTGAAAAGAACACTAGCAAAAACCTAAGGGACAAAAGTCAAAAACTCCATTGCCTTTCTTGATTCAACATGAATATATCCAAATGCTAGGCCTATAATTAGCTTCTGCGATGGATGACATTCATATGTGAGTGCCTTATACTACGTTTCTTCAAGAATAATTTCAGATTTCAAATTTTGGATTTTTTTTTCCTTGGGTATAATTACCTCATCTAAGCTTTACTTCTCTTGCGGCTTGGTTCACAGAAGGGTTGTCTTTTTTATTCAATCTATTGTCCACTAAATGCCATAGGGTAAGTCTGTGGTTTTATTTCAGATTTAAATTGTTTGATAGTGGTTACTATTGTTTCAAGGGTTGATTTTGTTTTCTGATTATAATCGGGTCTTATTTATTCCTCTGCATCATGGCCAAGCTAATTTGTATATTAGTCGGGTCTTATTTATTCCACTGTCGTGATCAATTTATATTTTTGTTTGGATAGGTAAAAGTTTCCAAGCTCAAGGCAGGAGACTCAATTGTCGATGATGCCCCAGTTAGCGGCAGCAACGGTGTTAGCTGGGGGTGCTGTGCTTTTATGACACAACAGCAACTTTATTGCAACGATTGGACATCGAGATGGATTCCGATCGACACGAAATTTTGAGAGATTGTTCTTCAACTTTTATTCTTCATTATGACTGGAGAGATTGTCGTTTCAATGGCTCAATCTCCGGGAAAATAAATAAAAAGTGAATAACAACAAAAAAGATCTACTTCTAGGAAATTAAAATTACAACAAATAAATTACTTAATTTTCTATACTCATAAACGAATTTATTTGAGTTTACAATAGATCTAACGGGTAAACAGTACCAACCACAATTCATCTCTTCAACCATAACAACCAATCACAACAAAAAATACGCATATAGAAAACAAATTTCTACATGCAATTCCACACCTAGATCTATCAATTATATACTTTAATTTATATATCGGAGGCTCTGATAGCACTTGTTGGATGTAATATCGCCGGACGGATCTAGATCTGCCCGATTACGCGGCGGAATAAACAAGAGGATCACGATCATATAAAATTAAACTACGTAATTTAAGATTTACCTACAAGAAGGTGAGATCTACTTACCAATCAAAAAGGATGAACTCCAAGATTGAGAAGCCGAGATCCGAATAGTTGAGATGCCACGATATTCCGATGTGTATCTCCAAGCAACAACCAGTGAATGTTGATCTTTGATGCTTGACCTCCTTGATATGCTACCCGGAAAATCCTGAAGATTTTCCCAACTCTAAACCCTAAGCTTGGCCGAAAATTCCTAGCTTATTTTGGTGTGTATATGTCGTGTATTGTTATCGATGAAAAGGCTTTGGAGAACTCTCTTTATATAGGAGAGATATCCTTGTCCTCCAAGGATTTAATAATTAATACAAACTCAATTATAATAATCATTTTCTCAAAAAAGATACTCCTGGAATAATCTAGAATATATAAGGATCAATCTAATATATTTTCCATACTTAATTATTTTACAAAAAAAACAATTAATCACATGTCTTATAATTATCAAGAAAACTAATTCCTTGATAATTACCAAGACAAAAACACGCCCCCAATACTAGAAAATTAGGGTTCACACGAAATTTCATATTATGGGCCGAGTCCACGAAAAATGTCTTTTCCATGTATTTTATTGTTTAATAAATCGCACATTAATTAAATAGTCCAACTACTTAATTATTATTTGAGGCCCGACATCAAAAAACATATGCATGTTATGAGCCACATCGGGGACCATGGACCTATAACCAGTAGCTACAATAAATTAAATAAAATTATTCATCGAACAGAACAATTCTTATTCAATCTATTAATTCCGGGATTACGCCACCATAAACCCAAAACTGAACTCTATCGATTATAGATATACTTACACTCTAATCATTGTGTAAAAGCGTCCATTGATATAATCATTACATCGGAGAAATCCTCCATAGACTGTTCGTTTTGATTCGGGATATTTCCGTAAACCCTTCTCAAAACATCTTATCCTTATTTACCATTAACTCCCTAGTGATCAATTAGTTGATAACTAATATAATATGAACTGGGCCCATCGATCAATTTCTAGGATTAACAAATAAGGGAACTGTCTGCCTACTTCCCGCATGAAGGAATGGATTCCAAATCTGTGAAGTCACCGACTACTCACTCATTCCATAATAGAGCCAAAGAGAAGTGTTCAGATCACATGTATCCAAGTGATCCTTAACTAACACATCAAACCCTACTTTGAACCAAGCAGTAGACTGTGATCACATCAGGATTGAGATTAATCCATATATGATCATTTTGTGATTCAATAAGATTTCTCGATCACGGAATTTTATCGAGAATTCAAATCAAATCGGTCTAGTCTTATATGATAGACATCATATATAAATGCCCCACTAGGTACCCTATACCGATGGTCTAGATAAGACGGTCACACCGTTAAGTGTTCTGGGTGCATTATTGGTATATTAATCATGAGACCCATACTCTGATTAAATTCACCACGGACTAACTAGTTTTAAGCATATCATCACTAACTCAATCCTCGTGTGTATTCCATACACTGAGTTATATGATTACATACCGATATACTTAGGGTTTTCAGCAGTGTATAACATAAGCATAAATGCAAATAATAAAATGAATATATAATTCTGTCATTTATTTAAATAAAACAATTACAAAATTGTCTTCCGGGCACTACACCTAACAATCTCCCACTTGCACGAAAGGCAAATGATTAATTGTTTTAGGGCACACCCTATATATATTACAGCAAACTACATCTCCCACTTCCCCTAAAGCAAATGAGTCATGTCCGTAATAACCATATTCTCCAAATGCCTGTTGAAGACTTCTAACGGCAATGTTTTGGTGAAAGGATTAGCCAGGCTGTCTTCAGAGGGGATTTTCTGTACGAAAATGTCTCATTGTTGAACAATTTCTCTCATCAAATAGTACTTTCGCTCTATATGCTTTGACTTGAGATGACTACGGGGTTCCTTCAAATTTGACACAGCCCCATTATTGTCACAATAGAGACATATCGGATCGTTGTGATTTGGGATTACTCCTAAACCACCCAGGAACTTCTTCAGCCAAACTGCTTCCTTAGCTGCCTCAGAGGCCGCTATGCATTCGGCTTCCATAGTTGAATCAGCTATACTGGATTGCTTTACGCTTCTCCAAATGACTGCAATGCCTCCGAGAGTAAACACTGAGCCATAGGTAGATTTGAAATCATCTCTATCCGACTGGAAGTCAGAATCAGTGTACCCTTTTATATCCAGGTTTGCACCCGAATATACGTGCATATAATTCCTCGTTCTCTTTATATATTTGAGGCGATTCTTTACTACTGCCCAATGTTCCATTCCCGGATTGGACTGATAACGGCTGACGATTCCAACACCATAACATATGTCCGGTCTAGTGCACAGCATTGCATACAATAGACTACCAACAGCCGAAGCATATGGCACTCTTTCTATAGCCTCTATTTCTTTAGGAGTCTGAGGATCCTGTTTCTTAGGGAGGTGAACGCCATGACGGGTTGGTAGAAAACCCTTCTTTGTGTTCTCCATGCTATATTGTGCCAACACCTTATCAATATAAGATGCCTGGGACAGAGCTAACATCTTGTTCTTACGATTCCTTATAAGTTGGATCCCTAGAACATAATTCGCCTCTCCGAAATCTTTCATTTGGAATTTGCTGGCTAACCAACTTTTTATGTCCGACAACACACCCTTATCGTTTCCGATTAGCAGAATATCGTCATCGTACAACACTAAGAATGCAACCTTATCTTTGATGACTTTCTTGTATAGACAAGGCTTATCAAAGTTTTGTTCGAAATCATATGACTTAATGGTCTCATCAAATCTACGATTCCAAGACCGAGAAGCTTGCTTCAACCCATAAATGGATCTTAGCAACTCACACACCTTGTGCTTTTGGCCTTGCTCGATAAATCCTTCTGGTTGTTGCATATATATTTCCTCGTCAAGGAAGCCGTTAAGAAAGGTTGTCTTAACATCCATCTGCCAAATTTCATAATCTAGGCATGCAGCAATCGAAATGAGGATCCGGATGGATTTCAGCAAAGTCTCTTCGTAGTCTATACCATCTCTCTGTGTGTAACCCTTGGCTACAAGCAGTGCTTTAAAGGTTTGAACCTTCCCATCAACTCCTCGCTTTCTCTTGTAGAGCCATTTGCTACTTATGGGTTTGACACCCTTGGGGCAATCTACAAGTTTCCAGACAGAGCTAGAGTACATAGACTCCATCTCTTGGTTCATCGCATCAACCCATTTTTCCTTGTCACGATCATCCATGGCCCTCCAAAAGTACACTGGATCATCTTCCACTCCATCAGAGTGGCTACGTTCGCCTCTGATTGCATCCCATACCGAATTGGTGGCCAAACCACTCTCTCAGTATGCCTGGGTGGAACATGATTTTCTGGGTTGATAGGTGCATTCGTTGTGTTGTTGTCACTGACACTAGGTGTCACTAGTGGTCTGACCTCTTCAGAAAGTAACTCCGCAAGTACAATTTTACTTTGAGATTTGAAGTCTGCCATATATTGATCTTCCTAAAACGTGGTGTTAGTAGAAACTATTGTTAGATGTAATATCCTCGGATCAATCATAGATTGACCCTATTACGCAGCGGAAGTATCAGATCTAGATCTAAACGAAACAAAGAACATAAATAAAAGATCAAACTACAAGGAGGTTTGGATTTTTACCTTTTTATGGTGCCTAACTCCAAGATCAAAAGTAGTATCCACGCAAGTTGAGAAGCCACAGCCTTCCAACGTGTGTCTCCCAGCAACACCAGGTGTATGGTGTTTCCCGCCGCCGGACCTCCTTGATATGCTACCGGAATAATCCCGAAGATTATCCCAACTCGAAACACGAAGTACTTAGTCAAAAATATCAACCTAAATACTAGTCAATATGGCGTGTTTTTGTGATGTCAAAAAGCTTGGAAGAACTCTCTTTATATAGGAGAGTAAAACTTAAGCCCCAAGGATTAAATAATTAATACAAAATCAATTACAATAATCATTTTTCCTTAAAAAGATAAATCTAAAATATTGCTAAATAAATTTAGGATATACAAAGGATTTTATTTTCCTTAAATTATTTAACACATAAATAATTTAATCACATGTTAAATAATTATCCAAGAAAACTAATTCCTTGATAATTAGTTAATACAATATGCGCCCCAACCTTAATTAAATAAGGTCCATGCGCATTTTTCTACACCTTGGGCCGAGTCCACGGAAATTCCTTTTTCCGTGTATTTAATTATCTAGTCAAACTAAACAATTAATCCACATATCAAATTAAATAGCCCAATCCACTATTTAATTATAATTGAAGTGAAACGATGAGAAAACCAATTATGCTATTTTGGGAGCCACGTCGGTGACCATGGACCCATATTCAGTAGCTACAATAAATTAAATAAAATTACTCGTTAGATAGAATAATTATATCCAACCTATTAATTCCGGGATTACACCACCATAAACCCGAAACTGAACTCTATCGAATATAGATAACTTACACTCAATTTATGAGTCGAAAGCGTCCACTGATATAATCATTACATATGAATAAATCCTCCATAGACTGTTCACTTCGATTCGGGATATTTCCGTAAACCCTTCTCGAAACATATTATCCTTATTTACCATTAACCCCCTAGTGATCAATTAGTTCATAACCAATATAATATGAACTCGGCCGATCGATCAGTTTCTAGGGTTAACAAATAAGGGAACCGTCTGTCTACTTCCCGAGGGAAGGAATGCATTCCATATCTGTGATAACACAGACTACTCACTCATTCTAGAATAGAGCCAACGAGAAGTGTTGGACCACATACTACGAAGTGATCCATACTAACACATCAAACTCCACCCTAGTCTAAGAAGTTGTCTGTGATCACCTAAGGATTGAGATTAATCATGATCATCTTGTGATTCGATAAGACTTCTCGATTACGGAATTATATCGAGAACTCAAATGAAATCGGTCCAGCCCTATATGATTATAATCATAGATAAATGCCCCATTAGGTACCCTATTACCGACAGTCCGGATAAGACTGTCACACCTGAAGTGTTCTGGGCGCATTATTAGCAAATTAATCTAGAGACCCATACTCAGATTAATAAACTCTACGGACTAAGTTAATTTTAGGTATATTTCACAAACTCAATCCTCGTGTGTATAGCCATACACTGAGTTATGTGATTACATAATCAATATACTTAGGGTTTTCTGTAGTGTATTAATATTGGCAATAAATGCAAATAAATAAGATGAAATAAATTCTGTCATTTATTTAAATAAAACAATTACAAATTGTCTTTCGGGCATAAAACCTAACAACTATCACCTTGTTATCTTCCGGATCATAAAACAGACCTCCACGTGTTCCTTTAGGGTACCCTACGAACAAACATACTTTCATATGTTTTTGTAGTTTTGTAGTCTTGTCTTCCAACACTTGTGCAGGACATCCCCAAATGCGGAAGTGACGTAAGCTTTCGCGACGTCCTCTCCATATTTCGAAAGGTGTCTTTTCGACAGACTTTGACTGTACTACATTCAGTATTTATACCGCTGCTTGTAAAGCATATCCCCAGAAGGAAATCGGTAGCGAGGCATAGCTCATCATAGACCTGACCATGTGTATCAAAGTTCTATTTCTCCTTTCAGAAACTCCGTTTTGCTGAGGTGTCCCGGGCGTAGAACGTTGAGAACAAATCCCATGTTAAATCAGATAGTGAATTCAGTATCTAAGTACTCTCCTCCACGATCAGAGCGAAGGCATTTCAAAGACTTGCCCAGTTGCCTTTCGGCTTCTGCTTGGAATTCCTTAAACTTTCCAAAAGATTCGGATTTCCGATGCAGCAGATAAACATAACTGAATCTATAGTAGTCATCGATGAAAGTCACAAAGTACTCGAATCCGCCTCTAGCTTGCATATTCATCAGACCACAAAGGTCTGAATGCACTAGCTCTAAAGGTTCTTTAGCCCTATTTCCTTTTGACAAAAAGGGACGCTCAGTCATTTTTCCCTCCAGGCAAGATTCACAGATCGGCAACGAGTCAACAGATAACTCTTTTAAGGAATCACCCTTAGCCTATCGTTTGATTCTTTCCAAGGAAATATGACCTAGCCTAAGGTGCAAAAGATATGTTTTATCTTTTTCTTGAGAAACTTTATGCCTTTAGCAGATTGTTGATGTGTGCTTTTAAATATTTCAGTGTTAAGCAGTGGAGCATGAGTTGGTTTAATAAAATACAATCCGTTTTCCAGTACTGTAGAACACAAATTAAAACCATTTCTAGAAATAATAAATTCATCATTCACAAAGGAACGTAATACATTTGTTCTTTCTATGCTGAAACGGAAATCAAATTCTTACAGAAGTTTGGAATAAAATAAACATAGTCTAATTTTAGAACTTTATTGCCAAAAAATAAATCAATAGCTCCGATTGCTTTAGCTGAAACAAGCGCCCCGATGCCAACTCTCAACACTTGAGTACCTTCCTCTAGCTCCGCAAACGAACTAAGGATTTGCAAAGAAGAACATACATGGTTAGTAGCTCTAGTATCCAGTATCCAAGTTGATATTTCTTTGGCTACATTAAAGGATTCCAAGACAAGTAATTCCAAATTACCTTTCTTATCCTTCCCATTTCCAGCTTGGACCTTTCCATCCTTTACGTCTTTGAGATATGCTGGACAATGACGATGCCAATGTCCTATCTCGTTACAGTAAAAGCACTTCCCTTTAGGTTTGGAAGGATTGTTGTGTTTGGCCTTCTTCTTCATAGGTTTTGGTTTAGGCACAGTAACATGTTTAGACTTGGTCTTGCCCTAATGGCCAGAGTTCGACGCCTTGGCTTCAACCATATTGGCTTCCGCCTTCTTTTCCCCTTCTTTGCCTCTGTTGTTAGACGAGAGAGCTTCGAAGACTTGCAGTTCGTTGATCAAATGTGGCATGTCAAACTTGAGTTTGTTCATGACATAGTTAGTCTTGAACTATAGGAAATTAGGTGTAAGTGATTCAAGACTCATAGACACCTGAGTAGCATCGACAAACTTTGACCTATGAGTTTTTGCATCAGTAAAGTAGTTGATCATGTTCATGACATGGCCAGTTACTGACTGACCCCTCCTCATTTTAGCATTAACGGCCATCCTCATTGCTTCATGCCTTGCTTGATCAGAAAGGGCGCCAAACATAGAGGATAAGTGCTGCATGATTTCTCGTGCACTCTTAAAGCCTTCAAGTTTGGTCCTAATGACCTCCGACACTGATGCTAAGATGATACCGCGTGCCTTATTATCCGGTTCAATCCATTTTTTACGGTCGTCTTTAATGGATTTAGATGGGTTATGTACGGGAAGTACAGGGCATTCCACAGTCAAAACAAATTGCGCGTTCTCAAGGATGAGTACCACGTTCAGGTTACTTTTCCACTTTCCAAAGTTGTTACCATTAAGTTTATCATTCAGTAATAAGGAAAGTTGCGATGACATGATTGCTGAAAATAAATTGATAGAAATTAAATTCAGAACACTACTAGATAAATTTTAGGAATTATAAACTATAAAAAAAAAGTCTATTCTACCATTCCAAGGATTTACCCTCGCATCGTACCGCCGCCTAGGGGGTCGGTATCAGCACGATGATGGTTAAACTGAGACAATCTCTCCCGATGATTAAACTTTGAGAATCAAACATCTAATGAGAATCATACATCCCATACTTTAATCGTCGATTACCTTCCTTTTCCAGCCAAGATATTTCCTAAAATATCCTAATGAGTATGAAATACTATATCAGACCTTTACGTATGCCCCGAGTATGCCTACGTATGGTAAGTCAGTGACCCGGCGAGTCCTCAAGATCCTATCCTTTCGGAGACCAAGCTTTGAATTTTGATAGCGGGGAACACCATCCGAAGGGGGCCAAAATCAAAGAGGCACGAGGCGTCACCATTCTCTCACTTGCTTGCATCTATAGTAGAGGCCGTGGGGTCAGCTGTCGCCTTCCCCACTCCCACTCAATATTTTTAAAAAGTGGTGGGTTTACTGATTGCGGTTTTAGACTTGACAATATTTTAAGAAACAACAAATCATATACCCGAATGGTGTCGGTAATGTAGGAAACCCTACCCGTCTTATTCGTTGGAACATATATGACTGTCGGTCGGATCCGTCTAAGAGAAGCCCCGTTTAGCCATAAAGGCTTGTCTGATATGCTAAGTTTTGCCGAACCCCCGTGCAAACGTCACAGATGGAGGGTGAGTCGATCGAGCCGTAGCTCAGTTGAACTTACCCAACCATGGTTAGACCATTTCTGAACCTATGTATCATGATTTTCCGATTTCTTAAATTGTCAAACTTTCCCGTAGACACTACGGAACAAACCCGCAATCTCGTTCCGGTTTTAGGTGGGATTCACCGAGAATCCATCACCAAAAATTTAACGATTTAAGATGGGATTCACCGAGAATCCATCACCGAAAAACGTAACGATTGACAAAAACCCGGTTCCTCGGTTCTTTAATTAGTTTCTAATAATTAATTTCCACAATAATTAATTAAAACATAAACTAATTAATCGAGTTGAATACATGCCTAATTAATTATCAAAAATTAAATAGCTACATGTATGCATATGGAGTGGATTTCATGATATGATGCATGTCATGGCAATTTTCCGGTTAAACACATAATCACGATCATACACACAAATTACGGAAAATAAACACCGAGATGGATCGTTGGTACCCCAGTATCTAACCTATTAAACAAAAAAAAAACCCAAACTAGGGTTTACTATTTTCTAATCTGCTGTTGATCCGTTTTATCGATGATCGGACATCCAAACGAACTTTGATCGTCACGAAACCTAATGGACCGGTTTGTCCCTTCTCCTACTACAAAATGGTTGGTTGGATCCGAGTTTTGATGGCCCAATTGATCCCAGCAAGCCGCCGATCCAACTGCTGCAACTGTTAATGACTGAAGCACAACAGTGTCTTTCCGGAGCCGTTCGGACATCGAGACAAAAACCTGATCGTCCTGAAAGTTTTAGGGCTTGTTCATAACTCCATTTAGTCAAACAGAACGGCCGGATCTTCGTTTCGACGGTCCAATCTCTTCCAGAAATTCAACGAACTAACAGCTGGGGGTGTTGTGCTTTTATGACACAACAGCAACTTTATTGCAACGATTGGACATCGAGATGGACTCCGATCGACCCAAAATTTTGAGGGATTGTTCTTCAACTTTTTTCTTCATTATGACCGGAGAGATTATCGTTTCAACGGCTCAATCTCCAGGAAAATAAAAAAAGCGAATAACAACAAAACATATCTAATTCTAGGAAACTAAAATTACAACAACAAATAAATTACATAATTTCCTAAACTCATATAAACGAATTTATATGAGTTTACAATAGATATAACGCACAATCCATCTCTTCAACCATAACAACCAATCACAACAAAAAATTACGCATATAGAAAAAAAAATTTCTATATGCGATTCAACACCTAGATCTATCAATTATATACTTTAATTTATAGATCGGAGGCTCTGATACCACATGTTAGATGTAATATCACCGGATGGATCTAGATCCACCCGATTACGAGGCGGAATAAACAAGATGATCACGATCATATAAAATTAAACTACATAATTTAAGATCTACCTACAAGTAGGTGAGATCTACTTACCAATCAAAAAGGATGAACTCCAAGATTGAGAAGCCGAGATCCAAATAGTTGAGATGCCATGATCTTCCGATGTGTATCTCCAAGCAACAACCGGTGGATGTTGATCCTTGACGCTTGACCTTCTTGATATGCTACCCGGAAAATCCCGTAGATTTTCCCAACTCTAAACCATAAACTTGGCCGAAAATTCCTAGCTTATTTTGGTGTGTATATGTCGTGTAATGTGATTGATGAAAAGGCTTAGGAGAACTCTCTTTATATAGGAGAGAAATCATTGTCCTCCAAGGATTTAATAATCAATACAAAATCAATTATAATAATCATTTTCCATAAAAGATAATCCTAGAATAAATCTTGAATATTTAAGGAACAATCTAATATATTTTCCATAAATAATTATTTAACAAATAAACAATTAATCACATGTCTTATATTTATCAAGAAAACTAATTCCTTGATAATTACCAAGACAAAAACACGCCCCCAATACTAGAAAATTAGGGTTCACACAAAATTTCACATAATGGCCGAGTCAACGAAAAATGTCTTTTCCATGTATTTTATTGTTTAATAAATCGCACATCAATTAAATAGTCCAACTACTTAATTATTATTTGAGGACCAACGTCAAGAAACATATGCATGTTAGGAGCCACATCGGGACCATGGACCTATAACCAGTAGCTACAATAAATTAAATAAAATTATTCATCGAACAGAACAATTCTTATACAATCTATTAATTCCAGGATTACGCCACCATAAACCCGAAATCGGATTCACTGAAATTCTTTTAGTTTCCTTTTGTTAATTGCACAAAGGAATTGAGAAAGAGGTTAGGGGTAGATTGATTTATAAGCTGGGTAAAAGACTCGAAAACAGACGTGGTAAGCTTTCAATCGCGGTGGATGACAATATAAAGAAAGAGGTGTATTGAAAACACGAGGTTTGGACGAATGGTTTAAGCAAGGAAGATGGACTAATTCATAAATACAATGGCTTATTGAATTTAAACAAGCATGTTAATTAACCCTAAATATGTAATTAAGGATAGTGACAGCGAGAATCATACCGGTGATGAAGGAATCAGTGATAGCAGTGTTGATTCAACGAACCAAGTGCAGATACTGGATCTTCAAGGTGCTTATTCGATCAATTTAACCATGAATTCGAGGACATCATTAAGCCCGAATGAGCAAAAACCGGTGCGACAAAGTTCAAGAAAAGAAGACTGAAAAGAACAATAGCAAAAACCTGAGGGACAAAAGTCAAAAACTCCATTTCCTTTCTTGATTCAACATGAATTTTTCCAAATGCTAGGCCTATAATTAGCTTCTGCGATGGATGACATTCATATGTGAGTGCCTTATACTACGTTTCTTCAAGAATAGTTTCAGATTTCAAAATCTGGAATTTTTTTTCCTTGGGTATAATTACCTCATCTAAGCTTTACTTCTCTTGCGGCTTGGTTCACATAAGGGTTCTCTTTTTTATTCAATCTATTGTCCACTAAATGCCATAGGGTAAGTCTGTGGTTTTATTTCAGATTTAAATTGTTTGACAGTGGTTACTATTGTTTCAAGGGTTGATTTTATTTTCTGATTATAATCGGGTCTTATTTATTCCTCCGCATCATGGCCAAGATAATTTGTATATTAGCCGGGTCTTATATATTCCACTGTCGTGATCAATTTATATTTTTGTTCTGATAGGTAAAAGTTTCCAAGCTCAAGGCTGGAGACTCAATTGTCGATGATGCCCCAGTTAGCGGCAGCAACGGTGTTAGGCCGGGGGTCTTTGTGCTTTTATGACACAAACAAAGCAACTTTATTGCAACGATTGGACATCGAGATGGACTCCGATCGACACAAAATTTTGAGGGATTGTTCTTCAACTTTTATTCTTCATTATGTAAACATAAGGAAGTACCTTTCGGTGATGAATGCACCGAGTAGAAGTTGAATAGTGCAGTTTCAGTTGTTCAAGAATGGTTTGTCCCGTGAGATCCAAGCAGGAAGGTTGGGAAGTACACCAAGGTACATGGATGAAATGTTGAACAAGGTCTTGGAAGCTGAGACCTTCAAGTACAAGCCTTCAGTCATTAATAGTGCTAAGAGGAACTCAAAATCAAGGAAGCGGGAATGGCGACCCGAGGTGGCCTGTTTGAGTTTTCGCCGTGGATGTAGAGTATGCAGAAGCGGATGATAAAGTTATTTCAGGTACATTTATTTGTTTATTTTGATTTATTAAAGTACTTTTCTAGCATGTTAAATCATGTTGTATTTGTATTAAATAAATGAATTGACATATTAGGTACAATAATATTAGACAATTTAGCGGTTACGGCCTTGTTTGATACGGGAGCTTCTAATACGTTTCTGTCTTATAATATAGCTAAGAAGCTGAATCTACCTTCAGAGACCTTAAGAAACTCCTTGGAAATAACTCCACCATTAGGAAAGGTAACTATGGTAACTAGGATGATACCTCAAGTGGATGTTCGAGTAAGATCATATCGATGTAAAAGTGACTTCACAGTTTTGGATTTTTCGGATTTCGTTGTAATCCTCTGAATAGATTGGCTATCCGAGAATTATGTTTACTTGGATAGTAGAGAAAAGTGAGTGACCTTTAAGGTACACAGTGAATCATCTAACATGTAACAAGGTAATGTTTACAAGCTTAGTAAAAAGATACATCCGATAATATCAGGAGTTAAGGCGATAAGAGCTTGTCAAAAGGGTTGTGAAGGCTACTTGTTATACGCAATGGATGTGGAACAAGTGAAGCCTAAGTTAGAGGAATCCCCTATAGTAAAAGACTACCCAGAAATGTTTCCAGAAGAGTTACCGGGAAATATGCCGGATAGAGAAATAGAGTTCGAGATCAAGTTAGTACCAGGAGCAGCACCGGTTGCTAAGGCCTCTATAGAATGACACCGGCTGAATTGAAAGAGTTGAAATCTCAACTAAAAGATATGCTTGAAAGAAACATAATTCAGCCTAGTACCCTGCCTTGGGAAGCCCCTGTTTAGTTTGTCAAGAAGAAAGATGGTAGCATGAGATTGTGTATAGACTACCAAGCTTTGAATAACCTTACCATCAAGAATAAGTATCCCTTTCCAAGGATTGATGACCTGTTTAATTAGTTGGAAGGTAAGAGAGTGTTATCTAAGATTGATCTTAGGTCGGGTTATCACCAGTTGAAAATCAAGGTAGCAGATATACCGAAGACAGTTTTTAGTATGAGGTATGGACATTATGAGTTCCTAGTTATTCCCTTTGGACTAACTAATGATCAATCTGCATTTATGGACTTAATGCAACGTGTTTTCATGCCATACTTGGACAAATTTTTGAAAGTGTTCATAGATGAAATCCTAGTTACTCGAAGGATGAGAAAGAACATGAAGAACACTTAAGGATAGTGTTGAAAACACCAAGGGAGAACCAGTTGTATGCTAAGTTCTCGTACCGTGACTTTTGGTTGGATCAAGTCAGTTTCTTGGGTCATGTCATTTCTGGAGATGGCATTCTGATGAGAGTCAACTTGTCTATCATTTTCTATGTAATTATACCCCGTTTATACCTTGTTTTATATGTTCTCTGAGACATTTGGTTGTATTTTGATGTATTTACACCTTGGTTATCATTTCTGGACCTAGGACGTAATGTCCGGGATTCTCGGTATTTTTCGGTGTAATTTATGATACTCTCGGTCACCCTAGTGTCCTGTAGGGATTATGTGTGGTATTTGTTGTGATTTTATACAGGTCTTAGGTGTTTGAGATGTCCGGAAGGCGAGATACGAGGACTGGAAGGTATGCCCGAAGCTTAAACGTTCAAACGGATCAAAACGCAGTGGTACTACAACCATACCTTCCATTGATCTGAATTTTGATCCACCTTAGAGGCATTTTCTGGGCTGGAAATCTTCATGAAAGTTGTAGCCCAATTCATTAGCTTTCCAACGGATTTTGAATCACTCGATTTGGAGGTCTACACAGAAAGTTATATCTATTTTTCTGAAGGTGTGTCAGATAGGCCTTCGCCTGAGAAATGCTAGGCGCACGCCTAGCAGTCAATTTTGGCCAGAAGTTTCAATATGTGTTTTTATCATCATAGGCGTGCGCCTACACTTTCCTAGGCGCACGCCTAGCGTCCAGAACACATAAAACACTATAAATACCCCCATTTTGGAACTAGATAAAAACTTCCTCTTCCCCAACTCGTTTTTCTTCAGTTTTTCATCGTTTTTCTTAGCTTAGATCAATTTTGTACATAGTTTAGCTTAGATTAGGCTTAGACTTTTGTAATCCGTTGATTCTCGAAGATAGCTTGACGCGTTATTGACGGGATTTCGTTCGGTGGATCGTTTTTCTACGGCCTAATATATTTGGTATTCCGTTTTCATTTCTTGTTCTTGTTTTTAATCTTGTTTATGTTAACTTTATTGTTGATTTCTTGTTGTTTTTCTTGTTATAATGAGTAGCTAGTTTTCCAATAGTCGAGTTATGTGGTCTTTGAAATCGAATCCTAGCCAATTCATGTGGTGTTCTTGATGTTTTACTGTTGATTCTCGATGTTACCGTAGTTCTAGAACTTATTCTTATCACGTTTGTTAAGTTGGCCATTTGATAATCGTATCACACGCATCGTCTTTACATATGTATTTTGCGAGAGGATATGGGAACCGGGGTTCTAGGATCACTGTGTACAACCAACTGAGTTGTTTAGACACGGTTTCATTGTGAGGTTTTGTATCGACTAGTCGAGCGTTTCATGAATCGTAGACCGTGTGAGGTCAGTTAAATCCGTTGAGCGGACTGTTGAACCTGACATAAGAGGGTAGATTATTGAAATAATGTCTATTCTCAGAGCCAGGAAACGACACCCTTTGTGACATCGAGAACGTATAGGTAAATCAAGAATTCATCGGGACTTGGCTAGGGTTTGTGAGTATTAGTGTTCGGTAAAAACTAGTTTTACAATTTATAACCGAAACACCCCAAGTATAAGGATCGTAGTATAGGATGTTTACGGGTCGTCCTAAGGGAGTGGAATGTTTATCGGATCAAGGAACAATTATTCTATCGATTATGTCACAATTATTAACTAAACTAGGGTTTAAACTAATTATGAACAGTAAAAACGACGATGAACAGTAACTTCGATGAATAGTAAATTGGAATCAAATTGATACGAACTATTCGATTTATCAAGTAATTAAAACAACGGCAAGGCAACGGGAATCCACCAATCAACCAACCCAACCCCAACTAGATTGCGCGCTAAAGATACAATTTTTAGTAATGATCAAATCACGAATTCGATTAAATCTCTTTAATCGGTTCTAGGGTTTCGTTTTCTTTCCCAAGCAAAACTAAACTAGCATGCATAACACGATCATGAGATTGTTTCCAATACTCTACTCCACTAATCATGAACAATCTCTTGAATCACAATTAATTGCATCAATTGAAAAGATCAAATCTTGAATCAATACTCTCATATAAATTCAATCAAAAAGATAGTTTCATCGATCTCTCGATTCAAATAAAACATAAACAATATAACAATATCCACTTGATGAAAAATCATAAATTTAACTCACTAAGATATAGCTAAAAATCCTCTAATTGGTGTGGTTGTTGATTGGTTTCCTCCGTTGTCCTACCGCAAGATGCTTAGCCTTCAATCATCTTCGAACTCTCAAACAAGATTGAAAGAAAGAAACTCATATTTTTATTTGATGTGGTGCTTTTTACGTGCGTAAAATTTCGTGTTCTTTCTCTCCGCATGGATGCTCCTTTTATAGGGATCGTGGCCGACATAGGAAGATCTAGAAGATAACGATGCGAAAATCCACCGACCTACCGAGCCGACACGTTCGGTCGACCGAGTGTCATGGCTCGGTCGACCGAGCCTACCAAATGCCCGTGTTCACACCGTGCTTCGTATAACGTGTTCCTCACTCCACTCTCTCGATCGATTTGATTTATCCTTCTTTAATTGCTCCGAATATCTTCTTTATTTCTTGAGATTCTTTTGATTGAATAATATTTATCTTCCCAAAATAAAATCCAAATGATTGAATGAAATTGATCCTCTTGATTAAATAATATCACCCCCGCATTTCTTTATTTTTACGCAAAATGTTGTTACACCAAGTCATCGAATAATAATAATAATAAAAATGTGTAACAAAAATAACAATTAAACCCATAATTTCCTCATAATTAAATTATAATTCCTCAATAACCATTATAGGAATTTAACGGTTAAAACACGCTTTTCTCATTTATTTCCCTTAAAAATAAGGTAAATTGTTTTGGGATTAAGCCCGAAAATATAGTAAAATTTACCCTAAACAACTCCCCCACACTTAGCTTTTTGTTCGTCCCGAACAAAATAATCAAAACCGGCTCACTGTACATGTAATCCACATAGATTCCTGACTCACGTAACAAAAGATACAACAACTATAGCAAGTGATACCAACATAGAGATAGATTCTGTGTGTGTGACAAGCCCTTTTCAATCTTCACAATCCTCTCAAACAAATATCCTCTCAAATAATTTTAATGACTATCCTAGGTATAGACAGTAATAGCTCCACTCAAAGCCTTCCCACGCACTCAGTAGGATAATCCCTACAGCATATCATGCGGTTCTACTGGGTATAAGATCCATGATAACAAAGACTTCACTTTATTCTTATTCATCATTTTCCAAAATTTTCAAATTTAACGCATATCAGAATGAGCTCTTACCCGTCATAGTAGAATAGGATGTTTCGTGATAACACCCTACCTTACTCAAATCATAAGGTAGCTTCTCCTGACTGTCGTGAGCTTTTGGTCATCATAGTGGTATAGGACATTTCGAGATAATGCCCTACCTCACTCCAATCATAAACCGACTTCCGACAAACGTATTTATTATGATTGCTTATTCATTCTCTCTTTTTTTCAAGACATAAGTTACATCTCACTTATCACATTCGAACTTTATGATATTCACAGCACACGGTCTAACTAAGGTGTTACTATACTGACCTTCCTAAGATAAATCACTAAAACAATGAAAGGATATAGTTCAAAAATCATGCTTCAAAATCAAAGGCTTCCGTGAGTGAAAAACGAAACTATCTCCATAGAAGTAAAACATGCTATAATTATCTCACTAAGTCACATACTATCATCGTTAGAAAACTACAACCAGCAAGCATTTAGTTTCAATTATATGCTCGAGATTAACAAAAATTTTAAATTTAGTGGAAAATTTAACATTCACTCATATTTCAAAGGATATAGCATAAAAACATACCCAAACACCCCCTCACACTTAAATCACATTATGTCCTCAGAATGTACAGAATAAAAGAAAAAGAAAACTTAGCTGGTTTCAACAGTGGTTGTCGGATGAAAGTTGGCAGAGGTCAGGCCGGAGCATGAGCGTACCGCTACAACTCGAATAGACAACACTAGACAGTAGTAACTCGAAAACCTGCTCAAAAGTATCTGCAACACTCGACATACCATATAATCTCGGGGTACACGGGGTATATGAGCAACACATAACACAAAACACTTACAATGAATGTAAGAGGAATAACCATCAACACAAAATCAACTAAAGTATTATTTCTAAAACAATAAAACAAAACAACCTAAGAAAAGGAAACAAACAAAGAAAACTAGGTTGCCTCCTAGGAGCGCTCTTTTAATGTCAATAGCTTGACACAGATTCCAAAAGATCAACCCGGATCGGGCCACTTTGGTTTAACTGCCGCCACCTCAGTATCAGAATCAGGAGCACTGGGGCGGAAATGATTTTCACCACAACAACAAGTCAAGTGTGCTATAAGATCATTAAACTTTTCTCTCCAAACCACACTGACTCTCTTCTTCTTGTTCTTGCGGATGATAGGCATAGGTGTGCTAACATGCTCAGGAGTCCCAAAAGAAGGTTCCTCACAGGTAGAGGTAGGAATGTCATCATCTGACTCAAAGAAATAAGATGGAATCTCCTCACAAATCAGGACTTCTGTACTCTCATCTCTTCTTTGGAAATAAAGAGTCTCAGGCTTTTCCTTTGGTTGCCCAAAATATTTCTTAAGTCGATGACCATTCACTTTGAAAGCTTGATTACCATACCCGTTTAACGTAATTACTCCACTTGGATTAACCTCGAGAATCTCAAATGGACCAGACCATCTAGACTTTAGCTTACCGGGAAACAAATGAAGTACGGTATTATAGAGTAAAGCCATTTCACCAACTTTGAATTCTCGGTCCTTGATCTTAGCGTCATGGAGTATCTTAGTTCTCTCCTTGCTAAGCTTAGCATTCTCGTACGCTCTGAGTCTGAATTCGTCGAGCTCGTTCAATTGTAACAACCGTTTCTCCCCACAGAGTTGGCTATCGAAATTTAAGAATTTAATTGCCCAGAAAGCTCTGTGTTCAAGTTCGACAGGTAAATGACAAGCCTTGCCATAAACCATTTGGAAGGGTGACGTGCCCATCGGGGTTTTAAATGCAGTACGATAAGCCCACAATGCGTCATCCAACTTAAGACTCCAATTAGATCGATTATTGTTCACGGTCTTCTCTAAAATTCTTTTCAAGCTCGGTTGCTTACCTCGACTTGGCCATCGGTTCGAGGATGATATGGTGTACCAACTTTGTGTTTGACACCATACTTCTCAAGGATCTTGTCAAGCGGCGCATTGCAAAAGTGAGTACCTTCATCACTAATGAGTGCTCTCGGACGACCAAATCTAGTAAAGATATTCTTTTGCAAGAATTTCTTCACGACTTTATGATCATTAGTTTGAGTAGCTATGGCCTCGACCCACTTTGAAACATAATCCACACGAGACGAGGATATACTTATTACCACATGAGGATGGAAAGGGTCCCATAAAATCTATGCCCCATACGTCGAAAACTTCACATTCAAGAATGGGCTTAAGTGGCATTTCCATCCTACTACTCGCCTTCTGTTCTCCGGCACCCGTCACAACCTTTACAAAAGGCTTCGCATCCTTAAACGGGGTCGGCCGGTAGAATCCGGCTTGAAGGATCTTTGCAACCGTCTTTGGTGTTCCATAGTGACCTCCGGTAGGACCGCTATGGCATTGTTCTAGGATATCCCACGATCATGCTCGGGAACACACCGTCGAAGCAACCCGTCTTTACGGACTCGAACAAATAAGGATCTTCCCATACGAGATATTTAAGATCGAAAAGAACTTTTTCTTCTCCCGATACGTCATATCCTCTAAATGACCACTCGCTAAATAGTTGACGTAGTCGCATACCACGGCCTAACCGTTTCAAGCTTCATCAATTGCTCGGTCGGAAAATCAATGCCTATATCATTGTGATTCTCTCGCACCCTCATTTACTAAGCGAGATAAATGATCAGCCACAATATTCTCACTACCTTTCTTATCTTTAATCACAAGGTCAAACTCTTGTAGAATTAAAATCCATCTAAGTAACCTTGGTTTGGCATATGCTTTATCCATAAGGTAGCGTAAAGCTGCATGATCTGTCCATACAATCACTTGAGACCCTAGAAGATAGCTTCTAAACTTGTCAATGGCAAAGACGACGGCTAAGAATTCCTTCTCAGTCGTAGTATAATTGCATTGAGCCGGGTTCAAGGTACGACTCGCATAATAGATGGGCCTGAACCTTTTATCAACTCTTTGACCTAAAACCGCACCTACGGCGTAATTAGAGGCATCGCACATCAACTCGAAAGGCTTGGTCCAGTCAGGTGCAACTAAAATAGGGGCACTGATAAGCTTGTCTTTCAGACAATTGAAAGCTTCTTTGCACTTCGCATCGAACAAGAAATCTACATCTTCTTTCAAGAGATTTGATAAAGGCTTGGCAATCGTAGAAAAGTCTCTAATGAAACGCCGGTAGAAGCCAACATGTCCTAGAAAACCTCGTACCTCTTTCACTGTCTTAGGGTACGTCATCCTTTCGATGGCTTCGACCTTAGCCTTATCAACTTGAATGCCAGCATTGGACACCTTATGTCCCAAAACGATTCCTTCGTCTACTAGAAAATGGCATTTTTCCCAGTTAAGCACCAGATTCTTCTCAACGCAACGTTGGAGTACCATATCTAGGTTCTCTAAGATTTCATCAAAGCGTCGCCGTAGGACCGAGAAGTCATCCATGAAGACCTCCATGCATTTCTCAACAAGTCCATCAAAAATGGCCAACATACACCGTTGAAAAGTCGCGGGTGCATTGCATAGACCGAATGGCATTCTACGAAAAGCAAAAGTACCGGATGGACATGTAAACGTGGTCTTTTCTTGGTCATTGGGGTCGATGGCTATCCGGAAGTAACCGAGTATCCATCGAGAAAACAATAATACTTGTGACCACTCGTCTTTCAATTAGTTGGTCAATGAAGGGTAAGGGGAAGTGATCTTTTGCGGTGACTTCATTCGGTCTACGATAGTCGATACGGACTACGTAGCGCGATCACGAGACGTAAGGCAACTTCCTCCCCTTTTTCATTCTTTTCGACCGTAATACCGCCCTTCTTTGGCACAACTTGAGTAGGGCGACCCACTCGCTATCGGCGATTGCGTAGATGATTCCCATGTCAAGCCACTTTATAACTTCTTTCTTGACAACCTCTTGCATATGCGGATTCGGCCTTCGCCGAGGTTGTCTTACCTTTTTAGCTCCTTCCTCCGTTCGGATTTTATGCATGCATATGTCCGGGCCGATCCCTCGGATATCACCCACTTGCCAACCGAACGCGAGGATGTTTTTCTTAAGCACTTCTATCATTTGTGCTTCTTGCTCTTGGTCGAGTTTCGAAGAAATGATCAAAGGCAATTTATCTCCATCCTTAAGAAAGATATACTTAAGGTGTTTTGGAAGCGGTTTAAGCTCTAAATCGGTAGGTGGTTGCTCAATACTAGACTTTAACGGGCCACCTTTCTCCTTATGCGCTTGAAGTGGTTGACGGTAGAACACCTCATCTTCCCGAGGCTCAACCCCGAAAGGTCCGGATCAAATCATCCATCGGAATCCTCCGGTCAACACTTGCTTCCTTTTTCTTGTGATCGATCATTTTTCTTAACTCTTCATCTTTAAGCTCTTCTCGCAGCTCTTCCCAATCATCTACTTCCCAATGAGTAGCTTCTCTCCAAAACTCTACCTCGTCCCAACTACCCATCGAGCTTCTTCTTCACCGGGGATGAAGTCTTCCGACTCGGCTCTTTGAAATCATCGTTTGTTCTTTGGGCATCTCCATGCTTCTAACTCAATAACGAGGCCCGGTATGAGCGAGTGAAGATGACTCGTCAATGCCTATGGCTTGAAATGAATTAGAAGATGGTCCGCGATCGGCCGGATCCTCAATGTCCATGACTTCAAAAACACCTATCTCTGTCAACTCCTCTGCTTCTTCAAAGTAGGCATCTTTTTCGTCCTCATAGATAGCTTCGACAAACGATATTTCGTCAATTACGGCTCTTTCAGGATGTGTCCCTCGTGTGAAGGTGACAGATGTGTCACCGACTCTAAGAGTAATCTGTCCTTTGCAGAAGTCGATGAGAGCATTGGAAGTGTCCAAAAAGGTTCGGCCTAGAATTAGAGGCATTTCCTTATCAGGTGGATAATCTAGGATAACCCGATCGGTAGGGAAGACCAAATGTTCAACTTGAAGGAGAACATTAGCTACACAACCGGTGCGGTCCGGCTAGATTTATCTACCATCCGAAGAGAAATCGGGCGTTCCCGCATCCTTTTATCTAACCCGAGCTTTTTGCATACGTTTAATGGCATCACATTGATGGAGGCCCCTGAGTCGCATAAAACATTTTCGAACAAATGGCCTTCAATCTCACAGGAGATTGAAGGTCTGCCAGGGTCACCTCGCTTAACAGCGACTTTTTGTGAAACCATTGCGCAATCTTCTCGAAACACTTCTTCAGCCATCCCCTGAAGCTTTCCCTTGCTCCCACAGAATTCTTTAAGATACTTAGTACATTTAGGCATTTCAGACAATACCTCAGCTATGGGCATACTCACTTTAGTGTCCCTAAGTATCCTTCTCACTCCAAAGATATCGCTTGTCGTTAGTGAGGGCTTTCTCTTTCCTTTTTGGTGGATAAGGAAGGGCTTTATCATTCTTCGTGGCCGATTCTTTATCGCCTCATCCTCCTTATCCTTCCATCTCACAAACTTTTCTTCCTTTTTCTTAGTCGGGGTACACGGCCCCTTGACTTTCCTTTCTTTCCTCGTCATCAGAATTATTTTCATCCTCCGAAGAATTGTCACTAAGCTCCTCATCGTTGCTTTCTTCGGCATGTGGTTTCTGATTTCCCCCTCCTGAACTCATGGCGTCAGGAGGGGCTACTCGTTTCCCGACATCTTGCCGGGTCCAGCCTGTTTACCACTTCTCAATGTTACTTCATTCAACTCCTCTTCTTGCCCATACTCCCACTGAGGTGTAATGGCAGTGCAAACATTCACATCAGCTTTCGGATTTCTCTCGGTATAACTCGGAAGTTTACCGTGAGGTCCGCTTATTTGCCGGTCCGCCATTTGACCAACTTGTCTCTCAATTGCTTTAACACTAGTAGACAGAGTCTTCACCATGTCTACCAGCTCATCGAATTTGTGTTGAGGGACACATGAGGTGGTATGATTGTTGTTCTGAGTTTGATTCCAGCCACCTTGAGGCCTTTGGGAGTTACGGCGGCCTTTGATAGTTCGAGTTGAAAGAATTCGAATTTGAAGGGCCAGGTGGTAACTTGGCTTGATTGAAGTTTTGCCTTTGAAATCCTGAATAGTTCTGGTTCTGGTTGAAGTTTCGGAAGGGTTGGTTTTGATTATCCATTAAGTTTACCTCCTCCGTCATCTCAGTCCCTGCTTGTGTTCCAAGATAATTCACCTCAGAAGGCTGCATCTGAAGATTGGCCAGCTGCTTGCTTATCGATTCCATCTGAGCAACCAACAGCTGTGTATCAGGATTGCTTGCAGTACCTTCTTTCTTAACAATATTGGTCTTCTTAGGAGTCGACCACATGTTGTTCTTGGCAATTGTCTCGGCTACTCTGCGTAAGGGCCTCATCACCTCCCCCTAAGAAGGATCCATGAGTGTGGAGTCAAGATAGTCTCTATTAGGTTGAGAGACACCTCGTAAAACAGTTCCAACAACTCATGTCCTGTCATATCCGTGATTGGGGCATTTCCTCATCAAAAGATTCAATCTTTCCCAAGCTTTGCCAACGAGTTTCATCCTCCAACTCGCTCGAAAGTAGCTATTTCCCGTTTCATCTCCATAATCTTGCCTGGTGAAACCCACTTAAGAGCAAAGGCTCTTTTGACATCATTCCATGTATGGAGAGAATGATGGGCTAATGACTTAAACCATCTGCTTGCTTCACCTTTCAAAGCAAAAGGAAATAGCTTCAACTTTACGATCTCAGAATCAACACCAGGATAATGGCACTCGCTTCACGATTTGTACGAATGTGGACAAGAAGTCGTGCGGGTCTTCTTGAGCGAGTGCCATGGAAAGAGCTATTTTGGACTAGTGCAACTACTCCATTTTTAAGGTCGAAATTTACTCCCCCATATCGGGTGGACGAATAGGTCTATGTCCCTCGAGAAAATCTTGATTAAGATATGGAGTGTAGGGGTCCCTGGTTCAAGGCGATTATTTGGTTTTGGCGGAATTGTTGAAGTTGTTGATTTATGCCGGCTTGCGATTGTCTTTATTCTTTGCAGAGCTTGCATTTGTTGAAGGAGTAAATTTAAGCTGGGCTTGGGGGTCGGGATTTGGAATTGGTGGATCTTGATCCGCCATTTTGTCCAAATCAGGAAGAAGCCTTCTTCTAAGGATAGATCGTTCAGGCTCAGGATCAAAGATTAGAAGTCCCTTCTTACTTCTCGTTTGCATAAACCAGAAGAAAGGAGAAGGAAGAAATCAACCCTTTGGGTTGATTAGAACAGGTTTAGAAAAGGTTTGATGGTTTAGAGGGAGAAAAGAAAAGAGAATAAAAGAGAAGAAAAGAGAAGAAAGAAAAGAAGTGATGATTGAACTGAACTGGCGTCCAGTGTTAGTGGACGTTCGTTCAGAACTGAACGCTCGTTCAGATGAATGAACGTTCGTTCAGAAGACAGAATTTAGGTGGACGGGCGTTCAAGTTATCGAACGCTCGTTCAGATACGAAAACCTAAAAAACTAGAAAAACACTAAGACGGGAAAAAAAAACGTGTTGAAATCTTCTAGGGCCAAAATGGAGGGGAAAACAGTGGATTTTGACCTCGAAAACGCACTGAACGGACACTCGAGCCGAAAGTTACGGCCAAAATACTCGAGCCGAAAGTTTTGACCTCGTCGGCGTCGGAACGAGCTTTCCGAATTGGGGTCCTGCGTTCCAAACGGACACTCGAGCCGAAAGTTACGGCCAAAATACTACCGCGTGCCCAAACGACCCCTTTTTGACTCAGAAAATTGTCCTAAATAGAATCCGACAACCGTTACCGACTCCCCGGCAACGGCGCCAAAAACTTGTTCGGTAAAAACTAGTTTTACAATTTATAACCGAAACACCCCAAGTATAAGGATCGTAGTATAGGATGTTTACGGGCCGTCCTAAGGGAGTGGAATGTTTATCGGATCAAGGAACAATTATTCTATCGATTATGTCACAATTATTAACTAAACTAGGGTTTAAACTAATTATGAACAGTAAAAACGACGATGAACAGTAACTTCGATGAATAGTAAATTGGAATCAAATTGATACGAACTATTCGATTTATCAAGTAATTAAAACAACGGCAAGGCAACGGGAATCCACCAATCAACCAACCCAACCCCAACTAGATTGCGCGCTAAAGATACAATTTTTAGTAATGATCAAATCACGAATTCGATTAAATCTCTTTAATCGGTTCCTAGGGTTTCGTTTTCTTTCCCAAGCAAAACTAAACTAGCATGCATAACACGATCATGAGATTGTTTCCAATACTCTACTCAACTAATCATGAACAATCTCTTGAATCACAATTAATTGCATCAATTGAAAAGATCAAATCTTGAATCAATACTCTCATATAAATTCAATCAAAAAGATAGTTTCATCGATCTCTCGATTCAAATAAAACATAAACAATATAACAATATCCACTTGATGAAAAATCATAAATTTAACTCACTAAGATATAGCTAAAAATCCTCTAATTGGTGTGGTTGTTGATTGGTTTCCTCCGTTGTCCTACCGCAAGATGCTTAGCCTTCAATCATCTTCGAACTCTCAAACAAGATTGAAAGAAAGAAACTCATATTTTTATTTGATGTGGTGCTTTTTACGTGCGTAAAATTTGTGTTCTTTCTCTCCGCATGGATGCTCCTTTTATAGGGATCGTGGCCGACATAGGAAGATCTAGAAGATAACGATGCGAAAATCCACCGACCTACCGAGCCGACACGTTCGGTCGACCGAGTGTCATGGCTCGGTCGACCGAGCCTACCAAATGCCCGTGTTCACACCGTGCTTCGTATAACGTGTTCCTCACTCCACTCTCTCGATCGATTTGATTTATCCTTCTTTAATTGCTCCGAATATCTTCTTTATTTCTTGAGATTCTTTTGATTGAATAATATTTATCTTCCCAAAATAAAATCCAAATGATTGAATGAAATTGATCCTCTTGATTAAATAATATCACCCCCTGCATTTCTTTATTTTCTGCAAAATGTTGTTACACCAAGTCATCGAATAATAATAATAATAAAAATGTGTAACAAAAATAACAATTAAACCCATAATTTCCTCATAATTAAATTATAATTCCTCAATAACCATTATAGGAATTTAACGGTTAAAACACGCTTTTCTCATTTATTTCCCTTAAAAATAAGGTAAATTGTTTAGGGATTAAGCCCGAAAATATAGTAAAATTTACCCTAAACAACTAGGTTGGATCATAGCTCGGCTATCTCTTTTATATAGTTTTAAATCTTTCTTTTGTGCATATTTTGTTTGTAGAACCGGTGATCTGACAAGTCACCGTCTTCAGTAGTTGTGTTGACCTGAACTAGGGACGAGACCGACTTTGGTACTCGACCAGATTCCCTGTGTGATATGACCTTGACTCACCAGTTCTAGGCTACAGTTGACCCGGTACACTACCGGTGAGATTGGACACTTAGAAAAGACCGATCACATTCAAGTTGATCCAGCGAAGATCAAAGAAGTTGAGAAATGGTCCAGACCGACTATAGTTTAAGCGGTGAGAAGTTTTCTCGGTTTGGCTGGCTACTATAGGAAGTTTGTATTAGACTACTAAAAGATAGGTACCTCATTCACCCGACTCATGCAAAAGAATGTGAAGTTTGAATGGACTAGTGGGTGTGAAGATGCTTTCTAGACGTTGAAAAAGAAGTTGACTACAGCCCCAGTATTGGCAGTTCCGGAGGTTTTAGATAATTACGAGATCTACACAGATGCTTCCGGACAAAGTTTAGGATGTTTGTTGATGCAAGGAGGAAAAGTAATCGGTTATGCATCTAGACAGTTGAAAGTCCATGAAAAGAATAATCCAACACATGACTTAGAGTTGGCAACGGTAGTGTTTGCCTTAAAGATTTGGAGGCACTACTTGTATGAGGTTAAGGCTAGGATCTTCACAGACCACAAGATCTTAATGTATTTCTTCACTCAGGAGAATCTGAATATGTGATAGAGGAGATGGATAGAATTCGCAAAAGATTAAGACTTGGACATTCAGTACCATTCTGGTAATTCCAATGTGGTTACAGATGCCTTAAGAAGAAAACCAGTACTTGTAGTTTCAAGCGTTGAAGATATGGCAGAACGGTTAGCCAGGATGAAAATCCGGGGTTTTGACCAGATTGAAGATCGATGGTTTATGGCACCATTGTTAGCAAGGTCCGAGCTGAGGGATGATATTCAGGAAAAGCAAGATGAAGATCAAGTTTTGGTTGATCTGAAGCGGGTTGCAAGGGAAAAGTCTATAGTGGGTTATGTTTTAGATAAGAATGGGAACCTTTGGTACTAGGATCGTTTGTGTGTGCCTGATGTCGGTGATTTACGACAAAGAGTTATGGAAAGGAACATAGGATTGCCTTTGATGTTCATCTAGGAGCTACTAAAATATACAGAGACTTGAAGGAAAAGTTTTCCGTGGCCCTCGATGAAAGTGGAAATAGCTAAGTATGTAGCAGAATGTGATATTTTCCAGAAATTGAAAGCAGAACATAGAAGAGTAGGAGGAATGCTTAAGCCATTGGGTATCCTAGAATGGAAATGTGATAAGATCACGATGGATTTTATCACCAGTTTTTTTTAAGACGAAGACTGCACATGATGCGAATTGGATGATTGTGGATAGATTGACCAAATCAGCTCATTTCCTACCAACCAAGGTTGATATGTATTTAAAGAAGATGACAACATTATACTTGGACAATATAGTGAAGTTCTACGGAGCACCTATCTCGATAGTTTCGGATCATGACAGTCGGTTTGTCAGTCGATTCTAGAGAAGTTTGCAAAGGGCTTTAAGTACATAGTTAGATTTTTGTAAGGCCTTCCATCCTCAAACAAACGGACTGTCAGAGAGAACAATCCAAACACTTGAAGATATGCTAAGAGCTTGTGTTTTGGAAGTAGGCGGATCATGGGATGATTACCTACCTGTAGCCTAGTTTTCTTACAACAATAGTTATCACGCAAGCATAGGCATGCCACCATTAGAAGATTTGTATTTGAGAAGATGTCGAACGCCACTGTTTTGGGATGAATTCGGGGAAAGACAAGTCACCCGGATGGAATTGGTTGAGCAAGGTAAAGAAAGGGTTCAGTTGGTTAAGAAGAATCTAAAGGCAGCACAAGATAAATAGAAAAGATGGCCAGATGTTAGAAGAAGACCTCTTGAGTTCGTTGTTGGTGAGAGAATTTATCTACGAGCTTCACCAATGAAACGAGTGAAGCATTTTGGACAAAAGCGAATGCTAAGTCCAAGGTATGTTGGACCGTTTGATATTCTGGAAATAGTTGGACCTTTGGCTTATAAGCTCAAGTTACCGGAATCAATGTCGAGAGTCCACAACGTTTTCCACGTGTCAATGTTGAAGAAGTGTTTGACAAAGACCGATGTTGAAGCTATAGTTGACCCAGAAGTTCTTCTAGAAAACCTCTCATACGAAGAGAAACCGATCAAGATTCTAGACCGGAAAGAAACGATGATATTTTTGGTTCTGGTGCAATGGAGCAATCATTCACCGAATGAATCCACTTGGGAAGTTGAAGGCGACATAACCAGCGAGTTTCCAGAGTTTGTTGACTTACCAGGTATGTTGTAGTTTCGAGGACGAAACTCCTCTTAATGGGGGAGGAATGTAATATTCTGATTTTCAGGCAAGGGGACGTGTCATTTTGCGAAAACGAAATATTATTATTATTTACTTCTTTTATGGACTTAAGTATTTTGTGGATATATATATATACATACACACACACACACACACATATATATATATATATATATATATATATATATATATATATATATATATATATATATATATATATATATATATATATATATATATATATTTTCAAGGAAAAAAGCTGTCAATTGACCCGACCCATACCCAAAAATCCCCTTCAATTTTACGCACTGTGTCACCTTTATCCCACGTTTTTTTTGAGTGGATCATCCCCACGTTCAAATCCCCACGAAGCTGCCTTCCATTTCGAAGAAAACTCCCCACGACTCACCAAATAAACTCCCCCCCTTAACTCCTAATTTTTCCTTCCATATCGCATTCAGGAGATCAGAATCCCGAATTCCCTTCTCCAAATTCTTTTCCAAATCTTTTCGATGTTAACTGAGCAAATAAGTGAAATCGCCACCATTCCCAGGCTGGCGGTCCTCGAATTTCCGTCAACGTCACAATTTCTTCTCATGTGAGTTGTTTATGGAGTCTTTCTTCACTATATGTTCCTTTTTTGTGTTCTTTTTTTTATGATCTAGCTCTAAAGTTTTTTTTTTGTTTTGTTGCTATTGTGGTTGATTGATGTAATTAGGATTTTCAATTTTGTTTGCGATTTCTGAAGATTATGTTTTCACCGGTGTGGTGCTATTCAAAGATATAATTTTTTCTACTTAATTCAAATGTTTTGTTTACAATTTTTCTAACATCCTTACATAGCTTCATGGTTGATCTTTGATTGAAGTTTTTTTTCCTTCTATGTTCGTGGTATTGGAGCATAGAAATGTCATCTGCAATTGAAGGACCTTTTTTAATTGAACGTTAATTTTTTCATTTTTTAATTTTTTGTGTTAAAATTCTTATCCTTCCTTTTCTTTTTGGTTTAAATTCATTCCTATTTTGCTTCTTTCTAGATTAGAAAAATAGGCTGCAATTTCATATTTAATCTGTAAGTTGGTGTTATGTGAAGGTAATTTGGTTTTTTCTTGAATAACATTTTTTCATAATTCTTTCATTTGTATTTTTTTTTTTTGGCAAAACAGATTGGCTAATTTAACAAGACGTCTATTCCTGAAGGTACGATGTATCACCTTTTGGTAGTGATTCTTTGACGTTTTTATTGTTATAAGACAACACATATGAATAGTAGACAGCATATTGTATGTGCTTACACCAAAATGGGCTTGAGAGATACATTATTATGTTAAGGAGAAACATAGTTAGTTCCTTACTTTTTTTTAGGGTATTTTGTTTTATATTCTAATTTTTTGTTTTTTGGTTATTTCCATTGTTACAAGATTCAAGTGGTATTGATCTGTTACTTCATTTCCTTTTTCTTTTCTTCTCTTTTTTTCCATTTTGAAGGAATTTTTACTTTTTGGACTCCTAATAATGGTCATGAATGACATCGATTATGACATAGTAGGTGTTTTCTGTTATCTGAAATGATGGTTTGCAAGGTAGCTCCTATTCCAGGTGAAACAAAAGTGTGGCAGTACATCACACTCAAATATGGTTATGCTGTTAAATAAGGTCGATGTCAAAAAATCTTTTTTCGTGCATATCACTTGAATCTTTTTTATTGCTTTCTGACTGATGGCTACTTCTATTAATTGTGTGATTTGGTCCCTGCTTAGGTCACAAAATGATGGCTTAGGATATTGTCAAAGGATTATCCAGCTTTGGCTTTTCATGCAAGTGTTACCAATTCCTTTGGCAAGGTACAAATGTTTTTCTGTTTTCCACCTTTTTGCTAAGAAATTCTTACTCGATTTTACAACATCATCATCCCACATTCTCGATTATCATATTTGCATCTATCAACATTATTATGCTGTTATAAATTCCTTGGGTATTTGTTTTAGGGATCCCTGCTATCAGTTCTGAGACAATTTGCAAGACTGAAGAGTGATAAGCAAGCAATATCTAAGGGTTTTGTTGGATATCCCAATGTTGGAAAGTCCTCAGTCATCAACACACTGCGGACTAAGAATGTATTGATCCGTTACTTCATTTCCATTTTCTTTTCTTTTTTTTTTCCATTTTGAAGGAATTTTTACTTTTTGGCCTCATAATAATGGTCATGAATGATGATTTGAAATTTGTAAAAGACATCGATTATGACATAGTAGCTGTTTTCTGTAATCTGAAATGCAGGTTTGCAAGCTCCTATTCTAGGAGAAACAAAAGTGTGGCAGTACATCACACTGACTAAAAGGATCTTCTTGATTTATTTCCCTTCTATGATGGAAGTTTCAGACAAACTCGAACAAATCAGGCTTAGCAGTGGGGCTCTAATGGATGAAAATTTCAATATGGGATCATCATCTGTAGCATCTTCCTGTGCATCAGCGGCTCATGCAAGTGAGAAATCATCGGGTTGCTTAAGTTCAAAAAGACCCAGGTTTGGAAGTAAGAAGTTGATTGTTTCCTAGAGAACAACAACAGTTGATCATCTTTCTACAATGAAAGAGACCAAGGACTCTGAAACCGATATTGTATTGAAGGGTGTGGTAAGCATCATATGTTATTGATCCCCAATTCTCATCGCTCTCAAACTTCCATCTTGCTGCTCACACCATATTCCTATCAATAAATTGGTTTTTCTTGACCTTTAATTTGGGAATCGGGTTCATGGTCTTGATTGGTTTGCTATACTGCTTAAATGTGGCTTACTTTGTTTTTGCAGGTCACAAAGAACATGCAGATTTCCCTTTCGTTTGCAGACACTGTCATTGGTACTTCTGGTTTTAAATGACTTCCCGTCGCTCTACAAACATAGGTATAATATTCTCATCGCTCTCAAACTTACATCTTACTGCTCACACCATATTCCTATCAATAAATTTTTTTTCTCAACCTTTAATTTGGGAATTGGGTTCATGGTCCTTATTTGTTTTCTATACTGCTTAAATGTGGCTTACTTTGTTTTTGCAGGTCACAAATAACATGCCGATTTCCCTTCCGTTTGCAGACGCCGTCATCGGTAATTCTGGTGCAAACATTATTTATATTCGTCGTGTCAGTGGTGCAACTATTTCTATACAAGAAAGTAGGGGTGCCCCTGAAGAGATGGCTGTTGAAATCAACGGAACAAACATCACAAGTTCGAGCAAAGCACAACAACCGATACGGTGATGATTCAAGTTGTGCTTTAAATCCCTTCCATCTCATCGCTCTCAAACAAGGTTGGTTTTCCTCTCTTTATTTTTTCAGTTTTCAATCAATTGGCAGAGTAAATTTACATGGTAAATGCATATCATCTCATGGTTAATGTTTTCATCTTCATTTTTAAATTCATAGTGTTTATTATTTTTTGCTATGTCGGAATGTATACATTTAGTCAAGTCAAATAGTGCGTGCATTTCATACTATTTGGAATACATTCACACGGTTTTTTTGCTATCCATCCCTCTATTTTCAATTGTTCGGTAACTACTCTTTCAAGGTGTATGCTCTAGAACCTTATTTCCCAGTTTTTATTTAGGGATTCCATGTTAATGTTGTCAAATTCTGTGTCGTCTTATACAACGAGTCTTCAACGTGATCTTGATTTCCTATTTAATAGGTGAAATGTTGGATATTCAACCTTCTTCATTTGATAGGTTGTTATGTCATTGACAGATGAGTGAATTTATTCACATTGGTCTCACCTGTAGGAACACATGTTGAATGCTAAAAAAACAAATTACTGCTTCTTTAAGCGATGACAAGCGGTGCAAGAATAATTGTTAGTTTTAGAATATGACAGGTCCTCTCATTTGCATGGTTGGTGTATTTCATGTGATCCATGGATTGTTGTATTACACTGTTTATGAAGTTTAACGATGTTTGTATTTTTAACTGCCTTCTACACCTTTTTTTCTTGAATCTTTGCAGAATTGTAATCACCGGAATCCATTCCAAAATGGAAAACGGAATCTGGATGCCTGCTTTGATGTCGTATGTTTCTTTATTTACCGATTTCATGGATGTCGTATGTTTCTTTCACTTCCTTATTGACGTATTTTTTGTTTGTTTGCTTTATTGTTTTGTGTTTTTTTCCTTTTTCTTGGAAAAGTTCTTAATGACGTGTGGAAACACAGTTTACTTTTCACTCTTATTTTCAATCTAATGTGTCTATAGTTTTGTTGATTCTGAGTTAACCTCTTTCTTCTAGCGTTTGAGGTCCTTCTGGAGGGTTGATGATGGGTGCTGTTGTGCAGATATGATTCATGGATTTTTTCCTACTTCTTCTAAACACGGTAATCCGAACGGAGGATGAGGAGTTATACTAAAAAAAACTTCTGTCAAACCATTTCACAGGCCACGTCTCTATCAACAACGCCCCAGGATTAATGACAATCGATTTGTTTGCTTTTTTTTGTGATCGTTTTCTGTTTATGTTGTCCGTAACAGTTGGAAGACATGGGGATTCAAAATCGGAATGGAAAGGATGTGTATTGAAACTCTAAAACGAATACTACAACGTTCATCTATGTTACTCTAACGTTCATTTATGTTTTCGAGTTGATTTAAGATTTATGTTAGTGTAGTATTCATTTCGATTTATGTTACTATAACGTTCTCCGTGAATCGTACGGGTTTTTACTTATATATATATATATATATATATATATATATATATATATATATATATATATATATATATATATATATACGGGAAAAGAAAATATGGTTTTAATTATTAAGGAATAATTATGGAAAAGAAATATAGGTTATTATTTTTGGGAATGGTTATTTAAGGAAGATAATCATCCCATTAAGCTTATAACCTTCCAATAATCAGAATATTCTCCTTCTATGTTCTTGAGAGGCGTGTGAGGCAATAGAAAAAAAAGGGCTGAGAGTTTTCTTCTAGTTCCTAAGTCAAATCTTAACGGTATTCAGATCAGAGTAGAGAAGTGGAATCGTCGTAATGAGGGAATCGTTTCAACACCGGAAAGTTGGGACTTTGACAAGGTATGATTTTCGAGCCCTAGTTGTGTTCGTGACTGAGTTTGATGGATTCAATCTCTTGAATTCATAGTTTTATACGTTTAGAAGCGTGTGATCGAATCTAATCTGATTTTGGATTGATCACATAGGTTTCCTGCAGAGAGGATCATGTTGCTGCAGTTTTTCATAGCTTTTGTGTTGGATTATCTTGCTTAAATTGTACGAGGCTCTTACTACGCATTAATTATGGTTTAGAAAGGATAGATCATGTTTTTTTTTATGTGTTTTTGTATCGAAGTTTGTGCTTATATGTTGTGTAAGGTTTAAGGTTTGCTTTGGATCATAAAAGTTATGTTTTACTTATGTTTTTTCTGATAAAATTGTGTAGAGCATATTTGAGATAGAGTAGAGATCGTAAAGAGTAGAAAGAATCATGTTTAGGGTTTTTAGCGTGCAATGCGCATGCACTGGGCATCAATGCGCACGCATTGATGGGGTAGAAAGTCAGTTTTTGTTACAGGATGGTCAATCCGCACGCACATGCTAGAATGTGCATGCATTGAGGGTCAGAAATTAAGAAAAGTGATACAACGCTGGTTGTGCACACACACCAAGGGGTAATGCGCATGTATTTCTAAGACAGAAGCATCCTGGATGTTTCTGGATGCTCAATGCACACGTATTCCTGGGAATGCACATGCAATGACCTTGTTTTGAGGAAAAATTTAGTTTTATAACTCGAGTCTCGTTTTAAATGTTAATTACATTGGTAGACGGGTTGGGACCAGCCTTATTTCTATCCCGGTGAGCAATGTTCCTTAGGCTTAGTAGGGCTCGAACCTACAATATCACCGTTATGAGCGGTACGTTTCAACCAATTAAACTATAAGCCCCTACGAATCTCTACATGCAATTCGCTTACTTCGGGAAGGAAAGAGGAGGCCTTTGCTCTATCTGCTTCTTCCTCTTACGAGTGGCTATCGCACCTCGCTTTTGTTCAATTATAAATAAATAAGCACCTTGATGGAGATTTGTAGCATCATTCAAGTAAATACAGATTAAGATCGTAGAAACATGAGCTTGTGTATAATAACATTAATTATAGATGAACAAGCCCCGAATGAGCTTTTGATGTGTTTAGTTCCGGCACCGAATGTACTCTTCAAGGGAGTTGAAGTTCGGAACCATCGGAAGGGCATGAAGGGGCTTGTGCTTTGATGAACTAGAGTTCATCAATGTTTGTGTACTTGATATGACATGGTGTCTAGCTATGTAAGTGAGGGAGTAGAGTCGTTAAGGTGAGCTTTATCCTTGAAAACACTTAGGTGGCTAGTTAACAATAGATAATAATTACATACTGGCAGAGTAATAAGATTAAACGTCATGTCACTTTTGGTTAGACACATGTGAACATCGGTTATGTGACTCGTCCGGACAGGTGGATAACTATGTGAACTTCTAGAAGCAAAATGATAGAGGAACTTCACCGGATGTGTATGCATACCGGGGAAATCCGGGACTAACACTGCAAGCCACTATTGGTTGGCACCCTATCATGGTGGATACACCTCATATAGTGCCCTTGATGCTGACGCAACAAAGATAAGTTAAGCTAGAAATGTATAATCATGACATGTTCATGGACATGAAATGAACCCTAGATTGAGTCGGTCTTCCAAAGATAATTTATTAAGTATTAAACTTCATTATAAAGCTTAGTTACTTTGTTGCTTCTATCTCTTACTGAGTACTTTGTACTTACCTCAAATGCATTGTTTTTCTGTGTGTTTGGTGGAGAGAAGATGAATAGGTAGATCCGGAGTTCGAGGAAGACTTTGATGACGACGTTTGAGGACGCCGACATTGAAGCGTTTATTTATTTTTGTTCTTTATTTATAAACTAGACGTGTTGTTTCTTTGGGAACTATGTAATTTCTTTTTAGTTTCTTTTGGAGGTTTTCATACGATATATGATTCGTTTGGTTTTCCATGTAATAAATGTTACATTTCTATCTTTAGATTTTGATTTTCTATTCTTGGTGAATCGAAAAAATATACCCAAGTCTTTTTGCTTCCGTCTCGCTTAACTCGATACGACGTAGTAGAGGCTAACGTATAATGTGGAATTTATTTTATATTATACGTGCCGAATGTTCTTTTTCCGGTAAGGACTCGGTGTCCGGGTACAGGGCGTTACAATAAAAATCTGGATCTCAACAAAAAAACATAAACAAAACAAAAAAATAGTCTATTTACATCTGAAAGGAAACAATAACCAGTATAAAATAGAAAATGAAAAAAAAAAAAACAAGTGTAGAACACCGATCAGTTGATCTCTATGAGAAATGATATGTCATGATCAACGATCATTCTGTCATTACAATTTTTCGTGAGATCCACTATACAAAGAATCTATAAACGGCCCGCCGTCATTCAAATTTTCAGTGAGAACCCTACCACGAATTTTTTTTAAAACAGACTGCATCTCTATTATATTTTACTTTAAAAAGATTTGAATGAATGGGCTCGATTTCAATTCCTTTGAATCATGAAAATAATAGGTCTTGGTATGCGCACTTATATTGGGGGTAGTGTGAGTCCTAGGGTGGTCTAATATTGTTTTTTTAGAAAAAAAAAAGAAAGAAATTTTGTTTTTTAAGAAGTAGTATTTCTATTTCTTTCCTCTTCATTTCTTCATTTATTGTAGTGTAATAAGCAATAATATTTTTCACCATATAATATTTTTTCATTTATTTCTTTCCGCTTTATTTCTTCATTCGATCATAAATTTAACAAGCTCGTTCAGTGTGGTTTCTATAATGAGGTTCTTAAAAATAGTGTAGGCATCCCATATAGTCAAAAAGTGAATGTTGATTAATCAGATCAAGCCCATTCATAGTGGATTGTTAATTCAACAAATGGTTTTTCTATCCGTTCACGAATTAGATTTGAATTAGAGATTGTAACAATTGATTGATTATAATTAGGTTTACACACTTGAATTGTCATATCTAATTAAGTAATAGATTGGTTGGGATTAATTGGATCACGTGTTTGGTTGACCACGTCACCACGATTTAATTTATCATAAACCTTTGAACATTTTACTTATTTTATTTTATTTTAGTCACCTTTTAATTGTTACTTTGGTCTTAGTTCAATAGTTTCAATTATTCTTATTAAATATCACTCTCTGTGTGATCGACTTTGACTCGCATTCTATACTACGATTGACCTTGTGTTAAAGATAATGAAAAGATGTGTTAGGATTTGTTTAAATAATATTGTTTGAATTTGAATTATGTTAGGATATATTATTTGGTTTAGATAAACTTCTTCCTATAATTTATTAGTCTATAAATATTGTACTTGTGTTCATTATTATTAATCAATACAATATAATCTCTTTTATATTTCTCTGTTACATTATCAGAGCTCTCCAACTAACGCCGTTTATATCATGAGCAATTTGCAAGAAATTCGTTCGGGTAGGGGTTCGTTACATTTAACTAAACGAATTAACCCTCACCCCTCTATTCTTGCATTATTATTATTATTATTATTATTATTATTATTATTATTATTATTATTATTTTCTCCTAACTTTACTCCCTAATTTTCTATTTCCCATCCCCTCAATGGCCCCTCTCGATCAATAAATCTTTCTGTCATTATTATCTGTCCAACCCCACTAAAACATGATTCACTCTTTCTTTTATTATTTTTTTATTATTAAACGATGATAGTCCCCAAAGTTATTTTTTTTTCTCTCCATTCCTTCAAATATAAACTCTTCTCATATAATTATTTTCTGTAGCTTTCAAAAACTGTTCACCTATTTTCTTATTTATTTCTAGTGATCAAATTATCTCTCAATTTACTCATTTCATCGGCAGTTATACTTTCAATCACTTGATTTGCTATATCCTGACCTATAAATTCTTCATTCTTCTATTTCATTTTTAGGGTATAATATTCCTTCCAAAATATTTTCTCCTCTCTATCATGTGTTTTTTTTAGTGTATGATATTCCCTCTGAAAATATTTCCTTCTCTCTATCACAGGATTCAAGCAATATCAGGTTGGGAAGAAGTTGATGCCGATTGATATGGAAAAGTTTTTGGCAGGCACCATCGACGGAAACAAGATCCATTCATTGCGATCCAATCTCCATGTTCATTGCATTACCATGGGATTGTGGGGGCGTGTTAGAGATAATGACAAGATTGAGGTAGGATTTGTTTAAATAATATTTTTTGAATTTGAATTATGTTAGATATATTATTGGTTTAGATAGACTTCTACCTATTTTTTATTAGGCTATAAATTTTGTAATTGTGTTCATTATTATTAATTAATGCAATACAATCTCTTTTACATTTCATTGTTACATTGTTCTCTTGCTAGTATCAGTGCTTAAAAGCAGATCATGCACAATGTGAAATACACTGAGATTCTCAATTAAAGGGAAATCAATGAACGCTGAGGAATACAAATTTATTTTTATTTAAGAATTCTAGTAATTTTGTTAAAGAACGCAGAGCTATACAGCAAATTTAAACGGGCAGGGGAGAAGGAAGACAACAAATCGAGAAACAAAAACATAAAAAATCACAACACACACATATATATATATATATATATATATATATATATATATATATATATATATATATATATATATATAATAAAATGTTAGAGTACATAATGTGTATACTTTAGTTGGTTACACAGATTAAAATGTTAAGTACACGATCAGACATAATGATTTTTCCGTACTTGTCATCATCTTCATTGCCAACTTTTTTTGGTATCCGTACTTTACCGGTTGGTGAGACTGGGCCCAACTTCTTTTGATCCAGAGTACAACTTTCTTTTGGGTTGTAGTAACAAAATTAAAAAGTTTCTCGTGGTGGTAGAACATTTTAATTGAAGTCTTGAATTTATTCTTCTTTGTGGCTCCATGAATTTTCTAGTCATCACTACTTTCGGATTAATGAATAAATTGCTGCAGGTTTGGTGCAATGGAATATGATGCTAATGGTAATGTGTATAATCCTACACCTAGTCCTCCTGAACAAGTCAACAACAATCAAAATGTGGAAAGATATAGTGAGGTTGCAGAGGCTTAAAAAAAGGATCAAGAATGGAGGTATAGAAACAACCCTGAATAAACGGTCTTATGCTGCGAAGAGGAGAAATAGGATGTCAAAGGCACAAGATGGGGTCTTGAAGTACATGTTAAATATGATGGATTTATTTAAAGCTCAAGTCTTTGATTATGGGAAACCGGTTAGTGGGGCGTCGGATAATCTAAGAGAGTGGTGGAAAGACATAGTTAGATTTGATCGGAACGCCCCGGCAGCCATTTTTAAGTATTATGTAAATGACATCATGAGGCAGTAGTAGTGTAGGTGCATATTGTGTTTTCGGGCCTACCCCACGTAGACTTAAAGAACTTCAAGACACAACACTTGCTTCATTGCTGCCTACACTGATGCAACACTGTGAACCACGACAGAGGCGGTATCCTTTAGAAAAAGGCGTTGAAAGATGATGAAGGGCCTCCACCTTTTGATGGAGATGATGATCCAAATGAGTATGATGTTGAATTCAATCATTTTGACCCGAAAAACAATGTTCATGTTCAGCATCAACAAAAATCATTTTCAGTCAATGATGAAATGATATCAACGCATAAAAGGAACGCAACCGAAGAGTTAGTCAATACGATGAATCTGAAGATGTTGAAGTGTACATTTAATGAATTTTGTGGTGGTTCTTGTGACATGTTCTCAGGAGCATGAATGCTCTATCCACCTACAGATTGCATACGGTTAGCCGGATAAAAGATATCTAGAGAAGATCTCAAGAACGTTGAAGGGCACATCCCGAATAAGGGCCGGCCTTGAGCATAGGTCCAAAAGGCCTAGGCCTAGGCCGTCGAAAAAAATGAACATTTTAGGGTCTCCTTTTTTTCAAATTAGGAATAACTAATGTACCATGGTCAATTCTATTGTTCAATTGTAAATTAATAGAAATTGAAAATGGGAATCGAAATAATTGCAAAAAGTGACGAAGGAAAACGGCATTAAAATGAAATCATTACCTAAAAGGGAAAATACAAACAGAACAGTGGTTGCCATTTTATTGATCTTACCTGTACTTTATTATCAATCCAAACAATTTTAATTCCTTTACAACTATTAAATTAATGATAGGCAATGGAATTTTTTCTAATTCTATTAAACGTATATGAATTCATCAACTTTTTTAATCTTTGTAAAAAGTTTTAAAATTACATACGTATAGTATGAGAAAGTAAAATAAAAAAATATTAAAATGAAAATAATCCTATATAAATAACTTGTTTTGCATAATCAACAAAAACAATTTCTAGAACCAATTTTATTGATAGCTAAGTGAAAATCCCACAACAACATAAAACAAGAAAGTTGTCCAAGATAGTAAAGCAGGAAGGAAAGCCAACAGAACAAAAAAAAAAAAAAAAAAAGCCAAAGACTACTATGTATAGCTATCCCATGCCAATCATTGCTTAAAAAAATTAAAATAATAATAAAAAAAAAATTTCTAGAACTACATTTTGGTGGACAACATAGGACAAAACTTTTTTTCCCTCCTTTCATATGCGAAAAAATTAAAATTAAAATAGGAGGAGCATCATTTATTTGAATTAAATGTTTTCTTAAACTTGTCAGAAATATATGTAATAAATGAACAACACATGTATGATCACCACCCAAAAAAAATTAACATTCAAAGATTAACTACTATGAAAATGGTCTTCCAATTCTATAGAGATCTGTATCTAGAAACAAAAACAAATCTATAGAAATCTAAGAGGAAATAATAACCGCCACAAAATAGAAAAGGATAAAGCAGAAGAAGTATACGTATCAATTGAGATCCGTAAGAATTGATATGCCATGATCAACGATCTTTTCCCTATTTGAATTTTTCGCGAGAACCCTTCAACAAAAAATAATTGAAAACAACCGGCCGCATTAAAATTTTCTACGAGAACCATTCCACAATTCTTTTTGAAAACAGAGTGCATTTATGTTATTTATCATTAAAAATAATTGAAAGGATTGATACTTATAGGTCTTGGTTGTTTAGGGATTGATGGGTCGATAGAAAAGATACTGAATTGATGAAATAGCTTGGAAAGAAATAGCTACGAAGAAACACGCACACTTTTGCTCCCAGGAAGTTTTATTTTTTTTCTTGCTTTTGTTTCCAAATGACCTACCACCTATTTATAGTACTCCTCTCAGTAATCTAATGGTAGAGATTATTTTGATCTAAGGGCTATAATTTGTATTCAAGATAAACCTGGGAATATTACTTGGAATATTCCTCATACTACTGATTCTGGATATAAAATATTCTAGGAATATTCTCTTACAACATAATCCGAGAAACTATACTATTTCACTTGCCAAGTTTACACAACTCCGACTCTAAAACATTATATCTTATTTATTAATTATCTTTAGATTATTCCTCTTCTAGAATATTCTATCTTATTTATTAATTATCTTTGGATTATTCCTCTTCTATAATATTCTAGTTGGCGTGGCATTCCTCAATACTCCAAATGTTTGTCAGCACCCTCATCTTCAAATTCAACATTGGATTTCATATATCATTTAAACATAAATTTCTCATCAAAGACTACATTTCTTCCTAGTATAACCTTGTTTTAAGCTGATGACAATATTCTATATATTTTAACTCCATCTACATATCCTAAAAACACTCCCTTCTTGTCACTTGGTTCCAACTTACCCTCATTTAAGAAGATATTAAACCATGCACCCAAAACCCTCAGATTTGAATAATCTACAGGCTTAGCAGACCACATATCATATGGTGTTTTGAGATTGATCTTTGTGCGAGGTCCTTTTTTGATTAGGTAGAAAGTTGTACTCACTGCATTTGCCTAGAACCTTCTTGCCAAACAAGCATTAGAGATCATGCACTTTGACCACTCCAGAAATGTCTGATTTATGCGTTCAACCACACCATTCTGATGTGTAGTTTGCCTTATTGTGTGGCGTCTGGAAATGCCTTCATTTTTTGCATAACTTGTCAACTTCAGACCAATAGAATTCCAGACCATTATCAGTTCTAAGTCTTTGTATCTTCTTGTCTGTATGATTCTCAACCAATGCCTTCTACTCCTTCAAATTTTTAAATGCTTCAATCTTATGCTTCATCATGATCACATAATTCATTCTTGAATAATCATCAATCAGTGACATAAAATATCTATGACCCCCAAAAACTTCCACCTTAAAGGCCCCCATTAGTTAGAATTCACATAATCAAATGTCCCTTTTATATTGTGAAGTTGCTCCTATGTACCTACCCAAACACACACTGCTCACAGAATTCCAGCTCCATGACTATGTCCCTCAAGAAGATCAGACATAGAAAGAAATTGCATCCCTTTTTCACCCATATGACCAAGCTTCATATGCCATAACTTAGTCATATCCATCTAATATACATCTGATGATGCAACAATGACAGAACCTTTTATACTAGAACCTTGTAGATAATACAAAGTCCCCTGTTCGACACATTTCAGAATCACATCTTAACCTTGGTAGATGTTCAAAACTCCACATTCACCTATGAATCTGAAACTCTTTTTGTACAAAAGACTAAGTGATATCAAATTATTTGTCATGAGTGGAACATGTCTCACAACCTTTAGTGAGCAGAATTTAGCATCATGTGTCTTGATCTGAATTGAATCTATTCCAACCATCATGCAGACTTTATTGTTGGGAATAAAAATATGTCCTCCACTATTCTCCTCATAAGTTGTGAACCACTCTCTATATGTACAAATATGGTATGATTCTCTTTAATCCAGAATCCACACATCACCATGTTGTGTTGATTATCCATCCACTAGATTTATGTCTTTCTTCAAATTGTTGCCTAGTTCTGTTCAAGAAACAGTTCCAGATTTAATTTTCGATGCTACTTCTTCGTTGGATATTCATTTTTTCAATGTCCCATCTCCATACAGTAATTACAGAGATCCTTTGCCGTAGGGCCATTGAATCCACCCTTCTTGAACTTCTTGTTTCTTGGTTTTATCCCTTCTACTTCTGTTACAGGCAACCAATCCTACAGTCTGACTGTCTGTACCTATACCTATTTCTTTATGGCATTACTCTCGAGTATGGAGGGATGACCTAACATCTTCCAATGACAATGTATCCTTCTCAACATTAAAATATTGCACAAAATTCTCAAAACATACTGGCAATAACACCAATAGGATTAGAGCTACATCTGATGAGAGTCAACCTTACTATGCCCCGGTGTATGTTTCAACCTCCGTTTACGAATCTTTTGGCTTATTTTTGTTGTTTTAGACCTTTATTAGGGTAAAATCTCATTGCAATCTCATTTTACGATGATTTTAACCCCTATATTAGCCTGGTATGTTGGTTGTAATTTGAAATGTAGGAAATAGGTGACTCGTGAGCCCGGGAGACAAGGCATAAGGCTTAGAAAGGCAAAAACGAAGCTCAAGAATGGAAGAAATTTAGAAAAGTGAAGAAATGGTGTCTGGTAGTGTTTGGCGCGCGACAGGAGCTGTTAGCACACACTAAAGGCCAACAGAAGGATCATCAAGTTTTATGCAATCTTTAGCATGTGCCAGTGTTGTCAGCGTGCGCTAGGAAGAAACATTGCCATTCTTTATGTCTCTGATCATGTCAAGTGCACGCCAAGGAATGCTTAGGGCACGCCGAAAGCCTAAAAGAATCGAATCTAACTTTTGTTTAGCTGGTTAAGCACGTGCTAAAGGAGAACAAGCGCGCGCCGAAGGCTGTTTTTCTGGACATTTTTTTCAGTGCATATAAATACCGTTTTCGCAAAGCTTTTAGATATACATCCATAGGGATACTCTTAGATGGAAATACTTTTTGGCTGAATTTCATACTTTTGATCCATAGATTCACTCCTTACACTAGATTCTCTTTGATTAAACATATTTTAGCATATATTATATTTTTCTTTTGGGATTATTTTCAATTTGTAGTCTTGTTCTTCCCCAAGTGACTATGGGTTTGTATGCAGACTGAAAAAATCGCAATTTTTATGCACAGTGGTAATCAATTTTATCTTTTTTTTTTCTTTAGTTTTATTGCTTTAATTTCATCTTTGATTCTTGATTCTTGCATTATAATGAGTAGCTAATTCTTGCATGGCTGAATCATGTGAAGATTGATGAAATCTCCCCTTTAGTTGATGAAATTGAGAAAGAGTAGTGCGTAAATTTTTTTATATTGATTTATTAATGTCTTAGACCTTGGGTTTAATGATTGAATTAGCTTGTACACCTAGTTTATGAATACACACACCACTTTCATAAATGTATGTTGCGAAGGGGTATGGGAAAAAGGGGTTCTAAGATCGTTATTTACAATTGACTGAGTTGTTTAAATTCGATTGGGTAACGAGGTTTGTGTTGAATTAGTGTCCTAAACAAAACGGGTCTGACCGGGTTGGGTCATACACAGTCTATTTAGTTCATGTATTAATAATATTATTATAAGTAATAAATGCACTTTTGTTGATATATATTATATTTACAATTTATTATTGTATATATATATATATATATATATATATATATTTGAAAATGTCCTTAGTATTAAGTTGTGATAGAGAAACCATGATAGTGATTATTTTTGATGAGATTTTGAATCACTTTAATAAGCTGTTTGATACTTAAATGTCTCTAGTCGAATATACTATTAAATAGGACATAGATAGACGATTAGACTGGAACGTATTGATGTCTTCTATCTTATGAAGATATGTGAGATCTCGACTATCGAAGTGTAGGGACACTTGGACTGTACATGGACGTGTATTAGAGAATGTGTATGTTAGACTGACCCACTTATTTTATTAAATGTCGCACTATGTGGCGGTTTTGTAATTATCCTAAGACCGGAGTCTTGACGTAGGAGCGTATTGGGAAAAACAAATAAGGAAGCAAAAAAAAGATGAACTAACACACAAGGTTTCAGAATATGATCTGAGAGGCAAACTATGGTATATTATTCAGGTATGATCAAATCATCCCACAAGCCAGGATTTTATAGCTGCCCGAGTACATTACTTGCCGAAAATAAAAGATTATAGACTATTTGACGGAAATAAATCAACACAGAAATCACGACCCTTATTACATTGACCTTCCTAAATGAGCGGATCTGGAGTCTGATCTTTATTTAATACGCAATCAAAGCAACAAAAACGTAAATAAAAAATGTACTAAAAATATTCGGCACCCAATATGGAAGGGAAGACAGCTGATTTTGACCTCAAAATGGCTGTGACATCAGAGCCGAAAGTAATGGCCAAAATACTAACATATGTTCGAACGCTCCCTTTTGTCCATGTATTCAATTGCGATCAACGTGGAATCCAACAACTCCACATCTGATGAGCCAACATCATGTCTTCATGAACTCACAGTGTGGATTGTCAGGCTCTGACTCTATTATGGTTTCCCTTATTCAAGGGGTGATAATGAGGCAGTGCTTGGGTTTGATATTGAAGCATTTATAGGATTCATGTTGTTCGTCCGGAAATCATGTATCATATTAGTAGGAGTACATATCCGAAAAGTCCTTCTTATAAGGAATGTTTGTCTCTCGTGAATATTTGCAATGTGGGAATAATCAGTAACTTCGAGAGAGCTTGATATCCAGATTATAAGATACGGTCATTAATGTATGACATTCGAGATACGACTATATGAATATTATTATAGAAATAGGATTCTATTTAGGCGGTAACCGTTTCACATGAAAAGTAGGATTCAACTCATTTGACTCTTCCGATGATTGGGGATAGACGAGTTGCTAGACGCTATTCATGATCGTTTGGTTTGAAGAGTATTTTACTAAAGCCTCTTTGTGCCTACGGCCAACATATTCGGAAGCCTATCGTGTCACACAAATAAGAACATCTAGCCGAATTAAAACGCGGTTACAGTGATATCCGAATAAGGAAACTTTTATCTCGACTATAATGTGTTACAGTGATAAATTAATATTTTGCTATTTATTTATTCTGAATAAATATAATACAAGATATTAACTGTGTTGATTATTTAAATACTGGGATTGAGAAATTTAATCAACAAATTATTTAAATAAAGATTTATTCAATATTAGATATTGACAATATATATCATACAAATATTTAATATAAGATATTGAATATTAAATGAGGTAAATCAATCCAAGATAATTTTCTTATTTTATTTGGAAAATGTTTTCTTTCTCCCTACTCTACTCAAGACTCTTCTCCAAGGATATTGAGGGGGCTTGGGGCGCTACCTTCACCTATTTAAGGGAAGGGGGTGTGAAGCTCTTTTGTACAACAATTTCAAGAGAGATATTTTACTAGAAGAAACTTGAGAGCATCAATGAGAGTTTGAAAGAGAGAAAATGTCGGTCTAGAAACCGTGTTTTTCTAGTAGCAGTCCAAGGCGGGATTCTGGCGGGGTGCTCGTGTGTCTATTGATAGAGGCCAAACACTTGGGTAGCTCTACGCACTACTACTCTTCCGTAGACAATAAAGCTTCGATCATTTAGATCATCAAAGGTATATTTTACATTTTACTACTTTTATGTTTCTTGTTTAAGCGAAGTCGATCCTGGACCTGGAGATTATTTTTTTTAATTCCGTTGCATAAACTAGTTGATTTCCCAATAGTTTGTTGGTGTGAATGAAGTGGAACTAGTTCTTAATCTTGTGTCGGCCAAATAAATTGTTAAAGATGAACTGTTTAACCGGGTAAAGGTTGTCAGGTTGTTAACAGCTGGTGGAGTTGGCGGGATTCTGCAGTAAACAACTATGAATAAACTTCATCGATGTTAAGGGAAGACCAGGATCTAAGCATTGTGACAAGTGAGTCATAGTCCGTTCCCAGGCCGGCTAATTAATACGCTATGTTCTTATAGGCTTGGTATCTTAGCAAACATGCATAAGACAATTACTAGAAAATATTTAAATAATTTAGGCTTTATCTACTTTATCTATAGTATCCTCAACAAAAAAGCAAGAAATTATCGTCATGTAAGTAATTTAGGTCGGATTACTTGCTATGTCAACAGTTACCGACGAACATGACAAAAATTGCAAAAGAATGTCTACTTACTGGACTAATTTTATGAACGGAGTAAAAAGGACAAAAATAAAAACGTGCCAACTTGCTGGACTAAATTTGCAATTTTGCCCGAAATAATGCCTCTTAATTACAGCCACATACCATGTAAAGTAATAAAAAGAAAACTAAATGTAAAGCTGAATTGTATTGAAAATGAATAAGGAGAACAAAACATACGCATCAATATCGGCGCAAGAACTAAGTGCTAAACCGCTGCTAAAAAGTAACACGGACTATTACAAGGCAATATATTGCTAATCAATGATGACTAATTAGAGTAAATGAGGTATAGATCGGATTCTGAATTCATTTCTTTTACAAATCTCTACTCCAATGTGAAATGCCTTCGCTTGTTGATATCTTCGAGTTTTTGCTTCACAATGATGAGTATTTACATTAAATGGTTTATCAAGTACCCTTTTCATAAAGTTAAATTGTACCAGCGGTGCCGCCGTTGCAAACGGAAACGATCCGAGGGCACCGGCTTGTCGGATCCGTTAATTATCGACGAGCATGATGACGAGGACAATTCATTTTATCGGTGCAAGGTGTAGCAAGTTGAGAATCAAATACAATGAGGGGTTGTGATAAGGGAAATTTCAGTTGCGGTGGAAAATGCTAGTCAAACCAGTAACGCCATGCCCCGGAGGGCAAGAATTAGAACCAGACGGAGAATTATAGATGGCCATTCACATTAGACTAAACAAACTCCAGTGGTTCTGTATAGTCCTAATCTACATATTTGTTGGACATATTTTAAATTTTAGTGATGAGTGCCAGACTAGCTGTTATAGAGCAAAGGCAAAAAGATGTCTACATCAAATGTATAGGTTTATTAGAGTTTGTTCTTTGTATAGGTTTGATCAAACAAGTAAAGTAATTTGGTCAGCTGACTGTATCAGCAGACCTGTCTAGGTCAGTAGGGTAACTAGGTCAGTAGACTAGTTAGGAAGCTGCTGAAGACTGAAGGCTGAGGGTTCAAACTCAGTTATTGAAGGCTAAGGGATCAAACTTAGTATTTAAAGTCAAGGATATGGACTCAGAATTTAGGGAAGTCTGTGATAACCTACTGATTACATATAACTTGTGTACAAGGTCTAAGTTCCATATGTTAAGTGGTTATTGAAACTTGGTTATGTTCAAAATGTACTCTAACTTCACAATCAAAAGTTAGATAAAAGACAGTCAGCTGAAGTGTTTTATAAACACAGCAAACTTAAGATAGCTGACTGACATGAATTTCAGCTGACTAATATACACAGGTATCTACTGAATGTAAATCTCGATTTAATCAAAGGTTACATTGGAAGATTACATGGATGGGGACAAATTACAAGTCTTGATTTTGTCAACAAATCAATGGTCAAGATTAAAGGGATGTTGGAATGATTCAGAGGATTAATCAATGGACACAAGTCATAGGGTGGACAGACTTAAAACTGACTGTGTCAGTACTATGAACAGAGACAGAAAGCAAGTCAAGATGGAGACAAGTCTGAAATGTCTATGTTTGAAAATCAAACATAAGTCACAGGATTCTCACCTATAAATAGAAGACTTCTGATTCAGATACAGACGATGAAAATTGAGAAGCAAAATAATCCATACGAAGCTATCTTTTTAAAGATCAAGAAAAACACCTGCTGACATTACTGATGATCTAGTATATTCTTCAAGTGTAACCTGCTATCAAGTTACATCAAGAACACACACTTGACGACTCCAAGCTGCTGATCATTTCAACCTGATCAAGCTGATGAAAGCCGAATTACTTACTTGGTTCAAACTCTCTTTTACAAGAAACCATCTGAAGACAGAGAAGAACTTAGGTGTCAAAAACTGTTGTTTGTGGTGGAGCTGGTGACGAGGAAATCCTAACCTTCAAGGACCAGTGGAATACTTAGCAATCCTACCTGTTTCAAATATTCAGTTTGTGAAGCCATAGATATTGGGGAAGGACAGACAGCGTAGGGATTTTTGTATCTGCAACCCCAAAGATCTCTAGTGAATTTCCTTCAACATCACAGGAGAAGAGTGGAATGAAAGGATTACACCACCTGGAACCACTATAAAATCTGCCTATTTACTTTATGCATTTACTTTCCGCATTTAGTGTACAAATCACATCAACCTACTGATACTAGCAACAGAATCACACACTCACACTACTGAGTATCTAATACTTGGTATCATATTTAAAACAACAAGTAATAAGGCTTCAACTAAATATATTCCACTGCAACAAATCCAGTAATATCAAAAGTCAGCAGACTACTGAGTGGTGAGTAGACTACTGAGCAGTCAGCAGGCTACGACCTTTCTGAGTTTGTTAACTCCGAAAGTTTTAAGTGTTAAGTTTATTCACCCTCCCTCTAAACTTAACAAAAGCCTTTTCGAGGGACCAACAATTGGTAATGGAGTAGTGCTTCTGTTCTGAAGTAATCCTACTTGTTGTGCTTCTGAAAATACTTTGAAAACTTTTTCAAGTTTCTAATTTTCAAAGCTTTGCATCATGGATACCAACTAGTATGCTATGACAATGTTGATGTGCTCTGTAGATCGTTTTGATGAGTATAAACGTCGTATGCATGCTTTTCTAGATGTAACACATGATGAGATGATGGATGTTTGATGGGCCAAACCGAGGTGTCCAATCTAACCGGCAGAATACCGGGTCGATTGTAGTCTATTATGGTGAATCAAGGTCGAATACACGGGGAACTATCTTGTGAGGTTATAGACTAAAAAGTTCATATTAATTCGATCTAGGTCATAATTTGGTGAAAGATTAATCACTTGCATAAATAAAATAATTGAAATAACAAAGATGATAAACAGATAAAAGAAACTAACCAAGATAATGTGTAGCCTAGCTATCCTCTCATAATGTCATGGGATTGACTTCCTACCTTCCTACCCTTCGTGTTCGAGAATGTGAAATGGTGCATTCCTAAGCAAGCAAATCCCCCTCATACGAGTGAATGGAATTGCTCTCTACCTCCTCCTTGGTTTAGGCGATCTATACCTAATGATTCGGTATGCTACGCACGTGAATGCAATGGCAAAGCCAAGAATCCCTGGATAAGAAATCGAATGCCTCAAAGAGGTCTATTTTACCTTCCGGTTCTCTTACCCTCTTCCCACATCTAACATCTCCGTTCGGTATCCGTTAAACGTGTAAATGCTAACACTAGGCAATTACCCTAGGGCAAAAAATCTATATAATACAAGTAAGAAAAGCTTCACAACAATCAAAGCTAGCAACACAAACGATCATTCCCAATCAATAACAGGAGGATAAACTAATACTACAACATAATCTTGGCTAGATAAACCTGGCCACTCATGCATACAAACATTAACATCTCAAGATTAACATTCATAAACATAAGAACAATTGAATGACAATAAAGATAAAAGATTACCAATTCAAATGATGAAATTCAAGTTGGTGTTCTTCATCCAACCTCAAAAGCTTCAATGAAGCTAACACTAGTGTGTTAAACTTCAAACAAGAAATCAAAGCTAAACTAGGATCCATAATTGTTACAATCAAGTTCAAGTGCTAATTTCTACTAGAATTTGGCTATAAGAGCCTTGGGGTGGGGTGGTACCTGCAAGATGGAAAAGTTGAAGAAGATAAAGTATATTGATGATACTGTGTTTGGAAGATTAAATGGGATAAATTGTTTGCTGACTCTGCCATATTGACTCAGGTCAATCCATCTTGGCGTGCATCAAGATCAAAATGCACTACTGGAGCAGGTCGGAGCTTCTTGGCATAGGTCAAGTCCAATATGTGGTAGTTGGTTGAATGACATTTGCATTAATTGCTCAGCAACTTCTTGACTCAGGTCAATGTGACATGGCTTGAGCCATTTGTATCTGAAATCATATAATCATAATTCATTCTTCCACTTGGCTTGGATTTAACCCTTCCAATGTGTCTCGATAATCCTCTTGGGCTGAAATCTTCGCCATGGCTTCAAAATCATCACAAAAGATCAATAGCCATCCTAAGGTCAAAATCCACGCTCCCAACAGTGATATTTGTGCTGAGAAATAGACTCAAAGATATCACGCGTAATTATGATAACAAAATCGGCTAATACTAATAATATAATATTGCTAGAAACATGGTTTTTCTGAAAATTCTATGTACACAAAATATGGTTCCAGTCATCATTCAAATTGCTCAAGTTGATGTCAAGATAGCGCTAATTGCATTAGAAAATAGGGTAAATCATCTGGGATTGTATCATCAGGTTGACCTACATCAATGTTCTTGTTGATGGACCACTGGAAATCACTAAGTCCATAACTATGGATGGTCAAACTTAGACTGTTCCAAAGCCCAAGAAGGATTGGGGTGCTGAAGATAGAAAAAGAGCAAACCTTAATAATATTGCTATTGATATCATCTACAGAAACTTGGATAGCAATATGTACATGAAAGTGAAGGATTGCAAGACTGCAAAGGAACTTTGAGAAAAGTGACAACTTATATGTTAAGGCACTGATACTATCAAGAAAAATAAAATAAGTGTGGCCAAAAAGAAGTTTCAAGATTTCAAAATGAAAACAAATGAAACCATTGAGAAAATGGAGTCCAGATTCAATGCTATCATGGAAGAACTCACCCTGCTGAATGTAATCTATGCAAAAGAAGATATCAATACAAGAATATTGTAAGCCCAACTTGCAAAAGAGGTTTGGAAGATGAAGGTTACTGCCATAGAAGAATCAAGGAGTCTACATGAAGAAGACACCTTCAAGTTGTTTTCAGATGTCAAAGCATATGAATTTTGTAAGAAAATTATTCCTGATATTGAAAAAGAAGAACCAAACACCACTGCATTAGCTGCTACACATAAAGAAGAATCATCAGGTGCTCACGATGATCTACTGGATGAGATGCAAGAGCAAATTGCCCTGTTGAGCAAGAAAATCAGAATGATGAAAACTGGAAGGGGTTCTCCAAGAAACTTCACCAATAAGTCAAGTGAAAAGAAGAAGGTGGAATCCAAGAAAGATAATGATTATTTGTGTTTTCAATGCAAGAAACAAGGATGCTTCAAACCTGACTGTCCTGATCTAAAACAGAAAAAGGAACCTGATTATGTGTGCTTCAACTGCACGAAACCTGGACATTTCAGACCTGATTGTCCATACCTACAAAAGAGCAAAAGTCAGCAAAGAAGATCTAGCAAGAAAGCAATGGTTGCTGAAGATGAATCAGGCTATGTATTTGAATCAGAAAAAGGAAATGAATCTGATGATACTGCACTTGTTGCTGATATGGATGATTATGGTTTAATGGCAAATATGGAAGAAACTGAGGAGGTATACAACTATGTATCTACAAATACTCCTACTGATAGTGATTGTGAATCTACTTGTGGTTCAAATCCTAAAAATTCTTACAATGAAGAAACATTGGATGCCATTCTTAATCAACAGAGGAAAATACAATCTGGTTATGAGATTGTGAAGGCTGAAAAAGAAGCTCTTCAAGCAGATTTATGTTGATTTATGTTGATTTATGCTCTTTAAGGGGACAACACGCTGCTGGTGCAGATTTATGTTGATGACATATTTTTTGGTTCTGAAAATGAATTACTATGTGAAAATTTTGCTAATCTTATGAAAATCAAGTTCCAAATGAGTATGATGGGAGAGATGAACTACTTCTTGGGATTACAAGTCAAACAAATGAAAGATGGAATCTTCATTCATCAAAATAAATATACCAATGAGTTGCTGAAGAATTTTGGCATGGAAAATAGCACCAAAGTATCAACTCCTATGAGTACAAGCATCAGACTGGATGAAGATAAAGAAGGCAAAGATGTTGATAAGACTTTATACAGTAGGATGATTGGCAGTCTGATGTACCTCCCTACTAGCAGACCTGATATATCCTTTTCTGTAGGTATTTGCGCAAGATTTCAATCAAAACCAAAGAAAAGTCACTTAGCTGCAGTCAAAAGGATTCTTAAGTATTTAAAAGAGACATTGGGAGTATGGATATGGTATTCAAAAGATGGAAGCTTCAAAGTTATATCCTACTCAGATTCTGATTATGCCGGATGCAAGATTGATAAAAAAAGCACCACAGGAACCTGTCAGTTGATGGGAAATAGACTGGTTTCCTGGTTCAGGAAGAAATAGAATTCAATATCAACTTCCACTGCTGAAGCTGAATATATTGCTGCTGAAAGTTGCCGTGCACAAATACTATGGTTAAGACAACAGTTAAGAGATTATTGAATTGAAGAAAAAGAAATTCCTATAATGTGTGACAACATAAGTGAAATTGCAATCACAAAAAATCCTATTTTACAGTCAAGAACCAAGCACATTTATGTGAGACATCATTTTATAAGAGATCATGTTGAGAAGAAATATGTGGTGGTTCTTTACATCCTACTGAAGATCAACTTGCTGATATATTTACAAAACCATTGGATAGTGAAAGATTTGCTAAGTTAAGAACTGAACTTGGCATCATAAAAGTTGACTGATACTCTAACCAGCAGCAGTGTACTGGAATTCACCAAGGGGATTAGTCTTTGCTATGTTGGGTGAGCTCACTTAGCAGACTAGTCATTGGTATCAACAATTCCATGTACTTAAATAAGTTTGGACAATTGAGCAAATGAAGTTGCCAATGGGATTGGTCTTTGTCCTATTGGGTGAGCTCACTTGACAGATCAGTCATTGATGTTAAAATTCATCTTGTATTATCAGTTGGACAAAACAAGTGAGTAAGAAGATCAGCAGAGTAACCCTGTTAGTAGGCTGCTGAGTGATCTTTTTCAGCAGGCTGCTAATCCAAGTCTACTGAAGATCAAGTCTGCTGGAGAATACGTTACAAGACAGTCAAACTTAAATGAAAGTCAACAGTAATTGGATATTATTCTTATCCTTTATAACTGCGGTTACATTATCCAACGGTTACAACTCTTTATAGGATCAATTCGTGGAACACGTGGCAACATCGCATTTATTCAAACTTTAATTGTGGTTAAATGCTACAGAACGTGTACAGTACTTTCTTGACAGTTAGTACCCACTTTCTGTCCTTATATATACAGACATATATACAGAGGTGATGCTTACATTTTTAGATCGATTTTCTCTGAGAATACAAAGTGTGAAAACAGATTTACAAAGCTTTCTCTTTATCTTTCTCATATTTTTAATGGCGGATAAATGTGTTGTTCATATTGGAACGAGCCAAAGTGTTAGAGGGTTCATTGTTGATGCTAACAATACTGAGCTAGCTATCAATATTGGTAGAAGAATAAGAAGATATGAAGGATTAGAGGATGTTCTGTATCTGATATAGGAAAGCATCTCTTATACAAATTTTACAAATTTCTGGAGAAATATAGTGATTAGAGATGATAGAGAGGAATTTACTACGACTGTTAATGCCCTGGAGATTGAAATCTCGTCAAACCTGCAGAGGGAAGTATTCGGATTTGGACCTGGAAATGGTGCTCCAACCAATCCTGAATCAATGGAGCTGTCTAGATTTGAGTTTGTTGATGCAATAAAGACCAACAAATCCATAAAATCATCACTGAGTATCAATGTGAAGCATATCAGAATGGAGTATAATCTGCTGAGCAAGATTATTGCTAAAAACATTCTTGGATTTAGTGGAAGCATTGACATATTGTCTGGACCCAAGATTGACTTGTTGATAATCATATGCAAGAGTATAAATTTTGATTGAGCCGGATTCTTTGTCCAATACAAGAAGAAGGTGATAACAGAAGACAAAGATTGGATAAGAAAGTCCAAAACACTGCCTTTGGGCTTGATGATACAGGACCTACTGACTTATTTGAAGATTGCTGATGTTGAACCTGTAAAATTCAACAAGTCAATATACAAACAAGAAATCAGTTATCTCATCCCTGGTTTGGATGATGATGAATATTTAGATGTTGAAAGGACATATAGTGACAATGATAGACATGATGATGCTGGTGGTGAGTAGGTTAAGCAAGTTACACAACCTGCTGCATCTAAGAAGGCTGCTGAGAAAAGAAAGGCTAGTGATACAAGAAAGATTACTGAGCTTTTAAAGCCTAAGAAGACAAGGCAGCAACCAATAGACACTGCTGAGTCCACTGACGGTCCAGTTGAAGTTGAACTTACTGAGCCCACTGAGGTTAAAAGGAAGAAATTGCTGCTGAGATTTTGAAAGAACAACAGAAAAAGGATAGAAGAAAAAGGAAAGCTGCTGAGATTGAGGAACAACCTGCAAAAAGAATGAAACAGGATGTGAAAAATAAGGTATATGGTAAAGGCAAGGAATTAAGGGTCCTGGAGGACCAAAGAGAAGAAGAAGAAGAGGCTTTTGAGCCTATTGAGGATGCTCATGTTGTTGTTGAGCGACAGATTGAAGAACCACATCACACTGCTGTACATGTTCCTGCTGTGGAATTTGTTGAACCTATTCAAGACCCTGCTATGGATGCTACAACTAAGGGGGAAGAACACACTGCTACAGACCCTGCTAATATGCATATAAGTCAGGAGGAACCTAGTGTGGAACAGTTTGAGGTAGTAAGGACAAATATACAACCTGAAGAACCTACTTACCTGTTTGTATCTGCTATAGATACGTTGACTCACCTTGTTGAAGCATTTGGAGGACAACAAGTTGAGCAGCCTGCTCCAAGGAAGCCTATTATGCCCTATGAAAGAAAACAAAAGAAGTCAAAGAAAGAAAGGATGGATCCTGACTTCAAAAGGGTTCAAAGTACATTGAATGGATGTTTGGATTTTATAAGAGACAAAAACCAGCTGCTGATCTAATGAGTGGTTTTGAAGAATGGGCATTTGAACAGTTATGAGTAGAAAGTTCGCCTGGACTAATTGACACTTCTCTGTTGGAGATAAAGCTGATGGCAATCATAGAAGATGAGAAGAAAAAGAAGAACATTATGTTTAAGGATCATAAGTTTACACCAGATAGTGATGATTCATCCTCATCTGATTCAGATGATGATCATCCTATGTTCCCTGAGGAGTACAGTGGAGTGGCCAGGGAAACATCTGTTGAAGCAACTGGTCAAGGATCTACTGAGGAAATAGTAGATCAGCCTGCTGAAGGTGACAAGTCTACTGATAATCAACAGACTGACACGTTAAATGAAGAGCTGGGAATTGTATACAATGAGGAGTTGGAAATACAAATTGATATAGCAACATCAATGGAGGAGGCCAGAATATCTACTGGTTATAATGTTGTTATGTTTGAAGAAACTAATGCAAGTTCAGAGGCCTCAGCTCAGTATCAGGAGTGGTTTGACACTCAGGATACTTTATCTCAAGTTGGAAATAAATTACAGAATATTGCTGATGCTAGAGGGGTATTAGAGTAAAATCTAGCTATATTTCCTCAAATCTTTGTTGAAAAGGTGGTTCAAGTTGTTGAGGAACAAATAGCCCCTGAATACAAGTTGGAATAGGAGGTTCAGGCTGCTGAGGATCAGACAGCAACTGGACAAAGGTTGGAACCTACAATGGGTTTGGAGGAAACCCCTGCACATGTTGAAGAGATTGTTGTAGAACAGGTTGGTGAAAAACCTGTTATTGTAATGCAGGCTACTGAAGTTTAGACTACTAAAGGAAAGGATAGTCAGCAGACTGTTGTTGATGAGGATGAACAGTTGTTGGACTATGATTTCAGTGATGAGGAGTTCCAAATGCCTGAGGAAGAACAATCTCCTGATGAACCTCAACAGGCACATGTACCAATTTTTGAGGAGGCAAATGTTTTGGAACCTCAACCTGCAGAAGATCCAATTCAGAACTGATATTACACAATTAAGAACTCAACTGGATAGGCAAGAATAGAGGTTTGAAGACTTGTTCAACCTGGTGGAAAATAGAGGAAGAACTACTGAGACAGTTGCTTCCAACATCACTTCTACTCAATATGCCATTGATGACCTAACCAAAGATGTAAGAGGCATAAAACAAGGTGTTGGAATTATTTCTATGTTTTGATGATGAGTGCCAGACTAGCTGTTATAGTGCAAAGGCAAAAAGATGTCTAGATCAAATGTATAGGTTTATTAGAGTTTGATTCATGAATATGTTTGATCAAACAAGCACTTTAATGGTCAGCTAATTTATATCAGCAGACTGGTCAATACCAGTAGGGTAGATAGGTCAGTAGACTAGTCTGGAACTTGCTGAAGATTGAAGACTGAGGGCTCAAACTCAGTTACAGAAGGCTAAGGGATCAAACTTAGTAATTTAAGTCAAGGATATGGAATCAGAATTTAGGCAAGTCTGTGATGACCTAAACTGATTACATATACCTTGTGCACAAGGTCTAAGTTCCATAAGTTGGATGAAGTTTGGAACTTGGTTATATTTAAGAAGGTGTAATCTGACTTCACAAATAAAAGTTAGATAAAAGAAATCAGCTGCATTGTATTTTACATACAGCAAATTGCTATTCAGCAGACTGATTGGTATTACAGCAGACTGATAAACCTGCTGATAATATAACTCGATTAATTCAAGATTTCATTGGAAGATTACATGTATAAGGACAGCCAACTACCTCTGACTTATCAAACAAATCAATGGCTGAGATTAAAAGAACGTTGGGATGATTCAGATTTTTATCCAATGGTTATAAGTCAAAGGGTGGACAGACTGCACTGTCAAAAAGGAATTCTGATAGTGTCAGTCCTATGAATAGTGACAGAAAGCAAATCAGATGGGACAAAAACAAGGAATGGTTACATTTGAATTTCAAATACAAGACACATGCATTCTTACTTATAAATAGAGGAATTTCAACTCAGAAAAATAGGATGATTGATGAACTTTAGGTGAAAAATATAAGAGACTATTCTGAGCGGAAAAACACCCTGCTGAACCTGCTGAACTTAAAGCTACTGATCCAGAAAGATTCTTCAAGTGTATTATGTATTCAAGCTACATCAAGTATACACACTTGAAGACTGCAAGCTGCTGATTATATCATTCTAATCAAGCTGATGCAACTGAATAATTTATTTGATTCAATCTTTATTTTATAAAGAACCTGCTGAAAACAGTAAAGCACAGTTGTGTGAAAGACTGTTGTTTGTGGTGGAGCAGGTGAAGAGGCAATCCTACCCTTCAAGGACCAGTGGAAGACGCATGAGCAGCAATCCTACCTGTTCCCAGTTTTCAGTTTGTGAAGCCATATTTATTGGTGAAGGACAAGCAATCTTAGGAATCTTTGTAACTGCAACATCAAAGATCTCTAGTGAATTACCTCCAACATCACAGGAGAAGAGTGGACTGACAGGATTACACCACCTGGAACCACTATAAAATCGCCTACTTACTTTCGCATTTACATTACGCACTTAGTTTATTATATACATCAATCAACCGAATCTAGCAACCGAAATCACACACATACACTACCGAGTATCTAATACTTAGTATCATATTTAACAACAAGTATTAAGGCTTAATTTTGACATAATTCCGCCGCACAAATTCAGAAACCGAACTCGTCGCAGACTATCGTTTATCGCAGGCTGCGAGGAATCGACGGACATCGAACTTCGGCAGCCGCCGAAGTTGCTGAATTTGTTAACTCCAAAGTTTTAAGTGTTAAGCTTATTCACCCCCCCTCTAAACTTAACCAAAGCCTTTTCAAGGGACCAACAATTGGTATCGGATCAGTGCTTCTGTTCTGAAGAAATCCTACTTGTTGTGCTTGTGAAAATACTTTGAAACTTTTTCAAGTTACTGATTTTTGATAACTTGCATCATGGATAACACCAAGTATGCTATAACAATGCTGATGTGTTCTCTAGATAGATTTGATGAATATAAACGTCGAATGTAGGCTTACCTTGCTGCAACTCATGATGAGATGATGGATGTACTAACTGATGGACCACTGGAGATTACCAAGGCAGTAACATTGGGTGATACTACAGAGTACATTCCTAAACCAAAAAGAGAATGGAATGCAGAAGACAGAAAAAGAGCAAACCTCAACAATATTGCTATTGATATCATTTATAGAACCTTGGATAGCAATATGTACATGAAGGTTAAAGATTGCAAAACGCAAAGGAACTTTGGGACAAGATACAGTTGATCTGTGAAGGCACTGATGCAATAAAGAAGAACAAAATCGTGTGGTCAAAAAGAGGTTTTCAAAAGTTCAAGATGCTACCAAATGAAACCATTGAGCAGATGGAATCAAGATTTAATGCTATCCTGGATGAACTTACCCAGCTGAGTGTAAGTTATTCAAAAGAGGAAATAAACACAAAAATCTTGGAAGCACAACCTGCAAAAGATGTTTGGAAAATGAAGGTGACTGCAATAGAAGAAATGAGAAAGCTGCATGAAGAAGACACATTCAAGTTATTTTCAGATCTTAAGGCTTATGAATTTAGCAAAAAGCTTGTACCTGAGACTGAAAAAGAAGAGCCAAAGACCACTGCATTGGCTGCTTCACATCAGGAAGAAACATCTGGAGGACAAGATGATCTGCTGGATGAGATGCAGGAATAGATTGCCCTACTGAGCAAGAAAATCTGGATGATGAAGACATGAAAGGCCCCTGCAAGAAATTTCACAAAAAGGCCTACTGAAAGAAAGAAAGAAGAACCAAAGAAAGACAATGACTATCTGTGCTTTCATTGCAAGAAACCAGGACACTTCAAACCTGACTGTCCTGAGTTAAAACAAAGTAAGGAACCTGATTATCTTTGCTTCAACTGCGAGAAGCCTGGACATTTTAGACCTGATTGTCCAGACCTACTGAAGACCAGGAGTCAACAAAGAAGACATGGCAAGAAGGCTATGGTTGCTGAAGATGAATCAGGGTATGAAGTGGAATCTGAAAAGGGAAATGAATCAGATGACACAACACTGGTTGCTGATATGGAAGATTATGCTATGATGGCCAATATGGATGAAACTGAGGAGGTATACAATATTGTATCAATAAACACTCCTGCTGGAAGTGATTGTGAATCAACATGTGGTTCAAATCCTAGAAATTCCAATAATGAGGAGACTTTGGATGATATCCTTAATCAACTGAGGAAAATACAATCTGGTTATGAGATTGTGAAAGCTGAAAAAGAAACTCTTCAGTTGGAGGTTGAAAGATTAAAAGCTGAATTAAGATTAAAGGGAAAGAAAAGGATGTTGGACCGAATCAGCATAAGCTTGCTGAACAATCAGTAGCTGCTGAATCTGCTGAACCATCTTGTTCTTTTACTACATACAAATCTGGAAAGCCTTATGGTGATAAAACAGGGCTTGGATTTGGAACTCAAAAATCCAAAAAGAGTGGATCCAGTAAGGTTACTGAATCTAGTACAAGATGTTAGGTGTAGTGCCCGAAAGACAATTTGTGTAATTGTTTTTAATAATGAATGACAGAATTTATCTCACCTTATTACTTGCTTTGTGCGTGTAAAGTAATACACTGTTGCAAACCCTAAGTATATCAGTATGTAACCGCTTAACTCAGTGTATGGCATGCACGTGAGGATTGAGTTAGTGGTGATATACTTAAATTGTTAGTCCGTGGTGAACTTAATCAGAGTTTAGGGTCTCTTGATTAAAACACCAATAATGCGCCCAGAACACCTTAGGGTGTGATAGTCTTATCCGGACTGTCGGTAGAGGGTACCTACGTGGGGCATTTATATATGATGGCATTCATATAGGACTGGACCGATTTAATCTGAATTTCTCGGTATAATTCCGTAATCGAGGAATCTTATTAAATCATTAGATGATCATATATGGATCAACCTTAATCCTGAGGTGATCACAAGATGCTGCTTGTCCCGAGGTAGTGTTTGATGTGTTAGTTACGGTTCACTTTAATATGTGTTCCAAGCCACTTCTCATTGGCACTATCTCTAGATGAGTGAGTAGTTCTGATTTTCACAGACATGGAATCCATTCCTTCCTGCGGGAAGTAGAGAGACAGTCCCTTTTTTTGTTAGCCCTAAGAAAGTGATCGATCCCGGGAGTTCACATTTGACTAATTAGCAACTAGTCAGATATGTGTGCTAATTGATCATCAGGGGGTTAATGGTAAATAAGGATAAGATATTCTGAGTCGGGTTCACGGAGACTTCCCACTCAGAATGGACAGTCTATGGAGAGTTAATCCGTATGTAGTGATTATATCAATGGACGCTTATTCACTCTATGGGTTGAGTATAAGTATATATCTGTAATCGGTAGAGTTCAGTTTCGGGTTTATGGTGGCATAATCCCGGAATTGATAATTAATGTACTTATTCAGTTCGATGAATAATTAATTATTGGAGCTACTGGTTATAGGTCCATGGTCCCCGATGTGGCTTTTGTAAATCGGACTAATAATCTTGTTATTTGGGCCTCGGTGATATTTAATTGGCTGGGCTATTTAATTGATATGCATGGATATTATTTAGTTGGGCTAAATAATATAATACACATAAAAGACATTTTATGTGGGCTTTTTGACCCTATTAGTGGCGCCATTTATGTCATTTGATTAGAGAGAAATTAGTTTTCTTGGATAATTATTTGAAATGTGATTTATCTTTTATTTGTTAAATGATAATTCATGGAATATTAAATAATAATATGATTTATCCTAATTTGTTTGGGATAATCATTTTATTTATCTTTTATTTGGAATAAAGGATTAATTTGAGAATTATCTCTTAAATTATTAAATCCTTGGAGGACAAGGATTACTCTCCTATATAAAGAGAGTTCTCCCAAGCCTTATTTGAATGGCAAATTTCGACTTGACCACCACAAAAGAGAGAAATAATTAGTTTTCTTGTCTTGGGTTTTTAGTAGGAGAAAAACTTTGAGTTTTTCTTGGTGTTGCATATCAAGGAGGCTCGTGTATCAAGAAGGGTGTCCACCAACCGCCGTTTGGAGAACATATCGGAAGATCAAGGCTTCTCTTCCCGTTATTGGTAACATAATCTTAAACCCCCTTGTAGTGCTTAAGTCCTTTAATTATGTATTGTGATGTATGAATCGTGATCCATCCGCTGCGCGTAGATCTAACTCGTTTAGATCTAAGAACCTGCATCCTTTATGTGGTATCAGAGCGCAAGGTTCCACGATTTATATAGTCATAATCGTAATTAAACGATTTAAAGGAGTGGAATTGCATGTAGGTGATATTTTACTTATTATTATGCATTAATAATTTTTAAATTGCTATGGTTGAAGAGATGGATTGGGGTTGGCACCGTTTTCCCGTAAGATCTATTGTAAACTCATATAAACGATGAAAATTCGTTCATATGAGTATAGGAAATTATGTAATTTATGTATTATTGCAATTTTAATTTCCAGAAAATAGATCTGTACATTAGCTGTTTAGTCTTTTCGTTTTTTCCGTTGTTTGAGCCGTTAAAACGAAGATCCCTCCGGTCAGAATCAAGATTGGAAGTTGATGAACAATCCCACAAATTTTGGTGTCGATCAGAGTCCTTTTGGCTTTCCGTTCGTTGCTGCGAAGTGGCTGCTGTAACAGAAAAACGCAGGATTCACAGAAACCCTAACTGTGACTTCTTCGATTTTCTGGGAACAATTGGACCGTTTAAATTAAAATCCGACCGGTCAGATCGATAATCATGGAGTTTCGGACGTGAGATAAAATTTTCAGGACGATCGGGATTCATCTTCATCCCCGATCGATCTCGGGAAGTATATGATGCGCTGCTGTGAGAGTCTGTTTCAGAAGCAAGTTGGGCGGCTCACTGAGGAAGATTGACAAGTCAAAGCTCCGATCCGACCGTCCATCTTGAAGTCCGAAGAATGAAGATCAGATCTGGAAAGTTTCATCCCGATCCAAGTTCGTTTGATATGCCGATCCTCGAAGATTCCTAACAGCTGCAGATTAGAGTTTTAATTTATTTTCGAATAGAGTAGTTACGGGGGTGCCAACGGTCCATCTCGGTGTTTATTTTCCGCACTAGTATGCATGTGTAGATTGTATGAGTAGAACCGGAAAATTGCCATGACATGCATCATATCATGAATTCCACTCCATATGCATACATGTAGAAATTAATTCGAGGAATTAGTTAGGCATGTATAAAACACACGATTAGTTTTAATTAATTGTTTGATATTAATTAGAAACTAATTAGGGTAAAAACCGAGGAACACGGGTTTTTTCAATCGTCGAGGTTGGGTGATGGATTCTCGGTGAATCCCACTCAGCGAAAGCATAAGGAGTAAAATTCCGAAACCTCGTGGTTAAGGTGTTGGATTCTCGGTGAATTCCACCTTACCTAAGACGAGATTACGTTTTTGTTCCGTAGTGTCTACGTGAAAGTTTGATGTTTAAGGACTGGATAATCACGGGCAAACAGGTTCGAAAGTGGTTTAACCACGGTTGGGTGGTCAACGTAGCTACGGCTCAATCGACTTCACCCTCCACGTGTGGCGTTTGCACGGGGGTCCGGCAACACCGAGCCATCCGAAGAGCCACTACGGCTCAACGGACCTCTCCTAGCCTTGACCCGTCCGACGGCCACATATGTTCTAACGAATAGGTCGGGTGGGCTAGCCCACATAACCGACAACATTCGGGCCTATGATTTATTGTTCCTTAATGTAACATCAAGTCCAAAAACGCGATCGTAAACCCACCACTTTTTCAAAATATTGAGTGGGAGCGGGAGAGGGCGACACCGACCCCACGGCCTCTACCGTTGACACAAGCAACGTGAGAGAATGGTGACGCCTCGTGCCGGCTCGGGACCGGCCTCCCTAAGGAAGGCCTTCACCGCTATCAAAATTCAAGGCTTGGTCTCCGAAAGGATAGGATTTTGGGTACTCGTCGGGTCACTGACCGACCCTAAGGCGGCACACTCGGGGTCTACCTAAAAATCTGAGATAGTAGGTCACACTCATAAAGGGTATTTTTGGTAGTACCTTGGCTGAAAAAAGAAAGGTGATTGACGATCACAAATGAGATGTTCGATTCTCAATCTGATCTTCAATATTAATCGAAACCTCTTTAACCTACCCTAAGGCGGCACTGAGGCATTAGTTAAATCCTTGGAACGGTAGGATAGACTATAAGTACTTAGTTTATGTTCCTAAAATTTATTAGTAGTGTATGATTTGAATTTATGTTCTGTCAATTTTATTTACAACTACTTATATATCTCTCTAGGGTACTAGACTGCTAGTGTAAAATTGACTAGTAATGACTTCGTTAAAAAGTGGTAAGTAACTAGAACATTGTATTTATTAATCTCACATGCGATTAATTTTTCGGAAGAGATATTTCTCTTGAAGCCTTCAAAACTTAAGTGACGTAAATAGGCATGTCACTGCTGTCACTCGTGCATAACGAGAGACAACCGTAGTTAGTTTGAAAGATGATTGGGACGAAAAAAATTCTTCTAGTGAATTTTAATTGTGTAGTGTCTACATGAGAAATTTTCTAATAGAAAAATTGGAGAATCATAAATTTAAGTGTCGCTAGTTAGACGGTATTTGGAACCGATAAACTAGTGGGAGCTTTTATCTTATGTTTTTCTAATTTATTAGAAAATTAGTCCCACTGGGTAACGCTTTTATTAGACATCCCACAGTTCACGAGTAGTGTCTACTCAATTGAACTCGCTAGTTCAAGACTATTTCCTTTTAAGGAAAGTTGAGAATGGGAAAGAATGTCTATAAGTGTTAATCATCTTAACTAAAGTTTTGAGGCTAAACCGAAACATTAATTAAAGAAAGTATAGGATAAGGAAAGTGATTTCGGATCACTAACCAATGAATCCTTAGCGACTTTCTTAACCGAGTAACTTGACACGGTAGCTTAGTTCTTTGGAAGAACAAGGAAGCTGTGCATTAACGATTAATAGAGTAACAACGGGTAGTAATTTCAGCTATAATAGTGGGAGTGATATAAGGAAATGAATTTCGGATTCTATCCTTGAATATCACAGAAAAAATTATTTTTCTGTTTACAGATTCGTTGAAACAAATGGATTCACTTTCATCTCGATACTACAGTTGCCTTAAACAAAGTGAAGATGACATTTGTAGTACGAATCTGTGACTCGGACTTTTGTTTGATAAAGACAGAACCACTAAGAAAAGCTGAATAGGTATGTGTAACACGTCTAAAACTATTAAAGGTAAAAGGTTTCCGTATTAAGATAAACGACCCTTCAATATCTATTAATTAGTGCATATATCGTAGAAATAAGACCTGACGACTGGCTAAGGGTGATTCCTATCTCCCAGTCTAGGAACACTATCTCAAAGGAACAATGACTAAGTTTCCTTTCAATCGGGAGAGGGTAATAGATTTGAAGGGGTAACATAGCTTGTTCATCATGACCTTCGGGGTCTAGTGAGAGACACAAGCTAGTGGGAGTTTTTGAGTGGTGACATTTTGTCTGATAACTACTCGAAACGCGATTTAGTTTATCAAAAGAATACGAGTAGGATTCTATGATTTTAGCAGAGAATAGAGTATTCCATGCTCATAAATAGGCTATAGCATAGTCTAGGGACTGATGCTCAGCCTGCCTCCTAGTGGAATGTTTCTCACTGAAAAAGAAACCATAGACTTGCCCTATATAGTTATTGATGTACTACAATACACTGTTAAACTCGATTAAGATAATTGGTTGCAAAATAACGGTTAACATTATTATGTAAACCGAGAAGTCTACCTAGAAGATGCCAGTGAATTTATGGATAATGAGTGAATTCGGGTCACACCACTTCCATAAATGTAGGCATTTAGCATTTAATGCTTGAAGGTAGGACTGGAGATTTTGCGCATACGTTCAGATTGTGACTGTTCGTGAAATATCTTAATAAGACGAGTGAAGGTTGATTATAAGATTCTTGAGATCAGAAAGTGACGGTTGAACTGTCACAAGCCTTCTGATAGAATCTATAAGTAACAACCTTAAACCTTGGAGTATGGTTACCCAAAGGTAGTTACTATCTGATTTAATCAGACCACGTCCAACATCGGTTGTTGGTGATTACACTGATAAATACTACTAGATCAGGATGTCAATCCACCACGCAGTGGGAGTATGGTTTAACCATTGACCCATTGTGGTTTTGTGGACTTTACGGTCGCTCGGGGTTATTGATAACCTATGGCTCTTAGTGGGCCGTATATGATTCTGATCATAGAGGTTGGTTTGACAGCCTTAACCCTGTGAATGGAGTTTTTGTACTCCAGTTTTGTTCAGTCTATTGTAGAACCACCTGAGTGTCTCAGGCCCAGTGGGAGCAATTGGATCTACATAGAAAAGAAACGAATGAATAGGAAAGTTTAAACTTTCAGCGCAAAGTTGAGTGGTATAGGGGTGATTCCCTGACAAGTAGAGAGTTAACCGACCTTGAACTCTCTCACCACTCGCCTTGCTAGATTTCGTTAGAAAGCAGAAAATAGGGGTGATTCCCTGAGACTTTATTGCCGAACAACGGAATCTGAATTCATTCAGAATATAAGGGTTTTAGCTGAGAATGAATAACGGATTCGTTACAAAGCGTAAGATAGGGGTGATTCCCTAATACCTTTTTTGCGAGACTAACGATATCTTAATTTATTCGTAAAGAACCATTGGTAGGAAGAGCGCCATGGCTTATATCCTTTGTGGATTTAAGAGAACCTCTCGGTCATTTAAAAGTCACATGTTTTAAAATATGTGGACTTGACCAAAATATTGATAAGTTTTTTCGTAGACTGGATATCAATATTGGTAAAGTAGTAGCATTAGTGTTCATAAATGATAACACGAAAACGGTTGGAAACAACATGGGTGTGCTATCTGAAGTCGGAAACTGACACGCCAAGATTCTCTGGATGAGAGAATTGGACTATATTCTAAGAATTTGATTCGGTCAAATTCACGAGAATGAGTCATTGGCTATCCCACTGATCTTATTGAATAAGATGATTATGCATATATGGTTGCAGCATTCATCGAGAGTTGTCCTACCCTACCTCTCAGGAATGATTCTCTAAATCTTCGGATAAAGAGAAAATGGGATAGAGTCTCTCTTGGATAACGGCAAGTCAGGTTGTCACAAGTCAATAGTAGTCGAATCTCGGATTCGAGCATAAAATAGCGGTTTAGTACGTCCTCAAGTATCGTTAGAGAACAAGGAATCATATGCTTGTATATTCAGGTGCAAACTTGAATATGGTTGACTACACTGATTCTGACTTGTAGTCAGATTAAGGATGATCATTAAGTTGATCTCGGGCTCAGTGTTTACTCATAGTGCTTAGAATTTCCTTTTTGGTCTGGCAGTAATTCCGGTGTCCGATAAGCCGATATCACTTCATTGTGAAAACAAGTGAAGAGATAGCTTAGAAGGATCTTCTCGGTCACCGAGAGGTCAAAAGCATATTGAGAGAGAGTACCGCCCGATTAGATGGACCAAGCAACGTTTCGATCCTAAAGATCGTCTCGGGCCGACAACCAAACTGATCGGTGTACCAAGTCGAGTGCTTGGAGGGTACGGCATTGATGGATATGTCTCATCTGCTTTTAGAGCAAGTGGGAGAGTGTTGTGAATAAGGTGAGAAAGGGTGTGCTCTAAAAACAATCGTTGCTTGTCATTTCGTGCAAGTGGGAGATTGTTAGGTGTAGTGCCCGAAAGACAATTTGTGTAATTGTTTTTAATAATGAATGACATAATTTATCTCACCTTATTACTTGCTTTGTGCTTGTAAAGTAATACACTGCTGCAAACCCTAAGTATATCAGTATGTAACCGCTTAACTCAGTGTATGGCATGCACGTGAGGATTGAGTTAGTGGTGATATACTTAAATTGTTAGTCCGTGGTGAACTTAATCGAGTTTAGGGTCTCTTGATTAAAACACCAATAATGCACCCGTAACACCTTAGGGTGTGATAGTCTTATCCGGACCTGTCGGTAGAGGGTACCTACGTGGGGCATTTATATATGATGGCATTCATATAGGATTTGGACCGATTTAATCTGAATTTCTCGGTATAATTCCGTAATCGAGGAATCTTATTAAATCATTAGATGATCATATATGGATCAACCTTAATCCTGAGGTGATCACAGGATGCTGCTTGTCCCGAGGTAGTGTTTGATGTGTTAGTTACGGTTCACTTTAATATGTGTTCCAAGCCACTTCTCATTGGCACTATCTCCAGATGAGTGAGTAGTTCTGATTTTCACAGACATGGAATCCATTCCTTCCTGCGGGAATTATAGAGACAGTCCCCTTATTTGTTAGCCCTAAGAAAGTGATCGATCCCGGGAGTTCACATTTGACTAATTAGCTACTAGTCAGATATGTGTGCTAATTGATCATCAAGGGGTTAATGGTAAATAAGGACTGTATGTCAAATATGTGTGCTACTAGTCAAATATGTGTGCTACTGTATGTCAGATATGTGTGCTACTGTATGTCAGATATGTGTGCTACTAGTCAAAAACAACTGTATTGTCATTCTTCTTCACCAACTGATTGAATCACTTGAACTTTGATGATATCAATCAGTTGGTGAAGAAGAAGCTGGTGATTGGTTTACCTGAGATCACATTCAAGAAGGATGCTATATGTGATGCATGTCAGCAAGGTAAATAGATGAAGTCAAGCTTCAAGTCAAAAACTAAACAATCAACTAATAGAGTGTTGGAGCTGATGCATATGGATCTATTTGGACCAATAACTCCAACAAGTGTAACAGGATAGAAATATACCTTAGTGGTTGTGGATGATTACTGAAGGTACACTTGGGTGATATTTATGAACAAGAAATGTGAAACACTCAAAAGCATGCCTAATCTTTTAAAGAGGTTACAAAATGAGAAAAGTCTGACAGTAGTAAAAATAAGATCAGATCAGGATACAGAATTTCTCAACAAAGTGATAAGAGAATTTTGTGAACAGAATGGTGTACTACATGAACTTGCTGGTGTTGGTACACCTCAGCAAAATAGGGTTGCTGAAAGAAGAAACAGGACTTTAAAGAAAGCAGGAAGGACAATGATTTGTGAAGCATTGCTACCTGAAAGATATTGGGCTGAAGCAGTCAATACAACATGCTATACACAAAACAGAACTTCAGTGAACAAGAAGCTTCTAAAGACACCTTATGAGATTTGGAATGGAAGGAAACCAAATATATCCTATTTCCATCCATTTGGAAGCAAGTGTTTTATTCTAAATCACAAGGTTCATTTGAAGACATTCCAACCAAAGACAGATGAAGGAATTTTCTTGGGATATTCTTCAGTCAGCAAGGCATTCAGAGTACTGAACAAGAGGTCACTAAAACATGAAGAAACAATCCATGTTGTGTTTGATGAACCTAAGTTCACAGGTATGGAAGATGAAGATTGTGAACCTGCTGAGAATCAACAATTCACTGATCCAGATTGTGTTGAAGTTTTGGAAAGATTCAATGACTTAAAAGTTTCTGAAACTGCCTCTGCTGAACACCCTGCTGGTGACATTACTGATGCAACAACTGAAGCAATTCAAGGATCTGCTGAACCCCCTGTTATTGAAGAAGCTACAGCAGACCCTACTGAAGATGAGGTTCCTGATAATCAAACTAACCAAAATCCACAATGGTTAAGGAATCACCCTGCTGAACAAGTTATTGGCCATGTACAGCAAGGTGTAAGGACTAGAAGACAATTGGAAGCTATGTTTACTTGTTTTCTATCTCAAATGGAACCTAAAGTTGTTGAAGAAGCAATTTCAGATCCAGATTGGATAATTGCTATGCAAGAAGAATTGAATGAATTTGAAAGAAATCAAGTTTGGACACTACTTGAAAGTCCAAGTCATGCAAATATCATTGGTACTAACTGGGTATACAGAAATAAACTTGATGAATCTGGTACCATTATAAGGAATAAGGCCAAACTAGTTGCAAAAGGCTATTCTCAGGCCGAAGGAATAGATTTTGATGAAAATTATGCGCCTGTTGCCAGATTGGAAGCTATCAGATTATTCTTGGCACATTCTGCATATAAGAACTTCAAGGTATATCAAATGGATGTCAAAAGTGCATTCTTTAATGGCATTCAAGAGAAGGAAGTGTATGTACAGCAACCTCCTGGATTTGAAGTTAAAGATCAAGAAGATAAAGTATATAGACTTAACAAAGCACTTTATGGATTGAAACAAGCACCAAGAGCATGGTATGAGACTCTATCTCAATTTTTGGTGGACAATGGTTTTACAAAAGGCATCAATGAGAAGGACAGCACCCTGCTGGTACAGATTTATGTTGATGACATAATCTTCGGTTTTGAAAATGAATTGTTATGTGAAAAGTTTGCAAATCTAATGAAGAGCAAATTCCAAATGAGTATGATGGGAGAAATGAACTACTTTTTGGGATTGCAAGTTAAACAGATGAAAGATGGAATCTTCATTCATCAAACCAAGTATACCAAGGAGTTGCTGAAGAAGTTTGGTATGGAAAACAGCACTAAGATATCAACTCCAATGAGCACAAATATTAGATTGGATGAAGATAAAGAAGACAAAGATATTGATCAGACTTTATACAGAAGGATGATAGGCAGTCTGATATATCTCACTGCCAGCAGACCTGATATATCCTTTGATGTAGGTGTTTGTGCAAGATTTCAATCTAAACCTAAAGAAAGTCATTTAGGTGCAGTCAAGAGAGTTCTCAAGTACCTAAAGGAGACTTTGGGAGTAGGGATATGGTATTCCAAGGATGGAAGCTTCAAAGTTATATCCTACTCGATTCGATTATGCTTTGGATGCAAAATTGATAGAAAAAGCACTACGGGAACTGTCGAGTTGATGGGAAGTAGATTGGTCTCCTGGTTCAGCAAGAAACAGAATTCAATATCAACTTCCACTGCTGAAGCTGAATACATTGCCGCTGGAAGTTGCTGTGCACAAGTGCTGTGGTTAAGACAACAGTTAAGGGATTATGGAATAGAAGAAAAGGAAATTACAATCATGTGTGACAACACAAGTGCAATTGCAATCACTGAAAATCCTGTTTTGCACTCAAGAACCAAGCATATTGATGTGAGACATCATTTTATAAGAGATCATGTTGAAAAGAAAGATGTGGTGGTTCTATACATCCCTACTGAAAATCAACTTGCTGATATTTTCACTAAACCACTTGATAGTGAAAGGTTTGCTAAACTAAGGACTGAACTTGGAATTATAAAAGTTGACTGATATTCAACAATGTACTAGAATTCACCAAGGGGATTAGTCTTTGCTATGTTGGGTGAGCTCATTTAGTAGATTAGTCATTGGTATCAACAATTCCATGTACTTATGTCTGGACAATTGAGCAAATGAGGTTGCCAAGGGGATTGGTCTTTGTCATGTTGGGTGAGCTCACTTGACAGATCAGTCATTGGTATTAAACTTCATCTTGTATTATCAATTGATTAAAACAAGAAGAAATCAAGGATCAGCAGAGTCACATTGCCAGCAGCCTGCTGAAGCATCTTTATCAGGAGACTGCTGAGCCAACCCTGCTGAGGACAACCCTGCTGAATGGAACGTTACACAGTAAAACTTTATTAAAGTCAAAGAGCAATTGGCGGGATATTTATTCTATCCATTATTACCCTAGTTAACACGATCTAACGGTTACAAAACGTTATGAAGGAGTTTTGGAACACGTGTCAAGATAGGATTCACTCCGATTAATCGTGGTTAACATCAATGTACGTGCACTGACAGTTATAACTACCCATTGTCTATATATACAGACCTACATACTGAAGATACTCTCTACTCACAAAATCTGCTTTAGCACTGCATATTTACACTATGTGAACACAGATTTACAAAACTTTCTCCTTCATCTTTTTCTTACAACAATGGAGGAAAAGATTGATGTCCAGAGTGAATCAAGACAAAGTGTTAGAGGCTTTGTTGTTGATGCTAATAGAACTGAATTAGCTATCAACATTGGTAGAAGAATAAGGAGATACGCAGGTCTGGAGAATGTGCGGAACATAAGACTGGAAACTCTTTCATATTCAAATGTTGTCAGTTTTTGGAGGAACATTGTAATACAAGAAGGAACAGAGGCATTCAAAACCACTGTGAATGCCTAGGAGATTGAGATTTCCCCAATTCTACTGAGGGAAGTTTTTGGTTTTGAAGAAGTAGTGGATAGCCCAGTAAATCCTGAAGCAATGGGATTATCTAAGATGGCTTTTGTTGATCAAATCAAAACGAATGACGCCATCAAATCTATTCCAGGGATCAATTACAGACACATTGGGAATGAGTACAGTCTGCTGAGCAAACTCATTGCAAAGAACATACTTGGATTGGTTGGAAGTATGGATACTCTATCAGGACCCAAGATAGAGCTGATGATGATCATTTGCAGAAGCATGAAGTTTGATTGGGCTGGATACTTTATCCATTACATGAAGAAAGTAGCCAAGGAAGAAAGAGAAGGGAAAAGGAAATCCAAGGCCTTACCCTTCGGATTGATGGTTCAGACCCTGCTGAATCATTTGGAAATTCCTGATGTTGCACCTGAGAAGATCAATCAGTCCAGATACAAGAAAGAGATTGATTATGCTATCCCTGGTCTGGATGATGATGAAGAAGGTGTTGCAGAGGCTGCTGGAAGTGATGATGATGGTGATGATGGTGGTGAGCAAGTCAAGCAAACAGTGAAGAAATCTGTCAAACCTGCTGCACCAAAGAAAACTACTGAGAAAAGAAAGGCTGCAGATACAAGGAAGATTACAGAGGTATTAAAACCTAAATGAACAAGAAAGCAAAAAGACAGATCGCTTGAGTCCGTCGAGGGTCCATTGTCGAAGTTGAAGTTACCGACCCTTGTTCTTTTGCAATAAAAACTGTTGTTGAGATATTGAGGGAACAACAGAAAGAGGCCAGTAAGAAGAGAAAGTCTACTGTAAATGAATTTGAAGATGAGCCAATTTCCAAGAGAAGGAAAGAGATTAACCACAAGAAGAAACATGGAAAGGGGAAAGAATTGAAAAGCTTAGAGGCTCTAAAGGCACAAGAAAAGGAGGATGATGTAATGGAAGAAGAAGAGGCTATTGAGGCTGAGCCCTTGACTATTATCAAGCCTAATGAAGAGGCAGAGGTTGTTGTTGAGCAACCTGCTGAAGAGTCACAGCAGACTACTGAGATTGAACCTGCTGTTGATGTTGTTGAATCCTCAACTAAGGCTGCTGAGTATATTGAAAGTGAACAGGTTGTTGTTGAGCAATCTGTGTAAGAAACACAGCAGTCTGCTGCACCAGAGCCTGCTGTAGAATTTGCTAAATCTACTGGAGAGACACAAGTTGTTGTTGAGCAACTTGTAGAAGAACCACAGCAAATCACTGAACCTGCCCCTGCTGTGGAAGTTGAAGAATTGGTTGAAGACCCTGGAAGTGTTGCAAGAAGTCAGGGGGAAGAGCAGTCTGCTGATGAGCATGTAAGTCAGGGGGAACCAAGTGTTATATAGATGGAAGTAGTAGGTACAAATATACAACCTCAGCAACCTACTGACCTTGAAGCATCTGTAGAAGAAATATTGAATCTATTTGTTGAGACCTTTGGAGGTCAGCAAGGTACTGCAAAGGCTCTCAAAGGATCATTCTTGCCCTATGAAAAACATGAGAAGAAGAGGAAAGATGGGTATGTTGATCCAAAACTCCTGCTGGTGGCCGATTACTTCCAATGGAAGTTTGGATTCTATATGAAACAAAAACCCGCAGCGGAACCTATGACAGACTTTGAGGAATGGGTTTTTGAGAAATTGGGAGTGGAGAGTTTGTTGGATCTAATTGATACCTCTTTGTTACAATCAAGGCTGATGGATTTATTTGATGAACAACAGAAAGAGGAGGGTATCAAGTTCAGGGATCCAAGAGGTGGTGATGATGACTCTTCATCATCTGATTCTGATGACAATCACCCCTCTGGTCCAGGTGAAGTCAGTGGAAGTGCCATGTTTACTGAACCAAGAGTCGAACAGTCTACTGGTGCTGGACAGTCCACTGAGAAAGAGCAAAATGGACATATGAATGAGGACAATCTCACCATAGATGACATTGAGGCACAAATCAATGAGGGAATAGATGGTGGTGCAAACAGAATGGTTGGTGAGATTGATAATTTATTTGTGGTTGAACCTACTGATCAACCTGAGGATCAGCAAGCTAAAGATTTGAGTGAAGAAAGAGTCACTGATCATGATGAGCCAAGTGTCAGTTCTGAGGACTCCATTCAATATCAAAACTGGGTTGACACTGATGGCACCCTGACTAACACTGCAAATCTACTAAGAAGGATTGGGGATATGGGAGAATTTCAATAGGAAAACATGGACATATTCCCTGATCAAGTTGTGGTGGCACATATTGCACCAGATCCAACAGTTGAAGAGGAGGTATAGGTTGCTGGGCTACAAACAACACCTGCACAAAGGTTGGAACAGGAGGTACAGGCTGCTGAGTCTCAAACAACACCTGGACAAAGGTTGGAACAATCTTTGGGTTTGGAGGAAATACATGTTGTTGAAGAGGCTGCTGTAGTGGAGCCTACTGGGGTCAAGACCACTAAAGGGAAAGATGGTCAGCAGACTGCTGTTAATGAGGAAGAGCAGCTGCTGGACTATGACTTTAGTGATGAGGAGTTTCAAATGCCTGAAGAAGAAGATTTTGCTATTGATCCCCCACATGCATTTGTACCTATTTTTGAAGAACCAGTCCTTGATCCTATCTTGGAAGAATACCAAGGGCCTAACCCTGCTGGATTAGATAGGAGTTGGGCAATGGTTGTGAACAATCAGAGGCCACAATATAATGTGGAGGAGCCTGCTGATGGAGCTGCTGGAGTAATGGCTAGTGGAGTACCAGTAGAAGTCTTGAATGAGTTGAGGACTGTGAGAAATGACATGCAACAGTTAAGGACTCAACTGGATAGACAAGAACAGAGATTTGAAGAACTGATGAAACCGGTGAATGACAACGGACAATCTCGATACGCTTGTTTCAAATTTCAAATCTACTCAAAATTCGTTAATGATATGATGCTAGATGTGAGGGGCATCAAGGTAGGAAACACGACAAAAGAAAAGTTTCGAAAAATCAACTTGAAACCATCCACCGAAACTTGACAAACTTGCCGAGGCACCTAAGCTCGCCGATTTCGCCGGAACATCTCAACCTGCTGGATTGGATCCTAAGCTCACTGAGAGGATCAATCTACTAGAGCAGACTTTGCAATCAAGAATTACTACAGTTGATACAAGAACTGAGATTATGGAAGGCCAACTGAGTAATCTGATTATCACACAGGAGAGTGTTCATGGCTTATTATCCCGGTTTGTTGATGATGTCACTAAGGGGGAAGAAGGCCAAAAAACAGAAGCAAAAGAGGCTGCAAGACTTTTTGCACAGAAAAATGGGAGAATGAGACTAATGCTTACATGCAACCTACACCTAGCAGAGTTCAACTTACTGATGATCTTCTTAGACAATACAAGAAGGAGTACTATAACAGAAGCAAACCCTATCATGACAAGGGATTTCATGAAGGTTTAAACTCTTTCTTGGGATTGAAGTTTTGGGAGGCAAGAGTTAAAGCCTTAAGGGCAACTTACAGAACTGGAAGAGGTGGAAGAGGTGGAAGAAGTGGCAGAGGTGATAGGATTTCGCCTATCACAAAAGCAAAGGACTCACTTGCTGAATTCAAGGAACTTTACATAAGAATGGGATTCAGAGTGAATCAAATCAATCTTCTCCTGCCTGAAGCATGAAAGTGGTGGAAAGAAGTAAATCCCTACATTGATTTTACACTGATTGAAAATGATTGGATGAGGGATATGATAGAAGAAATCAGAGCCTACCAAGAACAAGTGGAGAAGGCTAGGCTGGAAAAAGAAAGAAGACAGTAGATCATCATACTTATCATACTTTATCTTTGCTGCATCTAGACTGTAATAACTGTGAACAAATGATTATAATGAGAATTGACTGAAATTTGTTTTGTTTTTGTTTTAATCTTTTTGCTTTGCTGTTAGGTGAGGGTAGTGACATCATCACCAAAAGGGGGTAATTGTTGGACTTATTTCTATGTTTTGATGATGAGTGCCAGACTAGCTGTTATAGTGCAAAGGAAAAAAGATGTCTAGATCAAATGTATAGGTTTATTAGAGTTTCATTCATGAATAGGTTTGATCAAACAAGCACTATAATGGTCAGCTGATTTATATCAGCAGACAGGTCAATACCAGTAGGGTAGATAGGTCAGTAGACTAGTCTGGAACTTCCTGAAGACTGAAGACTGAAGGCTGAGGGCTCAAACTCAGTTATAGAAGGCTAAGGGATCAAACTTAGTAATTTAAGTCAAGGATATGGAATCAGAATTTAGGCAAGTCTATGATGACCTAAACTGATTACATATACCTTGTGTACAAGGTCTAAGTTCCATAAGTTGGATGATGTTTGGAACTTGGTTATATTTAAGAAGGTGTAATCTAACTTCACAAATAAAAGTTAGATAAAAGAAATCAGCTGCATTGTATTTTACATACAGCAAATTGCTGTTCAGCAGAGTGATTTTGGTATTACAGGAGACTGTTGAACCTGAGATAATATACCTCGATTAATTCAAGATTTCATTGGAAGATTACATGGATAAGGACAGCCAACTACCTCTGACTTATTAAACAAATCAAAGGCTGAGATTAAAAGAACGTTGGGATGATTCAAATTTTTATCCAATGGTTATAAGTCAAAGGGTGGACAGACTACACTGTCAAAAAGGAATTCTGACAGTGTCAGTCCTATGAATAATGACAGAAAGCAAATCAGATGGGAAAAAAACAAGGAACGGTTACATTTGAATTTCAAATACAAGTCACATGCATTCTTACCTATAAATAGAGGAATTTCAACTCAGAAAAATAGGATGATTGATGAACTTTGCTGAAAAACACCTGCTGAACCTGCTGAACTTAAAGCTACTGATCCAGAAAGATTCTTCAAGTGTATTCTGTATTCAAGCTACATCAAGTATACACACTTGAAGACTGCAAGCTGCTGATTATATCATTCTAATCAAGTCGCCGCAACCGAATCATTTATTTGATTCAATCTTTATTTTATAAAGAACCCGTTGAAAACGAGTGAAACACGATTGTGTGAAAGATCGTTGTTTGTGGTGGAGCTGGTGAAGAGGCAATCCTACCCTTCAAGGACCAGTGGAAGACTCGGGAGCAACAATCCTACTGTTCCCGTTTTCGGTTGTGAAGCCATAGTTATTGGTGAAGGACAAGCAATCTTAGGAATCTTTGTAACTGCAACATCAAAGATCTCTAGTGAATTACCTCCAACATCACAGGAGAAGAGTGGACTCACAGGATTACAACACCTGGAACCACTATAAAATCTGCCTACTTACTTTCTGCATTTACATTCTGCACTTAGTTTATTATATACATCAATCAACTGAATCTAGCAACTGAAATAACACACATACACTACTGAGTATCTAATACTTAGTATCATATTTAACAACAAGTATTAAGGCTTAATTTTGACATAATTCCGCCGCACGATTCGCAAAATGGCGAACCGTCGTAGACTATTGTTTATCGCAGGATGCGAGGAATCGGTAGAATGCGAACTTCAAACAGTCGCTAAAGTTCTTTGAATTTGTTAACTCCAAAGTTTTAAGTGTTAAGTTTATTCACCCCCCACCCTCTAAACTTAACCAAATCCTTTTCAAGGGACCAACACAAGGCAATACACACAGAGATAAATATTTGAATGAACAGTTTGCCTCAATACACAAAAAGCTTGACAAGCTTGCTGAGGCGCCCAAGCCTGCTGTAGCTCAACCTGCTGCAACACCTCAACCTACTGCATTGGATCCTAAGGTTATTGAGAAGATCAATCTGCAGGAACAAACTATGTACGGAAGGATCACTGTAGTTGACACAAGGACAGAGATTATGGAAGGTCAACTTGCTACCTTAGTGATCACACATGAGAGTGTTCATGGTCTACTATCCAGGTTTGTTGATGATGTCAATAAGGGGGAAGAGGGCCTTACAGCTGAAGCAAAGGAAGCTACAAGGATTTTTGCAAAGAAGAGATGGGAGGATGTTACAAATGAGTTCAGGAAACCTGCACCTGGCAGGATTCAGTTGAATGATGACCTCCTAAAAGAATATAAGAAGCTATACTATGGAATGAAGAAACCCTATCATCACATGGGATTTCATGAGTGAGTGAATTCCTTTCTTGGACTGAAACATTGGGAAACAAGGGTCAAAACACTGAGAGCTTCTTATACAGGTGGAAGAGGTAGACTGGGAACTGTCCAATCAGCAAGGGAGTCACTGGATGAATTAAAACATTTTTACATGAGACAAGGTTTCAGTGTTCATAACAAAAGATTAACTCTACCAGAAGCCTAAAAGATGTGGAAAGATTTGAATCATTGGGTTGACTTTTTCCCAATTAAAAACCAATGGATGCTGGATGTAGTCAAAGAAATCAAGGAGTTCTATGAGAAAAGAGAAAGAGACAAAGACAGAAACTAGATCAGCACACTTACATTATTTACTTTATTCTACTGATCCTAGTTTGTAATAATGTTGAACAAATATGATTATAATGAGAAATGACTGAATTTGTTCTGTCTTTGTTTTTACCTTTTTGCTTTGCTGTAAGGAGGGTATTGGCATCATCACTAAAAAGGGGGAAATTGTTGGACATATTTTATGTTTTAATGATGAGTGCCATACTAGCTGTTATAGAGCAAAGGCAAAAAGATGTCTAGAACAAATGTATAGGTATATTAGAGTTTGATCTTTGTATAGGTTTGATCAAACAAGCAATGACATTTGGTCAGCAACTGTATCAGCAGACCTGTCTAGGTCAGTAGGGTAACTAGGTAGGTAGACTAGTTAGGAACCTGCTGAAGACTAAAGGCTGAAGGTTCAAATTTAGTTATTGAAGGCTAAGGGATCAAACTTAGTATTTAAAGTCAAGGATATGAAATCGGAATTTAGGGATGTCTGTGATGACCTAAACTGATTACATATACCTTGTGTACAAGGTCTGAGTTCGATATGTTAAGTGGTGATTGGAACTTGGTTATGTTCAAAATGGTGTAATCTAACTTCACAATCAAAAGTTGGATAAAAGACAGTCAGCTGAAGTGTTTTATAAACACAACAAACTTAAGACAGCTGACTGACTTGAATTTCAGCAGACTAATATACACAGGTATCTACTGAATGTAAATATCAATTTAATCAAAGGTTACTTTGGAAGATTACAAGGATAGGGACAGATTAAAAGTCTTGATTTTGTCAAAAAAATCAATGGTCAAGATTAAAGGGACATTGGAAAGATTTAGAGGATTAACCAATGGACACAGGTCAAAGGGTGGACAGACTGAAAATTGACAGAAAGCAAACTGACTGCTTTAGTACTATGAACAGAGACAGAAAGCATGTCAAGATGGAGACAAGTCTGAAATGGCTATGTTTGAAATTCAAACATATGTCATAGGATTCTCACATATAAATAGAAAAATCCTGATTTAGATACAGACGATGAAAATTGAGAAGAAAAATAATCCATACGAAGCTATCTTTTTAAAGATCAAGAAAAACACCCTGCTAACATTACTGATCTTAAAGCTACTGATCCAGTATATTCTTCAAATGTAACCTGCTATCAAGTTACATCAAGAACACACACTTGAAGACTCCAAGCTGCTGATCATTTCATCCAGATCACACTGCTGAAAGTTGAGTCACATACATGGTTCAAACTCTCTTTTACAAGAAACCTGCTGAAGACATAAGCAATTAGGTGTCAAGAACTGTTGTTTGTGGTGGAGATAGTGAAGAGGCAATCCTAACCTTCAAGGACCAGTGGAATACTTTGGAGTAGCAATCCTACCTGTTTCAAATATTCAGTTTGTGAAGCCATAGTTATTGGTGAAGGACAGACGGCTTAGGGATTTTTGTAACTACAACCTCAAAGATCTCTAGTGAATTTCCTCCAACATCATAGGAGAAGAGTGGACTGACAGGATTACACCACCTGGAACCACTATAAAATCTGCATATTTACTTTCTGCATTTAGTATACAAATCACATCAAGCTACTGATACTAGCAACTGAATCACACACTCACACTACTGAGTATCTAATACTTGGTATCATATTTAAAACAACAAGTAATAAGGCTTAAACTAAATATATTCCACTGCAACAAATCCAGTAATATCAAAAGTCCATAGAATACTGAGTCGTCAGCAGACTACTGAGCAGTCAACAGGCTACTGACCTTGCTGAGTTTGTTAACTCCCAAAGTTTTAAGTGTTAAATTTATTCACCCCCCCCTCTAAACTTAACCAAAGCCTTTTCAAGGGACCAACAATTGGTATCGGAGTAGTGTTTCTGTTCTGAAGTAATCCTACTTGTTGTGCTTGTGAAAATAATTTGTAAACTTTTTCAAGTTTCTAATTTTCAAAGCATTGCATCATGGATAACAACCAGTATTCTAGGACAATGTTGAAGTGCTCTCTAGATCGTTTTGATGAGTATAAACGTCGTCTGTAGGCTTTTCTCGCTGCAACACAGATGAGATGATGTATGTTCTTATTGATGGACCACTGGAAATCACAATGTCCATAACTATGGATGTTCAAACTCAGACTGTTCCAAAGCCAACGAATGAGTGGGGTGCTGAAGATAGAAAAAGAGAAAACCTCAACAATATTGCTATTAATATCATCTACGGAACCTTGGATATAAATATGTACATGAAAGTGAAGGATTGCAAGACTGCAAAGGAACTTTGGCAAAAGAAGTTTGGCACTGATGCTATCAAGAAAAATAAAATTAGTGTGGCCAAAAAGAAGTTTCAAGATTTCAAAATGAAAACAAATGAAACCATTGAGCAAATGGAGTCAAGATTCAATGCTATCATGGATGAACTCACCCTGCTAAATGTAATCTATAGAAAAGAATATATCAATACAAGAATCTTGGAAGCCCTACCTGCAAAAGAGGTTTGGGAGATGAAGGTTACTGCCATAGAAGAATCAAGGAGTCTATATGAAGATGACACCTTCAAGTTGTTTTCAAATCTCAAATCATATGAATTATGTAAGAAACTTTATCCTGATATTGAAAAAGAAGAACCAAACACCAATGCATTGGTTGCTACACATAAAAAAGAATCATCAGGTGCTCAAGATGATCTACTGGATGAGATGCAAGAGCAAATTGCCCTGCTGAGCAAGAAAATCAGAATGATGAAAACTGGAAGGGGTTCTCCAAGAAACTTCACCAAGAAATCAAGTGAAAAGAAGAAGTAGGAATCCAAGAAAGATAATGATTATTTGTGTTTTCATTGCAAGAAACCAGGACACTTCAAACCTGACTGTCCTGATCTAAAATAGAAAAAGGAACCTAATTATCTATGCTTCTACTGCAAGAAACCTGGACATTTCAGACTTGATTGTCCAGACCTACTGAAGAGCAAAAGTCAGCAAAGAAGATCTGGCAATAAAGCAATGGTTGCTGAAGATGAATCAGGCTATGAAGTTGAATCGGAAAAAGGAAATGAATCTGATGATACTGCACTTGTTGCTGATATGGATGATTATGCTTTAATCGAAAATATGGAAGAAACAGAGGAGGTATACAAATCTGTATCTATAAATACTCCTACTGATAGTGATTGTGAATCTACTTGTGGTTCAAATCGTAAAAATTCTGACAATGAAGAAACTTTGGATGCCATCCTTAATCAATTGAGGAAAGTACAATCTGGTTATGAGATTGTGAAGGCTGAAAAAGAAGCTCTTCAATCAGAAATTGAAAGGTTAAAAGCTGAATTAGGAAGTCTCAAGGGAATGGAAAAAGAGTTTGGACAGAATCAACATAAGTCTACTATACGTTCAGAAGCTGCTGAATCTGCTGAGCAATCTAGTTCCTCCACTGCATTCAAATCTAGAAAACCTTATGGTAATAGATCATGCCTTGGAATTGGAACTCAACAATCTACTAAGAGTGGATCCAGTAAGGTCATTTAACCTAGTACCAGAATTGGTCCTAAGTTTGTGCTTGCATAAGATCCAACTCCCAAAAAGGTTGCTGATGCAGTGAAGCCTACTGAGAATACTTCAAAGAGGAAAAATCAGAAGTAAAAAAGGACATCAGTACCTAACAAAAAGTGTAAATCCAAAGGTATGACTGTTGGACCTTCTAGACCTAATGATAGCAGACCTGCTGCTAAGTCTGTTGGACCGTAAAAGGGAAAAAATCCGAAAAATTCCAAGGATAAGAATCCTATACCTAAAAATGTTAATCATTCTAGGGATACTTATCTCAGGGGGAAAGGTAGATTGTTCCCTGTTGATGAAGATTGGAAAATTCATGCCCCTACTGTTAGATACAATAGATATAACCATAATTCTAGGGTAAAACCTCAGTAGAGGACTCAGTTGAGGACTTATTCAAGACCTTAACAGGGACCTCAGCAGACTCCATATTACAGGGTTGTTCCTAATAGACAGCAAACCTATGGTTATGTTAGTGTTTCCAACAACAGAAATCACTTTAAACAGCATTACATACCAAACGGCCAGAAAACATATGTGAATCCTACACAACCAAATGTTAGATTTTATGGAAATGTAGGATACATATATGGACAAAAGTGCAATGCTTTTCAAAGAAGACCTTATGGAAATTTACCAAGGGTCATGCTTACCACTGACCACTAGGGACCCAAACAGTTTTGAGCACCTAAAACACATTAACTTTGTTTTGTAGGGTGTCTGGTACTTTGACAGTGGATGTTCCAGACATATGACAAAGAATAAGCATTTTCTGACAAATTATGTGGCAAAGGATGGTCCAAGACTCAATTTTGGAAACAAGAACACACCAGGATACACAAGAGGATATGGTACACTGGTGATGAATGGATTAACTATCAGGAATGTTGCATTTATGGAAGGACTGGAATACAATCTACTGAGCACTGGACAGTTCTGTGACGTGGGTTACAAGGTCACTTTTGACAAAGGCTACTGTGTTGTCATTAGTGAAAGAGGTGAACAAGTTGTGTTGGCTGGTAGAAGACAACAAAACATGTATGTTGTGGATTGGTCTACTGCTGTTCCAGAGACATGCTTGATTGTGTATACTAAGTCAGAACTGAATTGGTTGTGGCATAAGAAGTTGAATCATCTTAACTTTGATGATATCAATCAGTTGGTGAAAAAGAAGTTGGTGGTTGGTTTGCCTGAGATCACATTCAAATAGGATGCTATATGTGATCCTTGTCAGCAAGGTAAACAAACAAAGTCAAATTTCAAGTCAAAGACTAAACAATCAACAAAAAGAGTCTTGGAGCTAATGCACATGGATTTATTTGGACCAGTAACACCAACAAGTGTAACATGAAAGAAGTACACTCTGGTAGTTGTGGATGATTATTCAAGATACACTTGGGTAGTATTCATGAACAAGAAAAGTGAAACACTTCAAATGATGCCTGAACTTTTGAAGAGATTGCAAAATGAGAAAAGTTTGACAGTATTGAAGATCATATCAGACCAGGGTACTGAGTTTCTCAATAAAGTCATAAGAGAATATTGTGAGCGAAATGGTGTGTTGCATCAATTAGCAGCTGCTGGTACACCTCAGCAAAATGGGGTTGCTGAGAGAAGAAACATGACTTTGAAAGAAGGAGGAAGGACTATGATTTGTTAAGCATTATTAACTGAAAGATATTGGGCTGAAGCAATCAATACAATATGCTATACCCAAAATAGGACCCAAGTAAACAAGAAGCTGCTGAAGACACCTTATGAGATATGGAATGGAAGAAAACTAAATATATCATATTTCCATCCATTTGGAAGCAAGTGTTTTATTTTAAATCATAAGGAGCAATTGAAGACTATCCAACCAAAGTCAGATGAAGGAATCTTCTGAGGATATTCTTCAGTCAGCAAGGCATTCAGGGTACTGAATAAAAGGACATTGAAACATGAAGAATCAATACATGTTGTATTTGATGAACCTAAGTTTGCTGGAATGGAAGATGAAATTTCCGAACCTGCTGAAAATCTCCAAGTCACTGATTCAGAATGTGTTGATGTTTTGGAAAGGATAAATGACTTAAAAGTTTCTGACTTAGCCCCTGCTGAAGAACCTGCTGGTAACACTACTGATGCAACAACTGAAGCAGTTCAAGGATCTGTTGAACCCCCTACTAAAGCAACAGCAGACCCAACTGAAGATGAGGATCTTGAGAACCAAACTAACCAAAATCCACAATGGTTAAGGGATCACCCTACTGAACAAAATATTGGCAATGTACAGCAAGGTGTAAGGACAAGAAGACAATTGGAAGCAATGTTTACTTGTTTTCTATCTCAAATGGAGCCTAAAGTTGTTGAAGAAGAAATATCTGATCCAGATTGGGTAATTGCTATGCAAGAAGAATTGAATGAATTTGAAAGAAACCAGGTTTAGACACTAGTGGAAAGGCCTACTCATGCAAATATAATTGGAACAAAATGGGTATAAATAAACAAATTGGATGAATCTGGTACCAATGTAAGGAATAAGGCCAGACTAGTAGCAAAAGGCTATTCTCAAGCTAAATGAATAGATTTTGATGAGACATATGCCCCAGTTGCAAGATTGGAAGCTATAAGATTATTCTTGGCATATGCTGCTTATAAAAACTTCAAAGTATACTAGATGGATGGAAAAATTGCATTTTTGAATGGCATTCTAGAGGAGGAAGTTTATGTACAGCAACCTCTTTGTTTTGAAGTTAAAAATCAAGAAGATAAAGTGTTCAGACTTAACAAGGAACTTTATGGCTTGAAACAAGCACCAAGAGCATGGTATGAAACCCTTTCACAATTCTTGATGGACAATGGTTTTACCAAAGGTACCATTGACAAGACTCTTTTTAGAATCAATGAAGGGGACAACACCCTGCTGGTACAGATTTATGTTGATGACATAATTTTTGGTTCTGAAAATGAATTACTGCGTGAAAAGTTTGCTAATCTCATGAAAAGCAAGTTCCAAATGAGTATGATGGGAGAGATGAACTACTTCTTGGGATTACAAGTCAAACAAATGAAAGATGGAATCTTTATTCATCAAACTAAATATACCAAGGAGTTGCTGAAGAAGTTTGGCATGGAAAATAGCACCAAGGTATCAACTCTTATGAGTACAAGCATCAGACTAGATGAAGATAAAGAAGGCAAAGATGTTGATCAGACTTTATACAGAATGATGATAGGCAGTCTGTTGTACCTCACTGCCAGCAGACCTGATATATCCTTTATTGTAGGTGTTTGTGTAAGATTTCAATCAAAACCAAAGGAAAGTCACTTAGCTTCAGTCAAAAGGATTCTTAAGTATTTAAAAGATACTTTGGGAGTAGGGATATGATATTCAAAAGATGAAAGCTTCAAATTTATATCCTACTCAGATTCTGATAATGCTGGATGCATGATTGATAGAAAAAGCACCACATGAACCTGTCAGTTGATGGGAAATAGACTGGTTTCCTGGTTCAGTACGAAACATAATTCAATATCAACTTCCATTGCTGAAACCGAATATATTGCTACTGGAAGTTGTTGTGCACAAATACTATGGTTAAGACAACAGTTAAGGGATTATGGAATTGAAGAAAAAGAAATTCCTATAATGTGTGACAACACAAGTGCAATTGCCATAATCCTGTTTTGCACTCAAGAACCAAGCACATTGATTTGAGACATCATTTTATAAGAGATCATGTTGAGAAGAACGATATGGTGGTTCTTTACATCCCTACTGAACATCAACTTGCTGATATATTTACAAAACCATTGGATAGTGAAAGATTTGCTAAGTTAAGAACTGAACTTGGCATCATAAAAGTTGATTGATTCTCTAACCATCAGCAGGGTACTGGAATTCACCAAGGGGATTAGTCTTTGCTATTTTGGGTGAGCTCACTAATCCAAGTCTACTGAAGATCAAGACTACTGGAGTATATGTTACAAGACAGTCAAACATAAATGAAAGTCAATAGTAATTGGATATTATTCTTATCCTTTATAACTGCGGTTACATTATCCAACGGTTACAACTCTTTTTGGGATAAATTAGTGGGACACGTGGCATCATCACATTTATTCCAACTTTACTCGTGGTTAAATGCTACAGTACGTGTACAGTACTTTCTTGACAGTTACTACCCGATTTCTTTCGTTATTCATACAGACATATATACAGAGGTGATGCTTACATTTTTAGATCGATTTTCTCTGAGAATACAATGTGCGAACATAGATTTACAAAGCTTTCTCTTCATTTTTCTCAAATTTCTAATGGCGGATAAAGGTGATGTTCACATTGCAACGAGCCAAAGTGTTAGAGGGTTCATTGTTGATGCTAACAAGACTGAGCTGGCTATCAATATTTGTAGAAGAATCAGAAGATATGAAGGATTAGAGGATGTTCTAAATTTGAGATTGGAAAGCATCTCTTATACAAATGTTACAAATTTCTGGAGAAATATAGTCAATAGAGATGATAGAGAGGCATTTACTACCACTATTAATGCCCAGGAGATTGAAATCTCCTTACACCTGATGAGGGAAGTATTCGGATTTTGACCTGGAAATGGTGCTCCTACTAATCCTGAATCAATGGAGCAGTCTAGATTGGAGTTTGTTGATGCAATAAAGACCAACAAATCCATAAAATAATCACTGAGTAACAATGTGAAAAATATCATAATGGAGTATAATCTGCTGAGCAAGATTATTGCTAAAAACATTCTTGGATTCAGTGGAAGCCTTGACACATTGTCTGGACACAAGATTGACCTGCTGATAATCATATGCAAGAGTATGAAGTTTGATTGGGCCGGATTATTTGTCCAATACATGAAGAAGGTAATAACAGAAGACAGAGATGGGACAAGGAATTCGAAAACACTGCTTTTGGGCTTGATGATACAGGCCATACCGACTTATTTGAAGATTGCTGATGTTGCACCTGTAAAAATCAACAAGTCAAGATACAAACAAGAATTCAGTTATCTCATCCCTGGTTTGGATGATGATGAAGATTTAGATGCTGAAAGGACATAGAGTGACAATGATGGAGATGATGATGCTGGTGGTGAGCAGGTTAAGCAAGTTACACAACCTGCTACATATAAGAAGGCTGCTGAGAAAAGAAAGGTTAGTGATACAAGAAAGATCACTAAGCTTTTAAAGCCTAAGAAGACAAGGCAGCAACCAGCAGACACTGCTAAGTCCACTGAAGGTCCAGTTGAAGTTGAATTTACTGATCCCACTGAGGTTATTAGGAAGAAATCTGCTACGGAGATTTTGAAAGAACAATATAAAGAGGATATAAGAAAAAGGAAAGCTATTGAGATTGAGGAACAACCTGCAAAAAGAAGGAAACAGGTTGTGAAAAAGAAGGTATATGGTAAAGGCAAGGAATTAAGGGTCCTGGAGGACAAAAGAGAAGAAGAAGAAAAGGCTGTTGAGCCTACCGAGGATGCTCATGTGGTTGTTGAGCAACAGATTGAAGAACCACAACACACTGATGTACCTGATCCTACTTTGGAATTTGTTGAACCTGTTCAAGACCCTGCTGTGGATGCTACAACTCAGGGGGAAGAACACACTACAACAGACCCTGCTGATATGCATATAAGTCAGGGGAACCTAGTGTTGAACAGTTGGAGGTACTAGGGACAAATATACAACCTGATGAACCTACTGAACTGTTTGTATCTGCTATAGATACATTGACTCATCTTGTTGAAGCCTTTGGAGGACAACATGTTAAGAAGCCTGCTCCAAGGAAGCCTACTATGCCCTATGAAAGAAAAGAAAAGAAGTCAAAGAAAGAAAGGGTGGATCCTGACTTCCAAAGGGTTCAAAAGTACTTTGAATGGAAGTTTGGTTTTATAAGAGACAAACACCAGCTGCTGATCCAATGAGTGGTTTTGAAGAATGGGCATTTGAATAGTTAGAAGTATAATGTTTGCTTGGACTGATTGACACTTCTCTGTTGGAGATGAAGCTGATGGCAATTATAGAAGATGGCAAGTAAAAGAAGTACATTGTGTTTAAGGACCCCAAGTTTACACCAGATAGTGATGATTCATCGTCATCTGATTCAGATGATGATCATCCTATGTTCCCTGGGGAGTCCAGTGGAGTGGCCAAAGAAACATATGTTGAAGCAATTGGTCAAGGATCTACTGAGGAAATAGCAGATCAGCCTGCTGAAGGTGACAAGTCTACTGATAATCAGCAGACTGACAGTTTAAATGAATAGCTGGGAATTGTATACAATGAGGAGTTGGAAATACTGCTTGCTAGGAGAAAAACCAGTAGAAAACCTCACGAAAAAAGTCCTATCTATTAGGATGAAGCGCTTACCATTGTACTAAAACCAATTGGAATTAGTAAATGTGCTACTATATTTCCTTATATCACGCCCCCTCAAGTGTGGGCCTATAAGAAGGGAGAGAGGCCCAACACCTTGACATATTTTTTTTGGAAGTGTGGGCCTATAAGAAGAGAGTGGGTCCAACACTTGGTTTTTTTTTGTTTTTCGTTTTTTTAATTGTGCTGGAAGCGGGGCTTGTACTCGGGATCTCCTGCTCTGATACCATATTAAGATTCTTTTTTCTTTTTTTTTTCTCTCTTTTGGTCTTATTATTATTGTTATTATTAGTATATAATAAATCTTTCTGTCATTATCATTTATCAACCTCCAGTAAACCTTGATTCACTCTTTCTGATATTTCTTTCTCCCTCCATTTCTTCTAGTATGAATTCTTTTCTCCAGCTTTCAAGCACTCTATCCCTAATTTCTTATTTCTTATTTCTTTCTAGTCATCAAAATACATTATGTCTCTCAATAGACTCATTTCATCGGCACCTGTCCTTTCACTCCCTTGATTTGCTTTTATCTCAATTTATAAATTCTTCCTTCTTCTATATTTTTTTAGGGTATGATATTCCCTCCAAATCTTTCTTCCTCTCTATAATTTCTTCTATGACTCTTCCGAACTTTTTGAGTCATCCATTACAGATTCAATCAAATATGAAGTTGTGACGAAGTTGATGCCGATTGATATGGAGAAGTTTGTGGCAGACACAATGTGAACAATACCAGATTCATTCATATCGGGCCAATCACCATGTTAATTGCATTACAATGGGATTGCGGGAGCGTGTTATAGATAATGACAAGATTGACTTATTTAGATAGTTATATTCTTTGGTTTATATAGAGATCTATTTATCATATATTAGTCTACTAATATTGTAATACTTTTATTATTAATATTAATAAAATCAACTACAATCTCTTTTATATTTCTCTATTATGGTATCAGAGCCGGGGGCGAGGGTTCATAAGCCTTAAAATTGGTGAACCATCGCCCTTCCTCGCATTCCATTTTTTCCGCGCTAGCAAAAAAACCCTTTTCTGTAGCCATTCTAGTTCCACGGCTCATGACAACCACCCAGTTCTCCCCAAAATGAGTCTTTTAGTAAAAAAAAAAATCAATTCAATTAAGTATTCCCTGCATTGCGTCATTCATTTTGCACAATTTTTAATTTTTATTTTTTCAGTTTTATGGTTGATTAATCTTTATAATAAATATAAATATGCATTCTTTGATTATAGCATCAAATTATTTTTTTCTTTTGTATCTATTCTATATCCATTTTCAGATGCAATTACAAAAGACAGATCCTTCGTTGAACGGTGTAAATGGTAAAGCATGTTTGCTTTAATCAGAAAGGAGAAAAAAATTGAATAGATTTTTCGACAAAAAAAAAATGCCACAGGTTAAAGACAAGAGGCTGGAGCCAAAAGAGCTAAGAGCCAGGAGCTAAAAGCCGTGGGTGTTAAAAAAACCGTTTCATCTTCTATGTTGACAAGCAAATGTTACCTCCAACCCCGACAACGTTTGAGCGAGTGTAATAAAGCAAAAGATCAAGGCTATCAAGATGAAGAAATAGATGACATTCAATTGTAATGCCCCGTTCCCGGACACCGAGTCCTTATCCGGAAAGAGCGCTCGGCACAAATATTATCAAATAAAAATTCAATAATATATGTAAGCCTTACCTCATAAATCAAAACTAAAACGACGCGGAAGATAAAACGACTCGGGAAAAACAAAAGATCGAACACACGGTTTTCAATGCTGTAAAACTAAATCCAATAACGAATACTATATAAACATCCAACGTTAAATCCAAAAGAAAGATAACATTGTTTGATACTAAATCAACAACATTATTGAAAGAATCAAAACTAAAAGAACTAAGTCTTCAAGAGCTCCATCTCACACGTCCTCATCAAAGAACTCATCTACACTAGCAACATGTTCATCTTCTTTGGGGAAAGAGAAAGACAAACACAAAGTAACGGGGTAAGTACATAGGTACTTAGTAACGGGTAGAAGATCGTACAACATCGGTCTCATAACGAAATAAAAGCAACGCCGTCTTTTATTAATTCATTCTGTTATTAACCCTAGCTAACTATCATATTATGTTCATAGCATAACATGGGGTTCCAAAGTTGTCTAGCCTAGCTCAAGTTTGTTACATCATGAATAACAAGGGCACTACACCTAGTAATAGGATGTACTAGGACAACTGGGTGCAACCTGCTTAGTGACACGCTCTAGTAGCCCCGGGAATATCTGAGTCCCGATAGTGTGATGACCGGCAGAGTGCACCAGACGCTTTATCTAGCCAATCGATTGACCGGCGTGGGTACAGTCTACTTTTTCTGGTCAGAGAACACGTCGCGATATTGTACTATGCCTTACCAAGCATTGCATGATGTTTAAGATTATTAATCTAGCACATACGTTTGATTAGATGTTTAACTAGCCACCTAAGTTGATTCACATAAAAGGCTCACCTATCAGTCTACTCCCTCTTCTTAAGACCACTAGACTCTAACAAAACCTAGCACATACACAGACATCGATAAACCCTAGCTTATCGAAGCACAAGGCAAATCCAAAGCTTTCGACGGTCCCACACTTCATCTTTTTAGGGAATCCATATGGTGCCAAAACTAAACGCATCAAAAGCTAATTCAGGGCTTTGTCACATAAGGTTAAGCAGTAAAACATGATTATAAAGCCTAAAACCAAGATGACACGAAAAATAGTGAAAAACGGAATAAACAGGTCAAACACCCGTTTGACCCCCAGTAAACGCCCGTCTGCCTTGAATGAGCGTCCACAGACCCCCAAACGCCCGTCCGAGAAATTCAGCCACATCCTGTATCAAAATTAGACCCTCAAACGCCCATCCAAACGCCCAAACGCCGGTTTGAGCTGCCGTCATCGCAAACGCCCGTCCGCCCTTGTCCAGACGCTCGTTTGCCTGGGATTTACCCAAAAAATCTGCAACTGCGTAATCGCGATTTCCAACCCAAATCCAACCCAAACTCCAACCAAAACAGATTCAAAACCACGAAAATAAACATACAAATTTCTCTATAACTTTATGACACATTAATCATACGATAAAAACACCACGTTACCTTAATTTGCGTGGTACAACGATCCAAAGCTTCAACCCGTCAAAAGTTTAACCTTTAACTCCAAACCTATAAACGATCAATCCAAAGACGATCACTACGATGTTTAAACTCAGAAAATGCAGCTTAACAACGATGATGAATAAACCCTAGTATCAAGAACGATGAGGGGAAAACTTACGTTAACGGATTTAGGGATTGTTGATATCAAAACGATCATCTTCTCGCGGTGATCCTTTCTCTCTTGAGATGTCTGTGATTTTGATCAACGGATTAGCCTCGAATTTCAAAAGTCCCTCCTCTTCTTTTTTCTCCAAACTTGCGCCTCTCTTCAGATTTTTTTACGTAAAACAACAACTAGGTTAATTTAGGATTAGTTTTCCTTTTATAATCCCAATTAAATCTAATTATTCCTTATTAATTAAATCCAATTAATCATTTTCCTTTTATTTTCCCTTTTTCTTTTAATCCTTTAAAAACAAACCAAATAATCAGATTTTTCGTGAAAAGACAAGGATGCCCTTTTTGAAAAATCGGGATGTTACATTCCTCCCCCCTTAAGAGGAGTTTCGTCCTCAAAACTATATCGTACCTGGTAGATGCATGAGGGAACTCTGGGAACTCGTTGAACATGTCCGCTTCCACTTCCCAAGTGGCTTCACTCGGTGCATGATTGCTCCATTGCACTAATACTAGCGGGATCACTTGCCTCTTTATCATCTTCTCTTTTCTATCCAGAATCTTTATCGGCTTCTCCACGTACGAAAGATTATCTTGCAACACTTCTGGATCAATCTCAGATTCCACATCTACTTTAGATACACACTTCCTAAGCATCGATACATGGAAAACATTGTGGACTCTAGACATCGACTCTGGTAACCGAAGTCTATAAGCCAACTTCCTAACTCTTTCGACGACATCAAAAGGTCCGACATACCTTGGACTTAGATTTCCTTTCTGTCCGAAACTCTTGACACCCTTCATTGGAGACGCTCGGAGGTAAACTCTATCCTCGACCTCAAACTCTAGTGGTCTTCTTCTAACATCGGCCCCACTCTTCTGACGATCTTGAGCGGCTTTTAGATTCTTCCTTATCACCTCGAACTTCTCCTTGGCTTGTTGAACCTTCTCCGGCCCTGTAATGTGCTTCTCTCCCACTTTATCCCAATAAAGTAGAGTTCTACACTTCCTACCGTACAAGGCCTCAAAAGGTGGCATTCCCAAACTTGCATGATAACTATTGTTGTAAGAAAACTCAGCCAAATTGAGGTAATCTATCCATGATCCTCCGGCATCCAAAACACAAGCTCTAGGCATATCCTCGAGAGTCTGAATTGTCCTCTCTGACTGCCCATCCATCTGCGGATGAAACGCTGTTCTCAAGTCAGTTTTCATCCAAAAAGCTTTCTACAAACCCTTCCAGAAGCGACTGATAAATCTGCTATCCCTGTCAGATACAATAGATAAAGGCACACCATGAAGCTTCACTATATTGTCGATATACATAGTAGCGAACTTCTTTATAGGCATGTCCACTTTACATGGTAAGAAATGGGCTGATTTTGTAAGTCTATCCACAATCACCCAAATCATGTCATGACCGCCCTTAGTCTTAGGCAAACCGGTGATGAAATCCATCGTGATATTCTCCCATTTCCATTCTGGTACCTCCAAAGGTTTCAACAAACCTCCTGGCCTTCTGTGTTCTGCTTTAACTCTCTGGCATGTATCACATCTTGCCACAAACTCTGCGATCCCTAACTTCATGCCAGGCCACCAATATCTTTCCTTGAGATCTCTATACATCTTAGTGGCTCCTGGATGTACCGTAAAAGCAATCATATGAGCTTCATCCATAACCTTCTCCCTTAGGCCATCCACATCGGGCACACACAAACGGTATCCGTACCAAAGATGACCACTCTTGTCCAACTGATATCCCACTGTAGGTTTCTCCCGAGCTACTCGCTTCAAATCAATCAACACAGGGTCTTTATCTTGCTTAGCCTGAATCTCATCTACCAAATCTGACCATGCCATCCATGGTGCCAAATTCTGAGCTTCACCCTTCCTTTCAATCACTTGAATCTGCATCCTATCCAACTGATCCACAACTTCTTGCAAGGTAGTGATAGCATTAACCGCTCTTCGGCTAAGTGCATCAGCTACAACATTCGCTTTACCCGGATGGTATTGAATGTCTAAGTCGTAATCTTTCATGAACTTCAACCATCTTCTTTGTCTCATGTTCAGAATCTCCAGAGTAAAGAAGAACTTAAGACTCTTATGATCCGTGAAGATCCTCGCCTTGACACTATACAAATAGTGTCTCCAAAGCTTCAGAGAAAATACCACTACTGCTAACTCCAAGTCGTGTGTAGGGTAATTCTTCTCATGCACCTTTAACTGCCTAGATGCGTAAGCAATTACCTTTCCTGATTGCATCAAAACACAACCCAAACCTTGACCCGATGCATCTGTACATACATCATAGTTATCAAAAACTTCTGGTAATGCTAACACAGGTGTTGTGGTCAACTTTTCTTTCAAAGTCTGAAAAGCTTCCTCACATTCATTGGTCCACTCATACTTAACGTTCTTTTGAGTGAGCCTCGTGAGAGGTGTAGCTATCTTAGAGAAATCCTGCACAAACTTCCGATAGTACCCAGCTAAACCCAAGAAACTTCTTATCTCTGTTGCTGATGTCGGTCTAGGCCACTTAGAAATGGCTTCTATCTTCGTTGGATCCACCTTAATGCCTTCTCCAGAAATTATATGCCCAAGAAAACTAACCTGGTCCAACCAAAACTCGCACTTAGAAAACTTGCCATACAATTTGTTCTCCTTTAAGGTCTGTAGAACTATCCGTAGGTGTTCTTTATGCTCTTTCTCATCCTTAGAGTATACCAAGATATCGTCTATGAAAACTATCACAAACTTATCGAGATAAGGCATGAAAACTCTTTGCATCAAGTCCATGAAATTCGATGGTGCATTAGTGAGTCCAAACGGCATGACCAAAAACTCATAATGTCCATATCTCGTACTGAAGGCTGTATAGGTATATCCGACACCTTGATCTTCAACTTATGATAACCGGACCTAAGATCAATCTTAGAGAACACCTTCTTACCTTGCAACTGACTGAACAGATCATCAATCCTTGGTAAGGGATACTTATTCTTGAGGTGTGACTTGAGCACATCTAGTAACTCTGCCCTAGGGGGTGTGGTTATAATCAAAGGTCTCTCCAATTCCTTAAGAGGTAGGTTCAACTTCTTAGCTATCTTAGAGGAAACAAACGTCCCCGAAGCTCCAGTATCAAACAGAGCTGAAACTGCTAGATTATCTATGATTATGGTACCTAACAAGTGAATCAATTTAAGTACAAATATTTAATATCATATGCGCGCTATATCATATTAAATATTTATAATAAACACAAACACTGAAAAGTACCTGTCACCACAAGGTCATCTAACTCTTCCGGTTCTGCATCCGCTGCAAAGACACGAACTGGTCTGCTGCCCATAGCATGATTACCCTGCTGGTTACCTCGTCCTCCTGCCTGATTACCTTGAGAGAGCTTCTTAGGACACGCTCTCGAGTAATGTCCCACTTTTCCACAGTGGAAACAACTCAAACTACCTGCCATGCACTCTCATGTATGCGTCTTGTTGCACTTAGCACAAACCGATGGCGTTCCACTTGCTGAACTCTTCATGGCCGGATTTCCTGTCCTCTTAACATTCTGCTGCGGTGCTCCTCTGTTACTTCCTTGATAATTCGAGAAAGACCTCTTATCCCCAACTACAACCGTCTGTCTACTGGCAAATATTTCCGCAATCAAAGCTCTATCCATGACGCTTGCCATGCTAGTGGGTCTATCTCCTAACATGCCCTTTGCCACTTCATGTGACAATCCTTCCATGAACTTGTCAATCTTTTTCTCCTCGCTTCTCATGATTTCATGGTAGAATTTTCCTAACTCATGAAATTTCTGGGAGTACTGAGTCACTGTAGTGTATCTCCCTTGTTTCAAACTAAGAAATTCATTAGCCTTTGCATTATGTGCCGTTCTAGGAAAGTATTCTTTGTAGAACAGATCCTTAAACACTGCCCAATCCGTGATCCTCGGATTAACCTGCTTATAAGCTTCCATCCAGCTTTCTGCATTTCCCGCCAACAAGGATATTGCTAAATGAGCCCATTCAGATTCTGGAGCTTTCACATTTCTGCACGTCCTTTCAAACCCACGAATCCATACCAATCCACTTGCCTGCCGTAATCTCCAAACTAATAATGCTGTATCGGCTGCTGAACTGGTGGTGCATTCTGAGCTGTCGGACCCGCAGGATAACCCATAACTAGATGCCGAGGTGGATGGGGTGTGGGATACTAAACCGTAACCAAGAATAGAGAGAGGTTACTAAAGCTCTAAAACTTATCTTAAAGAAGAAATCAAGTTCTACACAGCAAGGAAAACCTTTCTCTCTGATACCAACTGTAACGCCCCGTTCCCGGACATCGAGTCCTTATCCGGAAAGAGCGCTCGGCACAACTATTATCAAATAAAAATTCAATAATGTATGTAAGCCGTACGTCATACATCAAAACTAAAACGACGCGGAAGATAAAACGACTCGGGAAAAACAAAAGATCAAACACACGGTTTTCAATGCTGTAATGTCCGAGAGGGTCGATATCAGCACTATGACGGTTAAACTGAGACAATCTCTCTCAATGATTAAGCTTTGAGAATTGAACATCTCACGGGAATCAGACATCCCGGACCTTAATCATTGATTACCTTGCTTTTTCTAGCCTAGATATTTTGAAAATATCCATAAAGAGTGTGACCTACTATATCAGATCTCAAAGTAAGCCCCGAGTATGCCTACGAGGGGCAGGTCAGTGACCCGGCGAGTACACGATATCCTATCCTTTCGGAGACCAGGCCTTGAATTTTGATAGCGGTGAACACCATCCGAAGGGGGCCGAAATCAAAGCGGCATGAGGTGTCACCATTCTCTCACGTGCTTGCATCTATAGTGGAGGCCGCGGGGTTGGTTGTCGCCTTCCCCGCTCTTACTCAATAATTTGAAAAAGTGGTGGGTTTACTAATTATGGATTTGGAATTGACAATAAGAAACAATAAATCAAAGTACTCCGAATAGGGTCGGTTATGTAGGTAATCCTATGCCGTCTTATTCATTGGAACATATGTGACAGTTCAGGCCAATCCAGCAAGAGAAGCCCCGTTTAACCCGAAGGCTTACGGCTATGCTGTGTCTTGTTGAACTTCTGTAACGTACATCACACGTGGAGGGGAGTCGATTGAGCCAAAACTCGGTTGAACTCGCCCAACCATGGTTAGACCATTTCCGAACCCATGTACTAAGATTCTCCGATTTCTAAATTGTCACCCAAAACGTAATCTCGTTTCTGTTTAAGGTGGGTTCACTGAGAAGCCATCACCGAAAAGCTCAATGATTTATCTAAGTGGGATTCACCGAGAAACAATCACTAAAATCGTAACGATTGACAAAACCCGGTTCCTCGGTTTTTATAATTAGTTACTTATTATTTAACTACCACATATTAAATTAATAAGCATTCATACTAATTATTCGAGTTATAAACGTCTATTTTAATTCAAAATTAAAAAAAAACTACGTGTATGCATTGGAGTGGAATCATGAAGATGCAAGTCATGGCAATTTTCCGGTTTTAGGCACGTAATCTTGATCAAACACAAAATTATACCGAAAAGTAATCACCGAGATGAATCGTTGGTACCCCCGACTAACTATTTTCTAAGGAAAAGTAAAACTTAATCTATGTCTTCGAGTCTTGATCTTCGAATCTTGAACTCGAACCGCCGGATCACGAACCACGAACACCCAAGAGGAGAAAGGCCTTTTAATTAAATAAAACCAATTTATTATAATTAAAACCTTTTTTTATAATAAAAACAGTTTTTTTTTGTTATTCTCGGCTGTTGCAAATTATTTCCAAAAAAATAATATTTTTTATTTTTTTTAAAATTATTTTCTGCCAAACGGCAAGTTTGTTATAAAAAAAATATTAACAAAAAAAACTGCACATGCGGCCGCCATGGACAAACCCAAGCCGAGGGATTAAAAAAAAGAAAAACAGACTTATAGCAATACTTTTAAGCGTCGCAGAAAGTCCTGTAGCGCTTTTTAAATTAAAAATTAGGTTTTTAACCGTTTCTCCTCGTTCATACCTTGGGTTTCGCCTTGATCTTCAACTTTTTTTCAAGATCTTAATCAATTTTCGAGCCCGGAACAACAAAAGTACAATAAAAGATGCTACTTTTACATGGAATTTCGAAAATTGCATGATTAAAGATACAAATCCTATGATCAATTGTTACTAAACAAAGGAGCTACAAAATAGATCTACGGGTAATCAATACCAACCTCAATCCATCTCTTCAACCACAACATTCACAAGTATTCATCATGATAAAATTTCGAAATTCATAAGAAAAACGAAATAAAAAAAAACATATGACATGTTATTCCACTCCTAGATCTAAAATTCATATACTTTGATCGTTAGATCAAAGGCTCTGATACCACTTATTAGATGTAATATCCTCGGATCAATCATAGATTGAACCGATTACGCAGCGGAAGTATCGGATCTAGATCTAAACGAAACAAAGAACATAAATTAAAGATCAAACTACAAGGAGGTTTGGATTTTTACCTTTTCATGGTGCCTAACTCCAAGATCAAAAGTAGTTTCGGCGCAAGTTGAGAAGCCACAGCCTTCCAACGTGTGTCTCCCAGCAACACTAGGTGGATGGTGTTTCCCGCCGCCGGACCTCCTTGATATGCTACCGGAATAATCCCGAAGATTATCCCAACTCGAAACCCGAAGTACTTAGTCGAAAATATCAACCTAAATACTAGATCATATGGCGTGTTTTTATGATGTCAAAAGGCTTGGGAGAACTCTCTTTATATAGGAGAGTAAAACTTAAGCCCCCAGGATTAAATAATTAATACAAAATCAATTACAATAATCATTTTTCCTTAAAAAGATAAGTCTAAAATATTCCTAAATAAATTTAGGATATACCAAAGATTTTATTTTCCTTAAATTATTACATACATAAATAATTTAATCACATGTTAAATAATTATCCAAGAAAACTAATTCCTTGATAATTAGTTAATACAATATTCGCCCCAACCTTAATTAAATAAGGTCCATGCACATTTTTCTACACCTTGGGCCGAGTCCACGAAAAATTTATTTTCTGTGTATTTAATTATCTAAACCAACTAAACAATTAAACCACATATCAAATTAAATAGCCCAATCCACATTTAATTATAATTGAGGTGAAACGACGAGAAAACTAATTATGCTATTTTGAGTGCCACGTCGGGGACCATGGAACCATATTCAGTAGCTACAATAAATTAAATAAAATTACTCGTTAGACTGAATAATTATATCCAACCTATTAATTCCGGGATTACACCACCATAAACCCGAAACTGAACTCTATCGAATATAGATAACTTACACTCAATTTATGAGTCGAAAGCGTCCACTGATATAATCATCACATACGAATAAATTCTCCATAGACTGTTCACTTCGATTCAGGATATTTCCGTAAAACCTTCCCGAAACATATTATCCTTATTTACCATTAACCCCCTAGTGATCAATTAGTTCATAACCAATATAATATGAACTCGGCCGATCGATCTGTTTCTAGGGTTAACAAATAAAGGAACCGTCTGTCTACTTCACGAGGGAAGGAATGGATTCCATATCTGTGATAACATAGACTACTCACTCATTCTAGAATAGAGCCAACGAGAAGTGTTGGACCACATACTACGAAGTGATCCTTACTAACACATTAAACTCCACCCTAGTCTAAGCAGTTGTCTGTGATCACCTCAGGATTGAGATTAATCATGATCATCTTGTGATTCGATAAGACTTCTCAATAACGGAATTATATCGAGAATTCAAATCAAATCGGTCCAGCCCTATATGATTATCATCATATATAAATGCCCTATTAGGTACCCTATTACCGACAGTCCGGATAAGACTGTCACACCTAAAGTGTTCTGGGCGCATTATTAGCAAATTAATCTAGAGACCCATACTCAGATTAATAAACGCTACGGACTAAGTTAATTTTAAGTATATTTCACAAACTCAATCCTTGTGTGTATAGCCATACACTGAGTTATGTGATTACATAATCAATATACTTAGGTTTTTCTGTAGTGTATTAATATTGACAATAAATGCGAATAAATAAGATTAAATTAATTCTGTCATTTATTTAAATAAAACAATTACAAATTGTCTTTCGGGCATAAAACCTAACAACTATCACCTTGTTATCTTCCGGATCATAAAACTGTTGGATCGATATTGCGCAGACACACTCTAGAGGGGGGGTGAATAGAGTGTGGGGTAATATTTCGCCTTTTAAAATTTTTATGGCACTTAAGTAAATATTGCAGGCAATATACTAAAAATCACAAAATCAGAGATTATGAATAGTTTATCACACTTAGATAAAATCTGGAAGCAGGACTTAAATATAGGCTTAAAGTGATTAACTATATACCTAGATCAAGTTTATAAAATAGTTTGATAAAAACGATTAAGCACTGATTAACCACTTGATACTCAGGTGTGATTATATAAATATCAACGGTTCAATTTAAATAAGTAAAAGAAATGCAGGCTGATATATCTGTAGGACAAGTTTGAAATATCACTTATAGCAACGTTTGAAAAACGTTACTACAACTAAGCTACTGCAAATTGCACAAGATAATCAAACAGCACTAATGCAGATGTTCAGCTCAAACATGTATATATATATATAAAAGCTGAACTAAGCAGCCCAAAAAAAATATCAAACCTTTACAAAAGGTTTCAGGATTAACAAAAACAATTATATAGCAAAACTACTCTATTACAGATTCAGCAAACTTGCAAATAAACACAGCAGCTCACTACTGAGTTTGAAAAACAGACTGAACATATCAGTCAACTTTAGGAATGATAATTCAGTCTAAAAGAGAGAATTATCAAGCCTGCAGTTACACAAGACTGAATACACAGTTCAGATTATTAAACCTATGCTCTAGCTATTACACGGTGTTATATTACCACAGATTTTCAGGATTGAACAAGGCAATAATGAGAGCAAGTTTCAGCAGATGCAAAGATTAAATGCAAGATCAGGATGCAAGTTCAGAGTGTAATAATGCAGCGGGCATAAAACAGATACGTAACTTACGGACACAAAAAGGCAATAACGGGGCGCTCTAAGCTTGATTATCGGTATCAATTAAGACTACGGATGATCAAGAACAGAACCAACGGTTTATGAGGAATTAAACCAAAACAAAAAAGACCGAGCGAGACCGTAATCTAAACTAGACTTCGTCGAGGTCGGAGGTCAAGACATAAGGATATTGATCCTTCTTGAGAGTCGAAAATAGTCCACGGAAGCCTCACTAGGGGATGCCTTGGCACGTCAAACCAAGCAACCTTGTGACCCGTAATCGACCGAAGATGATCAATGTCCAAAATCGAGACTTCAAAAACTCGGAACCAACACGGAACTACCACAGACAAGACTAGTATCAATAACAGACTACTATCAAGCAATTTCAATAAGCAATCAAAAACAGACCATTAAGCACAGAAAATTGAAAAACGATCGATTTAAAGTGTTACCTAAACACAGGAACACTGAAACCTCAATTCAGAATTCTGTCAAAGCTATTAATCAAAACCTTACTTCTCAATAGCCAAGACCAGAATTAGACTCCAACTTCAGTTCAAACGTAGACACCAAAAAGGAGAAATTTAAGTGATTATGGAATGTAGGATTGCTCAAGAAGTGATATTCTGAGTTGTTGTTGCAATCCCATTAACTATACTAGTCTATTTATAGCCTAGAGGGCATGTAAGAACCCTTAAGCAACAAGACTCTCATAAGTCAGCTCATTGACTTGAATTTCAAAAATCATTATGTACTAAATTAACTCAAGTGTTAAAACACCGATTTAGTACACCGATTTAACCCAAGTGCTATAACTCGAATTTGTTCGGTTTATGTGTTTTGTTAACGCAATTCACTTTGTGCACCCGGGTTGCCACTTAAGGCCGGTAATAGGGCTCTTTAGGCTGTGAATATTGTTGAACCATTTAATTTGAACCAATCGAATTACTGACACTATAGGTAGCTATTTAACACTTAAGAGAGGTCTCCTAGACTAGATTAATCCGTCCCGGGTTTGACCCAAAACCGAACCAAAAATGTTTTACACGTGGCACATAGCACATATGGGTTCGGCTTTGAAGTCAAAATTGTTTTGACTCGTAGTTTGATGTAAACCGAGCATCAAACCCCGATGACGGGTCAAGCCACCATACCGAGCCAACCCGGCATCGAACTCGGGTTGGATGTTGACCGAGCAAGTAATGAATAGGTGGATAAGGCTCAACGACTTCGATTCAAATTTTGATCGCTTCAAATCGGTCAAATCTTCAAAGAACGGATGTATCCGGACACAAATGATGCTTTGACCGGGTGGATAAGAACATCGAATGGTCAAGCTTCAATCTTTCGGTTCCGACTTCTCGGGTTCACGACCGAGTCTTTTAAGCTTCGAATGACCATCGTTTCAAATACCGACGATTCAGTTCCCCGAATCTCGTCTTTACAAACTCGATTTCGACCAAGACGAGTAGAGGTCATGCCTTATCATGATCCGCAATATCAAGAGCCGTTAATTGCACAAAATTAATTCAAAAATTAAATTAGAAATAGTAGAGGTTAGAAAGATTTCACCGGGTAACCAACTCCGAAAATCATGCCATCTCGTTCGCGATATGAACCGGTTACTAGAAAATGAAGAAATTTGTAGCCGTAATTCTCTCAAAATTGAAGCAATAGCTATGGTTTTTCCAAGAGTTTTGAACAGATAAGAAGAGGGAATAACAGATAAGGCCGGAAAACATGGGGATGAAAGGTTTCTTCAAAACGGCTATGAAGATAGAGGAACGATTCAGAGAAGGTGTCTGTGAATGAATAAAGAGGACTAGGTTATTAGGTTTTGGTATTTTGATAAAATAAAAAGATAGGGCCGAAGGATTAAAGAAATTGGGCCAAAAAAATAAAAAAATAAAATAAAAACTAAAAATGGTCCAGCAAATATATCCGTATATTTGTCCATTAGCATTGTAAACCCAATAATACTCATGGATTAATTAAAATAATTAAATAACCAATTAAATTGATTAATTAACTAAATTAATTATTTATAAAACCTGCAAAAATAATAAAACACAAGAATATTGCCATGTGATGTAAATTGTTAATTTCATGGCTATTAGTGTGACAAAAATATTATTACACATAAATTGATAATATTTTGACAATTAATCAAATATATAAATAGCAACTGGGGCATTTTACACAACATAAACAGACCTCCACGTGTTCTTTTGGGGTACCCTACGAACAAACATGCTTTCATATGTTTTTGTAGTTTTGTAGTCTTGTCTTCCAGCACATGTGCAGGACATCCCCAAATGCGGAAGTGACGTATGCTTTCGCGACGTCCTCTCCATATTTCGAAAGGTGTCTTTTTGACAGACTTTGACGGTACTACATTCAATATTTATACTGCTGCTTGTAAAGCATATCCCCAGAAGGAAATCAGTAGCGAGGCATAGCTCATCTTCTATTTCTCCTTTCAGGAACTCCGTTTTGCTGAGGTGTCCCGGGCGTAGAACGTTGAGAACAAATCCCAGGTTAAATCAGATAGTGAATTCGTAACTAAGTACTCTCCTCCGCGATCAGAGCGAAGGCATTTCAAAGACTTGCCCAGTTGCATTTCGGCTTCTGCTTGGAATTCCTTAAACTTTCCAAAAGTTTCAGATTTCCGATGCAGCAGATAAACATAACTGAAATCTAGAGTAGTCATCGATGAAAGTCACAAAGTACTCAAATCTGCCTCTAGCTTGCATATTCATCAGACCACAAAGGTCTGAATGCACTAACTCTAAAGGTTCTTTAGCCCTATTTCCTTTTGACAAAAAGGGACGCTCAGTCATTTTTCCCTCCAGGCAAGATTCACAGATCGGCAAAGAGTCAATAGATAACTCTTTTAAGGAATCACCCTTAGCCTGTCGTTTGAGTCTTTCCAAGGAAATATGACCTAGCCTAAGGTGCCAAAGATATGTTTTATCTTTTTTTTGAGAAACTTTATGCCTTTTAGCAGATTGTTGAAGTGTTAGTTTAAATATTTCAGTGTTAAGCAGTGGAGCATGAGTTGGTTTAATAAAATACAATCCGTTTTCCAGTACTGTAGAACACAAATTAAAACCATTTCTAGAAATAATAAATTCATCATTCACAAAGGAAATGGAATACATTTGTTCTTTCTATGCTGAAACGGAAATCAAATTCCTACAGAAGTTTGGAATAAAATAAACATGGTCTAGTTTCATAAATTTATTGCCAAAAAATAAATCAACAGCTCCGACTGCTTTAGCTGAAACAAGCGCCCCGGTGCCAACTCTCAACACTTGAGTACCTTCCTCTAGCTCCTCAAATGAACTAAGGATCTGCAAAGAAGAACATACATGGTTAATAGCTCTAGTATCCAGTATCCAAGTTGATACATCTTTGGCTACATTAAAGGATTCGAAGACAAGTAATTCCGAATTACCTTTCTTATCCTTCCCATTTCCAGCTTGGACCTTTCCATCCTTTACGTCTTTGAGATATGTTGGACAATGACGACACCAATGTCTTATCTCGTTACAGTAAAAGCACTTCCCTTTAGGTTTGGAAGGATTGGTGTGTTTGGCCTTCTTCTTCATAGGTTTTGGTTTAGGCACAGTAACATGTTTAGACTTGGTCTTGCCCTAATGGCCAGAGTTCGACGCCTAGGCTTCAACCATATTGGCTTCCGCCTTCTTTTCCCCTGCTTTGCATCTATTTTTAGATGAGAGAGCTTCGCAGATTTGCAGTTCGTTGATCAACCGTGGCATGTCAAACTTGAGTTTGTTCGTGACATAGTTAGTCTTGAACTATAGGAAATCAGGTATAAGTGATTCAAGACTCATAGACACCTGAGTAGCATCAGCAAACTTTGACCTATGAGTTTCTGCATCAGTAAAGTAGTTGATCATGTTCATGACATGGCCAGTTTCTGACTGACTGTAACGCCCCGTTCCCGGACACCGAGTCCTTATCCGGAAAAGGAACGTTCGGCACGTATAAAATAAAAATGAATTCACTTTATACGTAAGCCTCTACTACGTCGTATCAAAAATAAACAAACGGAAGCAAAAGACTCGGGTATAAAATTCCAAACAATCAAGAATAGAAATGAAATCTAAAGATGGAAATGTAACTTATTACATTCAAGGGAAAATACGAATCCAAAGGAAAAGTACGATATTCTCCAAAATAAATGTAACGATAATACAAGTCTCGAAAGACCAAAAGTCTAAACAGTCTAATAAATGAACTCCTCCTCGTAAACAATATCAACCTGTTCGTCTTCTCACCCCCAAACACATAGAAAACATGCATTTGAGGTAAGTACAACGTACTTAATAAGAAAGAGAAGCTATGACAACTATTATAATTTATAAAGTAAAGATAATTAAAAGTTTAGTTGATTGTGTGTGACCGACTCAATCTAGGGTTCACTCCATGTCCATCAACATGAATTGACTAAACGTTTCTACTTAACTTATCTATGTTACAACCGCACTCAAGGGCACTACGCGTATCCACTTTTGTGACACTCTTGGAAACATATTAGTGGATCACACCAATATCCACGGAGGTTAGAATAGGTAGGCTCCGATAGTACGTGTTGGGGAGATTTTGCATCATTAAAACAAAAGAAAATTTATAAAACCTATACTACCATGCAAAACTACCTCCTAACCGGCCGAATACCGGGTAGTTGCTAGTAAAGTTGGATAAGTACGGGTATCGATCCTCAGGGAATTGGGATGTTGAATCTAATCTAATTAATTCTTCTGTATTAACTAAACCTAAACCTAAACTAAAACAGAAAAGTAACTGGACAGAGGATTGTCAGCCCAAAGCCAGGAAAGATAATTGCGAACAAACAGAAAATAAAACTATATCTATGAAAGCAATAAAACTAACTATCATTGAACAAACATGAACAAACCAAGATCAACCAATTTCCAACAACCATCACCCTACCGAAAGAAATAAGACAGACAAACATTTATTCACAAGTTATCTTGGATTGTTATCTTATCTAAAGAAGCGTTTCCTTTTCCGATTTTTCACGCCATTAATTAGTTTACCTCTCGGTCTTAACTAATATCGATACAAATCAAAGATATGGATGAAATCCTAATCTAACAACATTATCCCTCAACTTCCGTTTGTTGGAATAATAATTGTTAATCTCTCTCACGGCAATCTAACGAATCTATTAACTTTCGTTATCAAAATTTGATTAACATAAGACATACAAAACATGAAAGAGAACAAGAACACTAAATGAAATAAACACAAGAAAAATCTCATCTTTCCGGTAACGGTGATATCCCTCAATTCCAATCTAAGATAATCTTGCAATGAATTAATCAAATTGTGATCCTCTCGTAAATCTAGATGTTTAACCTACGAACTTTCGTTATATATAGATTAAAGATCTACTCTTTCCTATGGTGATCTAAACTACACCGACTTCCGTCATACGGTAGCATCAAATCACACAATCATCTTCCGATATATAATTGCACGATATAATTAAACATAGGAAAGGAACAATTTAAATAAAAACTTACAAAACATCCATCGAAAGAGAATTAAAGTTGCAAATTTGGAAAAGAGAGCTTCAAGGCTCATCCAAGGCTGTCTCATGGCGGCAACAAGAAGATAAAAGAAGAAAACGAAAAGAAACGAACACCTAATCTAACCACCGGCCGACCAAGCAAGGAGCTTGGCCGGCCGGGCTGCTCTCATGCTCTCTCGTAGAAGTTCAGAAAAGCTGCTGCGTGTGTTATATGAATTAGGGTTGAGGCCGTTGTGTTTAAATAGAAGAGTAGGTCGGTTATGTCGGTTTATGCGTAAGTCGGTTGCTCAAATTCGGTGGCTGGACGCCCATTTGCCACAATGGACGCTCGTCCAAACTAAACCAGACAGAAGGTGGACGTTCGTCTGAGCACATGCTGAAGACTCTGTACATGAATCGCATGCATGGACGCTCGGTCACTTGAAGTGGACGCCAGTTTGCTGCTGCATGGAATATTTATTGGAATAAAACTTCAAAAATCCATATCTTGAGTTGTAGACCTCCAAAAATTATGATACGAATGTCAAAAAAAAGCTCTCGGAAAACTCTACAACTTTCATTAAGGACTCTTCTTCAGAAAATGCCTTTTTGACTAGCCCGTCGTATTACGAGTCGTTTTCGGGATTTTCCACTCGAATTCATCTCTTTAAAATCATACTTTCCATCAACAATGTGTATCTACAATGTAGGAAAAACATACCAAAGCGTAACGTAATCCTAAAATAATATAAAATCATGATTTAAACACATAAATCGCTACGTTTTGCAATTTAACCTTTTAGAAACACCATTTACTCAATTAATCGATTATAAGCTCGATTTCTATGAAAAACCTAAGAATATGGGGAATATTGACATAAAATATATCCTTATAAAACGTATAAAATCACCCTTAACAACTCCCCCACACTTAAACCTTGCTCGTCCCGAGCAAGACAAAACAAAATCAAGACTCGAGACATATAAACATTTATGCAAATATAAAGCATATTCAATAGTTTAGAGGTTCACCCAAGTGTGTGTGTGCATAGCCATAATAAATTTCCACCAAATCCACACTTGAAATTGATTCAAGCAAAACTAGCCAACATCCCATTTAAATTAGAAATAAAAACGATTATAACATGCACCTCACGAAACATACAGATTCGGAAAGATAATAGGAAGTCTTTAAAATATTTCCGACATATACTTAGAGGATAATCCCTACATCATATCTTTCAGTTTATACTGGGGATAGTCAGAAGATAACTACGGTTCTCACCCATCTTTTCACATTACCATTCACTAATTTTTCTTAAAGTTCAATCAATTCCACATATATAGTATATATGCCCTCATTCCCAGCAATAGGATGTTTCAGGATAACACCCTAGCTGGACTACTATCATCAGGCAGTCGGGAGCTATTAACCTCATAGTGGTATAGGACATTTCGTGATAATGCCCTACCGCACTCAAATCATCGGCAGCTACTTCCGACACTTATATTTTATTCATACAATTCATCCTAGATTGGTATTCAAACCTTAAATTATATCCCTCCTATCACATTCAAACCTTCAGATATTCACAGTATGTCATACTTTAACTCTAAACACAAACTATTAAAATTTCAAAATTCGTATGCAAGCAAAGAATCATGCGATAATCATCAAAAATCTCTAATCAAATGGGCATAGCTTTAAAATATAGCTCATCATCTACTATGGCACGTGAAAAATAGATCAGGTGAGACATCTAAAATTACTAAATATGCAGAATACAGCATCAATGATATAAGAACACAAATGAAGACATGCAATGCTTACTTGGGACAAAACAAAAATTTTAAAATCTAGCACTTTTCATAGAAATATAAAAGTATGGCAAATGAATGTAGATAACACATAAGCCATTTCCCTCCCCCACACTTAAATTACAACATGTCCTCATGTTGTGCAGAAATAAAGAAAATATAAAAGAACTTAGCTGATTTCGTGATGATCCGAAAATTGGCTGAATAGGACAACAATGGTGATGTCATATGGAGTCCTTCCCAGCTTCAAATCCAAAGCTAGCTTAACAAAGACAGCTAGAAATGTACCTGCACCACTCGACGAAACATGGCAGTATCTCGGGGACATGGGGGAATAACAAATTGCGAACTCAGGACGTAAGCACATGATATAACGGCTCAGATGGAAAAATCACCACACAGGGAAAGTACAGGACACCTAAGCATCAAATAAGCCACAGAAGCTTATAATACAAATACAGTCCACATGTGCATACAAAAATAATGATACATGGAACATTACAAAATAGTAGGCTAGGTGCAACTACATGAAAATATACTACAATGCAGCATAAATAAAAATAAATTCTGACAGGCTCAGGCTGAGCAAGTTGACCCCTGACAACTCTACAGTGACTACGGCCTATGCAGAAACTAAAATAAAAACGAGGTAGTATTACGGAAACCGACAGTTAACTACACTCAAGAAAAATAAAAGAAAAATTGAAAAACAATGCAACTAGATGACATGCAACTAAATGATATGCATCTGAATGATATGCAAAAATAAAAGAAAATAAAAGAAAGAAAACTAGCCCACTCATTTGCAACATGACATGTATATAATAAACGTCTACCAGATAATGACAGGTTACGATAAACGACAGTGTTGTTCATTACATGCAATGTAGACGCGCTTTAAGACTCATCAAAGGTGATAGCATTATGGAAAACCAACAGTTAGCTATACTAAACAGATATAACTCATAAGCCCAAGATGGTAGCATTACGAAAACCGACAGTAGCTACCCATATGAGTTTCAAAAACAACAAGGAAGCACATAAGTCTCAAAGCTTAAAAGATTCATCACAGCGGTATGTAGCATACGGAAACCGACATTAGCTACTAAATAACAATAAGACCAGTTATAGCGTACGAGAACCGACAGTGACTATAACTTGCATAGATGAATCATGTAAATAAAAAAAATATTCAATTATTCAACATGGATTCAGTAGATGGAAGGGTATAAACATGTATGTTCAGAACATCTACGTAAAATGAAATAGCCACATAAGCTCTACTGAAAGTAATCCAAGTTAAATTAAAGCATCAAGAAAAACAGAACCTGGACTGCATTCCGGACGAACGTTCAAAGGAAATCTCAGCACTAGACGGGCGTTCCACTTTTCAGACGCTCGTCTGCCTTGAAAACCGACCGGACGGGCGTTTAGAATTACAGACGCCCGTCTGATTCTTCAAATCAGAGCAGGATTGAAAATTCTAGAATGGACGAACGTCCCATAATTCCAAACGCTCGTTTACCTGTACGTTAGGGACTGGACGGGCGTTCACTTACCTGAACGCTCGTCCAACAGTCGAATTTGCATAGAAAACGCAGGAAACACAGCAAACCCTAATTTCTTAAAAGATCATACATCAAATATCACAGAGCAGCCACATCAAATTAAAGCACAGAGGGTTAGACTAGATACAAACAAACATATAGTTCACGTGTCACAAATCGAGTAAAAAATTTTTTGCACATTCTTAACCCAACGGTTATCGAAACACGGCAAAAATAAAAACTCTCGATTTGTTAAACGCTACTTTTATTCAAATAAAACGTAACAAAATAGAAAAATTAACGAAAGAAGATTCAACAAAACACCGACTCCCCGGCAACGGCGCCACTTTTGTTGGGGAGATTTTGCATCATTAAAACAAAAGAAAATTTATAAAACCTATACTACTATGCAAAACTACCTCCTAACCGGCCGAATACCGGGTAGTTGCTAGTAAAGTTGGATAAGTACGGGTATCGATCCTCAGGGAATTGGGATGTTGAATCTAATCTAATTAATTCTCTTTTATTAACTAAACCTAAACCTAAACTAAAAAGAAAAGTAACTTGACAGAGGATTGTCAGTCCAAAGGCAGGAAAGATAATTGCGAACACACAGAAAATAAAACTATATCTATGAAAGCAATAAAACTAACTATCATTGAACAAACATGAACAAACCAAGATCAACCAATTTCCAACAACCATCACCCCACCGAAAGAAATAAGACAAACAAACATTTATTCACAAGTTATCGTGGATTGTTATCTTATCTAAAGAAGCGTTTCCTCTTCCGATTTATCACGCCATTAATTAGTTTACCTCTCGGTCTTAACTAATATCGATACAAATCAAAGATATGGATGAAATCCTAATCTAACAACATTATCCCTCAACTTCCGTTTGTTGGAATAATAATTGTTAATCTCTCTCACGGCAATCTAACGAATCTATTAACTTTCGTTATCTAAATTCGATTAACATAAGACATACAAAACATGAAAGAGAACAAGAACACTAAATGAAATAAACACATGAAAAATCTCATCTTTCCGGTAACGGTGATATCCCTCAATTCCAATCTAAGATAATCTTGCAATGAATTAATAAAATTGTGATCCTCTCGTAAATCTAGATGTTTAACCTATGAACTTTCATTATGTATAGATTAAAGATCTACTCTTTCCTATGGTGATCTAAACTACACCGACTTCCGTCATACGGTAGCATCAAATCACACAATCATCTTCCGATATATAATTGCACGATACAATTAAACATAGGAAAGGAACAATTTAAATAAAAACTTACAAAACATCCATCGAAAGAGAATTAAAGTTGCAGCTGGAAAAAGGGAGCTTCAAGGCTCATCCATGGATGTCTCATGGCGGCAACAAGAAGATAAAAGAAGAAAATGAAAAGAAACGAACACCTAATCTAACCACCGGCCGACCAAGCAAGGAGCTTGGCCGGCCGGGCTGCTCTCATGCTCTCTCGTAGAAGTTCAGAAAAGCTGCTGCGTGTGTTATATGAACTAGGGTTGAGGCCGCTGTGTTTAAATAGAAGAGTAGGTCGGTTATGTCGGTTTATGCGTAAGTCGGTTGCTCAAATTCGGTGGCTGGACGCCCGTTTGCCACAATGGACGCTCGTCCAAGCTAAACCAGACAGAAGGTGGACGTTCGTCTGAGCACATGCTGAAGACTCTGTACATGAATCGCATGCATGGACGCTCGGTCACTTGAAGTGGACGCCAGTTTGCTGCCGCATGGAATATTTATTGGAATAAAACTTCTAAAATCCATATCTTGAGTTGTAGACCTCCAAAAATTATGATACGAATGTCAAAAAAAAGCTCTCGGAAAACTCTACAACTTTCATTAAGGACTCTTCTTCAGAAAACGCCTTTTTGACTAGCCCGTCGTATTACGAGTCGTTTTCGGGATTTTCCACTCGAATTCATCTCTTTAAAATCATCCTTTCCATCAACAATGTGTATCTACAATGTAGGAAAAACATACCAAAGCGTAACGTAATCCTAAAATAATATAAAATCATGATTTAAACACATAAATCGCTACGTTTTGCAATTTAACCTTTTAGAAACACCATTTACTCAATTAATCGATTATAAGCTCGATTTCTATGAAAAACCTAAGAATATGGGGAATATTGACATAAAATATATCCTTATAAAACGTATAAAATCACCCTTAACAGTACGCACATCTCAGCGGAGTCCCTTCGTACTTAGGGTTTTTTTGACCTACGCAGTTCTTCCACCTTCAGAGGTAGGCATCCATCGCGATATAGACTGGTGCCTATCCAAGAGAGACATGTTGTTTAATCTTTTACTAGTCAAGTACGTATTTTATTAAAATGATTAACTAAGTGTTTTCAATTAATCTCCCTCACACATACTACTCTCTTCCTAGACCACTAGACTTGGACAAGGCCTAGCAATTACACAGACATTGACGAATACTAATTCATCAAAGAACAAGCCTATCATGCTCTTCCGACGGATCCGAACTTCAACTCCCTTTAAGAGTACATTCGGTGTTTTAATTGAACGAATCAGATGTTCAATTCAGGATTGTTTATGTTATCCAACGTTATCATATCATAAATAAGGGTTTAAAACAATAATAATGTAATTATAAAACCCAAAAATAAACTAAAATGATAAAACCGTAAAAACAAAGTAAAACAAGCCAGACGCCCGTTTGACCTCCTATGGAAGCCCGTCCGTAACCAGACGCCCGTCCAATAAACCCCAGACGCCCGTCCGTCTAAAACAGCTACATCCTGAATAAAAAATCTGACCTCCGACGCCCGTCTGCCTATTGCAAACACCCGTCTGGGCTACTAGGGTCTCGGACGCCCGTTTGCCTAGTTCAGACTCCCGTCCGCCTGGGTTTTTCCCAAAATGCTAAGATCGACAAAACTCGATTTTCTACACCGTTTCTAACTTATTTAGCATCGAATTAAGCCTAGAAAATGTAGAAACTATATCTAATCAACCGTAGCATCTATGATCCTTTGATCAACATAAAACACATCTTTTACTAGCATCTACACGTCTTAAAATCATAATCTAACTTTACGAATTATAACCGAAATCATAGGAAGAGTTTCTTACCTAATTGCTGCCCCAAACCTGATCAACAACCTCTGAAAACTGCTGCAACTTCCAACAAACTGATATCCAAACGTTGCCCTTCTCACAACGATTCCAAATCTTCCGTCTGATCTGAAAACGGTTAAGCTTTGCCTCAGAAATCGTGAAAACTATCCAAGCCCTATTTTTTCTCCTCACAGCCGCAGAGAAGGGAGATAAAAAAACTGAATTTCTGATTTTGATTAGGTTATGGGATTATTGTGTGTAAATTTCCCTTAAATACAATTTCCAAATAAATCTTTTTTCCATAAACGCCCTTAATTACCAAAATTCAGATTTATCCCTTAATTATATACACATATACTCGAAAATTATGTATAAATAAAAGCCATAAAACACTTAACTCCAATAAAAGAAAAGAAATAATAATATTTCATTTTCGCAAAATGACACGCCTGCCCTTTCCCGAAAATCGGAATATTACACTGACCCCTTCTCATTTTAGCGTTAACGGCCATCCTCACTGCTTCGTGCCTTCTTGATCGGAAAGGGCGCCAAACATAGAGGATAAGTTCTGCATGATTTCTCGTGCACTCTTAAAGCCGTCAAGTTTGGTCCTAATGACCTCCGACACTGATGCTAAGATGATACCGCGCGCCTTATTATCCCCTTCAATCCATTTTTACGGTCGTCTTTAATGGATTTAGATGGGTTCTGTACGGGAAGTACATGGCATTCCACAGTCAAAAACAAATTGCGCGTTCTCAAAGATGAGTACCACGTTCAGGTTACTTTTCCACTTTCCAAAGTTGTTACCTTTAAGTTTATCATTCAGTAATAAGGAAAGTTGCGATGACATGATTGCTGAAAATAAAATGACAGAAATTAAATTTAGAACACTACTAGATAAATTTTAGGAATTGTAAACTTTAAAAAAAAGTCTATTCTACCATTCCAAGGATTTAGCCTCGCATCGTACCGCCGCCTAGGGGGTCGGTATCAGCACGATGATTGTTGAACTGAGACAATCTCTCCCGATGATTAAAATTTGAGAATCAAACATCTCATGGGAATCGTACATCCCATACTTTAATCGTCGATTACCTTCCTTTTCCAGCCAAGATATTTCCTAAAATATCCTAATGTGTATGAACTACTATATCAGACCTTTACATATGCCCCGAGTATGCCTACGTATGGTAAGTCAGTGACCCGGTGAGTCCTCAAGATCCTATCCTTTCGGAGACAAAGCCTTGAATTTTGATAGCGGTGAACACCATCCGAAGGGGGCTAAAATCAAAGAGGCATGAGGCGTCACAATTCTCTCACTTGGTTGCATCTATAGTAGAGGCCGTTGGGTCGGCTGTCGCCTTCCCCACTCCCACTCAATATTTTTAAAAAGTGGTGGGTTTACTGATCGCCATTTTAGACTTGACAATATTTTAAGAAACAACAAATCATCTACCCGAATGGTGTCGGTAATGTAGGCAACCCTACCCGTCTTATTCGTTGGAACATATATGATTTTCGGTCGGATCCGTCTAAGAGAAGCCCCATTTAGCCGTAAAGGCTTGTCTGATATGCTAAGTTTTGCCGAACCCCCGTGCAAACGTCACACATGGAGGGTGAGTCGATCGAGCCGTAGCTCAGTTGAACTTACCCAACCATGGTTAGACCATTTCTGAACCTATGTATCATGATTTTCGATTTCTTAAATTGTCAAACTTTCCCGTAGACACTACGGAACAAACCCGCAATCTCGTCCCAGTTTAAGGTGGGATTCACCGTTAATCCATCACCGAAAATTTAACGATTTAAGGTGGGATTCACTGAGAATCCATCACCGAAAAACGTAACGATTGACAAAAACCCGGTTCCTCGGTTCTTTAATTAGTTTCTAATAATTAATTTCCACAATAAATAATTAAATCTTAAACTAATTAATCGAGTTGAATACATGCCTAATTAATTATCCAAAATTAAATAGCTACATGTATGCATATGAAGTGGATTTCATGATATGATGCATGTGTAACATCCCGACTTTTCATAAAAGGGTAAAATAGTCATTGGGTGTATTTACTACGACCTAATTATTATTTATCCTATTTATTTAAATAAACAGGATTTAATTAAAAGGATTCAGTTATTTAATTAATGGGTTTAATTAAATGGCTATAAAAAGAAATAATCCCAATTATTTTTCCCCACAATTGACACACGCATATTTCTGAAAAAGAAGAGGGGAGAACGGCGCTGAAGGAAGAAAGCAACGCAGAAGAAAGCGAAATAATAGGAAGAACCGTGTGATCAATCCGTTCATCTGATCAAGATGCCGTAGGAGAGAAAAGTGATGAGTGCGAGGAGACGCAACTTTGGAAAATAACATCTCTCGATTTCGTAAGTTTTCAGTTTAGCCATAGTTTTCGGTATTCGTAGAGTTCGATTCTTGGAAAATTCATATCTTGTGATCCGTAGCTTTGTTTCGCAGCCGTGAGTAGTCGAAACGATCATCTTGAAGCGTAGAATAATCTAAAAATAGTTTCACAGCAGTAAACCCAGGTAATCTTCAGTTTTACAGGCTTTTTCAGTTTCGTTTTTCTGCAAGGAAATAGGATTTTAGGGTTTCTTGTTGATCACATAGGTTTTGGGGTTGAGGATCAACAGTTGTTGCAGCTTCTTGGAATTTTGCTTGCGGTTGTGCTGGCAATTAAGGTAAGAGGCTCTTCCTATGATTTCAATTCTTAGTTGTAACGATTAGATCTTTTCTTAAGAAGTGTTGGTGTTAGAAAGATGAGTTTTGCTTTGGTTACTATGGATGATATGGTACATTTAGATGAGGTTTTTTCGTGCTTCACTGTGTTAATTTTTGCTGATGTTTGGTTGAGAAATGATGTGGAAATCGTGTTGGAAATTATAGGATTCTAGCCGAAACCCAGGTCGGACGGGCGTCTACTTAATGTGGACGGGCGTCTGCCTTGGCTACATTTCAGACGGGCGTCTGGTTTCTCTGGACGGGCGTCTGAGGTGTTATTTTACATTCAGGTTGTAGCATCTTAGGGTGGACGAGCGTCTGGGGAAAATGGACGGGCGTCCAGTAGGTTCCAGACGGGCGTCCATGTCTTTAAACGGGCGTTTGGTTGTTGTTCAGCCTTAAAAGTACGTTTTATCATTTCTAAACCTTTAAACGTGATATGTTAGCACTGTATAAACTTGAACAAGCCTGAATTGAGCTTCTGATTTGTTCAGTTAAAACACCGAATGTACTCTTAAAGGGAGTTGAAGTTCTGATCCGTCGGAAGAGCATGATAGGCTTGTGCTTTGATGAGTTAGCATTCATCGATGTCAGTGTAATTGCTAGGACTTGTCCGTGTCTAGTGGTCTAGGAAGAGAGTAGTGTGTGTGAGGGAGATTATTTGAAAACACTAGGGTGGCTAGTTAATCATCCTAATAATTAACGTACTTGACTAGTAAAAGATTAAACAACTTGTCCCTCTTGGCTAGGCACCAGGCTAAATCGCGATGCATGTGCTACCTCTGAAGGTGGAGGAACTCTGTAGGTCAAAAGACCGTAAGTACGGAGGGACTCCGCTGAGACGCGCATGCTATCGGAGTCTACCTTTTCTAGACTTCGTGGATATTGGTGTGATCCACTAATATGTTGCAAAAGAGTGTTCCCGAGGTGGAAGAACTCCGTATGTCATAATGACCCTAAGTACGGATGGACTCTGCTGAGGTGGATGCGCGTAGTGCCCTTGAGTGCGGTTGTAACACAGATAAGCTAAGTAGAAACGTTTAGTCAGTTCATGTTGATGGACATGGAATGAACCCCAGATTGAGTCGGTCACACAAGGATAACTAAACGATTAAATATCATTTCTTTATCAATCATAATTGTTGTCATAGCTTCTCACTTTTACTAAGTATTATGTACTTACATCCTTTGCATTTTCTTTTGTATGCATCGTGGGGTGAGAAGATGAACAGGTTGAGCATGTTTACGAGGAGGATTTCGATGACGACGTCTCGTTGAAGACTTTTCTTTTACTTATTCTGTTATTCATTTAATCGACCTTTTTAGTACCTTTGGAGTAGGCTTTTGGTCTTTCGAGACTTGTCGTACGTTTATTTTGGATTTCGTATTTTCCTTTTAATGTAATAAAGTTACATTTCCATCTTTAGTATGGTAAATTTCTATTCATAGTAGCTTTTACGTTTTTACCCAAGTCTTTTTAGCTTCCATTTGCTTTTATTTGATACGACGACGTAGAGGCTTGCGTATAATATTAGATTTATTTAATGCTATACGCGCCGAACGTTTCTCTTCCGGATAAGGGCTCGGTATCTGGGAGCGGGGCGTTATAGTTGGTATCAGAGAGAAGTGTCCTTTCTATCCTAGGTTTCTTTTCCTCTAAGATAAGAATCCTTTAGACCTTCTAGAACTTGAGCTTGGTGGTAATCCTCGTAAGACTAAGAATCCATAAACCGTGGTCTAGTTATCAGGACCTAGTGAGGAGTCTTCTGAGACGATGGTAGGGTTGAGTTCTCAGTTCACATCTTTCATGTGATCACCTCAGGTTTTGTCCCTTCTAGTATCCTTAGTAGGAACTCTTTCTTCTTTTGAAGTTCCAAACCATAGCTTGTCACATAGGGTTAAGTGAAACCCCTTAAGTAAAGCTTTGGGATCGGAGTCTTATGCCTACACTTTAAAGTCGAGGTCCTCTTGGTTGATTTCCTTTTCTTTACTTTCCCTATTGAAATCTATTCACCTTCTCTACACATGAATATCTAAGTTTACTTTTATCTTGGCCTAACTTTGTAGAGAATGATATTTGATTCAGCTCTACAAGTCCTCCACTTTCTCTTTTCACTATGACTTGGTTGAGTTCATCAACATTCTTTTGACCTTTGCTTTGCTTGAGATGGTTCTACACGAACTCCATGTGTAAATCTATTATTTCCAAGTACTCCTCAGTCATTTCAACTCATAGTTTTAAAGGTCTCTTACTTTGGCACATACTTTTCATTGTCCTTGTGTTTGGATTTACCCAACATGAGTGAATGTTTTGTTTCCGTGTTTTCCCTCTAACATAAGTCTGTCTTTCCCTACTCTAAAAATTCTGCAAATTTTCAGCAAAGTATATTACTGTCTTATCTACAATTTCTCTTTTTAAATCAACTCGATAATCATCATGGATTATTCAGAAAATTCATGTTTATACCGGACACTTTGTCCAGAAAATCTGCAGCAGCACCTTCACTTCTTCTTCTGTTTTGAACAGGTTAAACATCTTCAAATGACCTGAATTTTTGATATGTTGCAGACAACAATTTTATCTACAGCTTTTATTTTGGAATTAAGTTCAGATTCTTTTTCGTTTGATCTCGATTTGCAATTCAACATAGTGTTTATTAATCTGCAAATTATGGCAGCTTGTGGAATCGTCAGAAATAACTGTTTTTGACCTACTTATTTTCCTTCAAAAATTCTAATATTTTTATATCACCTGGAAAACTCCGGTATCTAGATCTTTTCTCTTTGGATCGTGCTCAATTTCTTCTTCTTTTGTTCTGTACAAACTGATAATGTCAGATCCAGAGTAAAAATCCTACACAAGCAACCTAAAAGGAATATTCACCTCCTTGACTTAGAGTTTGGGCTAAGGGGGTAGTAAGTTACGCTCGTTCGTTTAGGAGTTCCCCGAACTTTGATCTCTTCCTGAGTTAAACCTCTTAGTAGGATGCTTATAAAGCTAACGTTATAGTTTCTTTTGCAGTGTTAAACGAGAACCAAGATGCTATCCTCCAGCATGCCATGTTTGATGTTCAGACCCTTTTCGTTCCCTCTTGTAATTATATCTTTTCTGGTAATTTATTTCTCCTGTAATCCCTCACTCGGGATCTTTAAACGCAACAAATCCTTTTTCACATGTTGTCATGAGTTACTTCAGAAACAAATTCTCTTCAAAGTTCTGAATTGTTGCACACCCATCATACATGCAAATTCAAGTTTGTTGAACCTTCTAATGTCAGAACATTCTTTTTACTTGTATTTATTCTCAGCTCCCCTCCTAAGGGTAGTGTCGATATTGTAACTATTTCACCTAATGCTGCATGTTCTTTTAAGGTATGCATATCTTCTTTCACTGGTCAAAATTTTAAGCCTATCATGACATTCCTCTTCAGTTACTTATCTTTAACCTTCTATCAATTTATGCTAAACTAGTTTCAAGCAGAAGGAAGAATTTTTCAAGATGCCTTCCGAACTTATTTAGCCAATCGACGTTTGAGTTCCTAAACTTTTGATCTCCAATTCAGGTTATTGCACCTTGTACGCTTCAGTTTTAAATCTCTTTCGGGCCATTTAGAGCCGTAAACCGCCATATACATCATTTTGACTTTCCACTTTCCGTTTTGGCGTTTCTACTACAATTTTGTTACACCGGTTGCAAGTTTATTTTATTTTAACCGTTTCATTTCCACACGGGGAATAACCTCGAGCATTTATTCCTTGGAAATGTACTATTCCTCTCGAGTAGTGCAACCTTGAAAATTTTAATTGAGTCATCAATGATCGTTTAAACTTCCTTTGAAGGTTTGAATTAATTCTTTGAAATCAAACCTTACCCGACAATTCTAAAGCGTCATGTCCTCTTCACTTAAAATCTTGCTTGATGCTTATTTATTCAAACTTTGGATATCCCCTTACAATTTCTTGGGGGAAATTTCTATTTCTTTTAAATCTCGTAATAACCTCTCTTTGGCTATTGCAAACTTGGACACTTCTTGACAAGTGTTTATCTTATTCTGAGACCTTTTGGTGTACTCGTTTTGTCTCAATGGCTCCTTCATGATGAGATTCTTTCTCTCTTTTGATTTCTAAATTCTTTCTAGTCCTTCTGGTGCTCGACGTTGCACCTTTACTTTGATTTCTGTTGTGTGATGTTCCCTCTACGGAACTCATGCGAACTGAATATTTTCCTAGTTCGCCAACATCCTTTTTTTTTGTTAACCAAGTTTTTAACAATCAAGGTCACTTTCTTAATGTTCTCAAGCAGACTTGAAGAAAAAGTTTTGGTGGCCCTCGATGAAAGTTGGAATAGCTAAGTATGTAGCAGAATGTGATACTTGCCAGAAATTTAAAGCCGAAGATAAAAGATCAGGAGGAATGCGTAAGCCATTGGATATCCTTGAATGGAAATGGGATAAGATCACGATGGATTTTATCACCGGTTTACTGAAGACGAAGAGTGGACATGATGCGATTTAGGTGATTGCGGATAGATTGATAAAATCAGCTCATTTCCTACCAACCAAGGGTGATATGTCATTGAAGAAGAAGACAACATTATACTTGGACAATATAGTGAAGTTGCATAGAGTACCTTTCTCGATTGTTTCGGATCCTGATAGTCGATTTTGTTAGGATATCACTAGTTTAATCCAGCGGAATTTAAAATTTGATTTCCCTTTTCTAGATCGTTCTTCGTTTAATGCAATAAACACATAACTAGTTTGACGGTTATACCTTGATGATCTATAAGATCGTCGCTTTGACGGTCAACGGAGAGTAGTTCAGTGCTCAAGCCATCCACGCGTCCGGCCTCTATTGCTAATCCACACGAACCCCTTGCCGGAATCCTCCTTGGATTGCTATCGGAAAAACTCCGGTTGCTAGACCGGCCCTTTTCCTCCCTCACAAACTCACTATGGATTGCTCTCTATTTTACACAAGAACTATGAGCTCTTACAATTGTGATGTACAAAAGACCTTGACACCCACCTCTTATTTATAGTCAAAAGTGGTGCCCCATATGTGTGTAGGAGAAGAAAATCTTTTCCCAATCAAATAAAGAAAATCTTCTAGATTGATTTATCTCTTTAATGATAATTAATTTTGCCAATATCTTATATTGAATATAATTATCTTATTACCACAAATCTATTTTTCCAAAATCAATTAATATCTTATATTAATATTATGGTAATCTTATTAATTAAAGTGCACAATCCAAGTGTATCTCATACACTTAAAGGTGGCGCCCTATCAGTCAATTTATTGACTTCCGGAATATTCTTTAATTAATATAATTTATATATAATTAATATCATGTATATTATTTATTCATAATAAATAAATACCACCATATTAATTTACCACTATAACATTTATAGTCTATAGATAAACTTTCCTTATTTTATTATCAACTATAACCGCATTTTAATCCGACTCGATGTTCATATGTGTGTGACCCGATAGGCTTCTGAATATGCTGGCCGTAGACACAAAATACAATTTACTAAAATGCCCTTCATACCTAACGATCACGGGATAGCGTCTAGCAACACACCGTGACCCCCAATCATCGGAAGAGTCAAAAGAAATGACTACTACCTTTCATGTGAAGCAGTTACCGAGTAACTTACAATCCTATCGATGTAATAATATCCATACGATCGTATCTCGAGTGTCAATACATTAACGATCGTATCTTATAATCTGGATATCATGCTCTCTCAGGATAACACATTTACTCCCACTTTGCAAAGATTCTCGAGAGGTAGACACTCCTATAAGAAGGCCATTTCGGATATTCGATCCCAATCATAGGATACGTGATTCCCGGATGACCAATCATGTATTTTCCGCATGCTTCAATATCATACCCAATCACTACTGCATGATCGCCCCGTGGTTGGGAGAAATCTCAATAGTGTCAAAGCATGACAATCCACACCGTGATGCCATGAAGACTCCGGTCAAAAGGATAATTACACAACCGCCACATATTGTGACACTTAATGTAAGTGGGTCAGTCTAATGTACGCATTCTCTAATACACATCCACGTACAGTCCAAGTGTCCCCACACTTCGATAGACGAGATCTATCCCTATCTTATAAAAGATAGAAGATATCCAATACGTGCTAGTCTGATTATACTATCAATGTCCCATTTGATAATATGTAAGACTAGAGACATTTAAGTACCAATCTTGTTATAGTGATTAGAGATCTCATCAACCATAATCACTATCTTGATTTCTCTATCACAGATTGACACTAGGGACGTTACTATATATATATACAACAAATAACATGAAGATAAACAATATATAATAACATAAGTGCTTTTATAAATCATAATAAAGTTATTACATGAACTAAATAGACTGCAAATGACCTGAACCGGTCGTATCCGGTCCAACCCGAATGGGTTTAGGACACCTTTCCAACAATCTCCCACTTGGCATAAAGCCAATCACCCATATGCCTAAGCCCGTGAAAGTGAACATGATTCTCATGCTTTGCTTGAGACAATGCCTTGGTTAACGGATCAGCTATGTTATCATGCATGTGGACTTTCTCTATCTTTACATCTCATCTATCTACTATCTCTCTAATCAAGTGATAGCGCCGTAGCACATGTTTGGACTTCTGATGAGACCTTTGTTCCTTTGACTGAGATATCGCTCCATTATTACCACAGTTCAGAGGTACTGGACCTTCAATGGAGGGAACCACACCAAGTTCAGTAATGAACTTCTTCATCCAAACTGCTTCCTTTGCCGCCTCCGAGGCTGCTATGTATTCGGCTTCCATTGTAGAGTCTACAGTAGTCTCCTACTTGGAACTCTTCCAGCTCACTGCTCCGCCGTTAATTAATTCACTTAATTAATTGGTTCAATTATGGTCTCATCCACTATGTGCATATTACTTCCATATCATATAAAGTAAGACATAGACAACATTCCGCGCACAAAATATACGATATGATCATGGACATTTCCTAGGTGCGGTTTCGAATACAAACTGGCGAAACCGCGGGTCACAAACTAAGGGTATCTGCAACCACCAATAGAATCTTTATTGTTGTACGCCAATGGGTTCTTTATCTCTCCTTGGTCTTCAACTTCTTGCTCCATTCTTTTTACATTACTATCTATCTAATAATTACACCCACCGCTCACGGGGGGGGGGGGGGGGGGGCTAACGGGAATGGGATAAATGCAAAATGTAAACTAGGTCACGTTCTTCATAACGGCCTAGGACAATTTTTCAAACCAACATAAAGAAAACATTCCCATCAATCCTATTGGTCGAGTCCATGATCAATCGGGGTCCATATAATCACATTATATCTACACATCTAATCCATACAATTTTATCTTATGAATAAGATTAAATTCTAATTTTCAACTACTTATGCGTCTTTATTTTATCACATCAAATAATTAAATAACATTTAATTAATTATATGACTTAATCAAAAATTAAAATTAACATTTAATTTTAAATCGATTTTAATTTCAATTAAATTTGAACTTTTCAAAATAAAATTAAAATTATAAAGTCTCCTATTTGTTTTCTTTCCAAAACTAAATTTTGCTTAGGCCTGGCCACTTTCCAAAATCAAAATTTTGGAAGTGGCCTAGGCCTAGGCCTTTTACAAATCAAATATTTGAAAAAGGCCTAGGCCTATTCCAAATCAAATATTTGGAAAGGCCAAATAATTTTTGTTTAGGCCTGGCCACTTTCCAAAATCAAAATTTTGGAAGTGGCCTATGCCTAGGCCTTTTACAAATCAAATTTTGAAAAGGGCCTAGGCCTATTCCAAATCAAGATTTGGAAAGGCCAAATAGTTTTGGTTTAGGCCTGGCCACTTTCCAAAATCAAAATTTTGGAAGTGGCCTAGGCCTAGGCCTTTTCCAAAATCAAATATTTGAAAAGGGCCTAGGCCTATTCCTAATCAAAATTTGGAAAGACCAATATACCATATGGTTTCCCAATGGTCCAAACTATTTGAACCAATGGTTGGCCATATGACACAACTAAACAAAAGAGATATCTATGCACAATAAATATCACAAAACGAAAAGGGTCGATCTCCCATTAGAAGAGGACAGCCGACGGACGGCGGCCCATAAACCCTATACATATATATATATATATATATATATATATATATATATATATATATATATATATATATATATATATATATATATAAATTTTTTTAACGTCTCGTGATTTATATCTTGCATCTATTGATTAAATACTACGCAATTAAATTACGCTTATTGCTTAAGCTCGAAGTCTGCCTCTGATACCACTGTTAGGAAATCACTAGTTTAACGCAGCGGAATTTAATATTTGATTTCCCTTTTCTAGATCGTTCTTCGTTTAATGCAATAAACACTTAAGTAGTTTGACGGTTATACCTTGATGATCTATCGTCGTTTTGACCGTCAACGGAGAGTAGTTCAGTGTGCAAGCCGTCCACGCGTCCGGCCTCTATCGCTAATCCACACGAACCCCTTGCCGGAATCCTTATTGGATTGCTATCGGAAAAACTCCGGTTGCTAGACCGGCCCTTTTCCTCCCTCACAAACTCACTATGGATTGCTCTCTATTTTACACAAGAACTATGAGCTCTTGCAATTGTGATGTACAAAAGAGCTTCACACCTGCCTCTTATTTATAGTCAAAAGTGGCGCCCCATATGTGTGTAGGAGAAGAAAATTTTTTCCCAATAAAATAAAGAAAATCTTCTAGATTGATTTATCTCTTTAATGATAATTAATTTTGCCAATATCTTATATTGAATATAATTATCTTATTACCATAAATCTATTTTTACAAAATCAATTAATATCTTATATTAATATTATGGTAAATTTATTAATTAAAGTGCACAATCCAAGTGTATCTCATACACTTAAAGGTGGCGCCCCATCAGTAAATTAATTGACTTCTGGAATATTCTTTAATTAATATAAATTAATTGACTTCTGGAATATTAATTTACCACTTTAACCTTTATAGTCTAGAGATAAACTATCCTTATTTGGTTATCAACTATAACCGCATTTTAATCCGACTCGATGTTCATATGTGTGTGACCCGATAGGCTTCCGAATAAGTTTGCCGTAGACACAAAGTGCAATTTACTAAAATGCCCTTCATACCTAACGATCACGGGATAGCGTCTAGCAACACACTGTGACCCCCAATCATCGGAAGAGTCCAAAGCAATGACTACTACCTTTCATGTGAATCAGTTACCGTGTAACTTACAATCCTATCGCTGTAATAATATCCATACGATCGTATCTCGAGTGTCAATACATTAACGATCATATCTTATAATCTGGATATCATGCTCTCTCGGGATAACACATTTACTCCCACTTTGCAAAGATTCTCGAGAGCTAGACACTCCTTATAAGAAGGCCATTTCGGATATTCGTTCCAAATCATAGGATACGCGATTCCCGGACACCAATCATGTATACTCCGCAGGCTTCATTATCATGCCCAATCACTACCGCATGATCGCCCCGTGGTTAGGAGAAATCTCAATAGTGTCAAAGCTTGACAATCCACACCGTGATGCCATGAAGACTCCGGTCAAAAGGATAATTACACAACCGCCACATATTGTGACACTTAATGTCAATGGGTCAGTCTAACGTACGCATTCTCTAATACACGTCCACGTATAGTCCAAGTGTCCCTACACTTCGATAGACAAGATTTATCCCAATCTTCTAAAAGATAGAAGACATCCAATACATGCTAGTCTGATTATACTATCAATGTCCCATTTGATAATATGTAAGACTAGAGATATTTCAGTACCAATCTTGTTATAGTGACTAGAGATCTCATCAACCATAATCACTATCATGATTTCTCTATCACAGATTGACACCAGGGACGTTACTATATATATATATATATATATATATATATATACAACAAATAACATGAAGATAAACAATATATAATAACATAAGTGCTTTTATTAATCATAATAAAGTTATTACATTAACTAAATAGACGGCAAATGACCCAACCCGGTCGGATCCGGTCCAACCCGATTGGGTTTAGGACACCTTTCCAACAGGTTTGTCTGTCAATTGTGGAGAAGTTTGTAAAGGGCTTTAAGTACAAAGTTAGATTTGAGTACGGTCTTCCATCCTCAAACAGACGGACAGTTGGAGAGCACAATCCAAACACTTGAAGATATCATACTAGCTTGTGTTTCGGAAGTAGGAAGATCATGGGATGATTACTTACTTGTAGCCGAGTTTGCCTGCAACAATAGTTATCATGCAAGCATAGGCATGCCACCGTTTGAAGCTTTGTGTGAAAGAAGATGTCCAATGCCGCTGTTTTGGGATGAAGTCGGGGAAAGACAAGTCACCCCGGAATTGGTTGATCAAGCTAAAGAAAAGGTTCAGTTGGTAATGAAGAATTTGAATGCAGCACAAGATAGATAGAAAAGTTGAGCAGATGTTAGAAGAACGCCTCTTGACTTCGATGTTGGTGAGAGAATTTATCTACGAGCTTCACCAATGAAATGAGAGAAACATTTTGGACCGAAGGGAAAGCTATGTCCAAGGTATGTTGGACCGTTAGAGATTCTGGAAAGAGTTGAACCTTTGGCTTATAAGCTCAAGTTACCGGAATCGATGTCGTGAGTCCATAACGTTTTCCACATGTCACTGTTGAAGAAGTGTTTGAAAAAGACTGATGTTGAAGCTACAGTTGACCCGGATGTTCTTCAAGATAACCTTGCATACGATGAGAAACCGATCAAGTTTCTAGACTGGAAAAAAAGATCATCAAGTTACGGATGATACCTTTGGTTCTGGTGCAACGGAGCAATCATTCACCGAATTAAGCCACTTGGGAAGTTGAAGCCGACATGATCAGCGAGTTTCCAGAGGTTGTGGACTTACCTAGTATGTTCTCGTTTCGAGGACGAAACTTCTCTTAAGGGGGGAGGAATGTAATATTCTGCTTTTTGGGTAAGGGTAGACATGTCATTTTGCGAAAACGAAATATTATTAATCTTTAATACTTTTATGGAGTTAAGTATTTTGGGTATATATATATATATATACATATGTATGTACTGGGAAAAGAAAATTTTGATTTTAATTATTAAGGAATAATTAATGAAAATAAATAATTGGTTATTATTTTTGGGATTGGTTATTTAAGGAAAATAATCACCGCATAAATCTTTTTACCTACCAATAATCAGAATTTTCTCCTCCTACGTTCTTGAGAGGTGTGTCAGGCAATAGAAAAAATGGGATGAGAGTTTTCTTCCAGTTTCTAAATCAAATCTTAACGGTTTTCAGATCTGAGTAGAACAGCGGAATCATCGTAAAGAGGGTGCCATTTCAACACCGGAAAGTTTGGAATTTGAGAAGGTATGCTTTTTGATCCCTAGTTGTGTTCTTGACTGAGTTTGATTGATTCAAACTCATGAATTCATAGTTTTATATGTTTAGAAGTGTGTGATCGAATCTAATATGATTTTTGATTGATCACATAGGTTTCCTTCAGAGAGGATCAAGTTGCTACAGTTTTTCATAGCTTTTGTGTTAGATTAGCTTGCTTAAAAGGTAAGAGGCTATTCCTATGTATTAATTATGGTTTAGAGAGGATAGATCGTGTTTTTGAAGCATTTTTGTATCAAAGTTTGTGACTATAGGTTGTGTAAGGTTTAAGATTTTCTTTGGATGATAAAACTTATGTTTTTATGATAAAAATTGTGTAGAACATGTTTGGGATTGAGTAGAGATCATAAAGAGTATAAAGAATCATGTTTAGGGTTTTTCAGCGTGCAATGCACATGCGCAAGGCAACAATACGCATGCATTGATGAGGCACAAAGTCGGTTTTTGTTAAAGGATGCTCAATGCGCATGCACAGGCTAGAATGCGCACGCATTAGGGTTAGAAATTAAGAAAAGTGGTACAGTGTTGGTCGTGTGCGTGGACCAAGGGGTAATGCGTAGGCATTGCTCAGACTGAAGCATCCGGAATGTTTTTGGATTGTCAAGGCGCACGCATTCCCATGAATGCGCATGCATTGACCCTGTTTTTGGGAAAAGTTGAGTTTTAAGCCTCGAATCTCATTTTAAATGTTGTTTCTTGATATAATAACATTAATTAAAGATGAACAAGCCTCGATTGAGCTTCTGATGTGTTTAGTTCCGGCACCGAATGTACTCTTCAAGGGAGTTGAAGTTCGGGACCATCGGAAGGGTATGAAGGGGCTTGTGCTTTGATGAACTAGAGTTGATCAATGTCTGTGTACTTGATTGGATGTGTTGTCTAGGTGTCTATGTGAGGGACTAGAGTCGTCAAGGTGAGATTTATCATTGAAAACACTTAGGTGGCTAGCTAACAATAGATAATAATTGCATACTTGCATAGTAATAAGATTAAACGTCGTGTCACTTATGGTTAGGCACATGTGAACATCAACTATGTTACTCATCCAAATAGGTGGATAATTTTGTGACCATCTAGAGGCCAAATAACAAGGTAACTTCACCGGGCATGTATGCATACCGGGGAAACCCGGGACTAATAGTGCAAGCGACTGTTTGTTGGCACCCTCTCGTGGTGGATACACCTCGTGTAGTGCCCTTGAGTGCTGACGTAACCAAGATAAGTTAAGCTACAAATGTATAGTCATGACATGTTGGTGGACATGAAGTGAACCCAATATTGAGTTGGTCTCACAAAGATAAATTATTAAGTATAAAACTTGATTATAAACATTAGTTAATTAGTAGCTTCTACCTCATTCTGAGTACTTTGCACTTACCTCAAGTGCATTTTTTTATATGTTTAGGGAAGAGAAGATGATCAGGTAGATCCGGAGTTTGAGGAAAACTTTGATGACGAAGTTTGAGGACGCCGACGTTGAAGCGTTTATTTATTTCTATTCTTTATTTATATACTAGACGTGTTGTTTCTTTGGGAACTATGTAAATTTTTTTTTGTTTCTTTTGGAGGTTTTTGTACGTTATATGATTCGTTTGGTTTTCCAATGTAATAAATGTAACATTTCTATCTTTAGATTTTGAGTTTCTATTCTTGGTTATTCGAAAAAAATATACCCGAGTCTTTTTGCTTATGTTTTGATTAACTCGATACGATGTAGTAGAGGCTGACATATAATGTAGAATTTATTTTATTTTTTACGTGCCGAACGTTCTTTTTCTGGATAAGGAGTCGGGGTCCGGGAACGGGGCGTTACAGCTGGTATCAAAGCGAAGCGTCCATTAGGCTTCCTTTCTTCCTTAAGATAAGATCTTTTTATACCACATAGTAACATTCTGATCCTTCCGGATCATTTGTAATGTTAAGTGACCTCTGAGATACTCATGTCGACATGTTTTGAATCGGAAGTTCTATGGCCGAGCAAGAAGCGAGTGGTTTGGTTCAAGATGGGGGTCTAGTAGTTGTAGTTCATCTAGAATATGTTGATGATCGTGTTGGAGTTTACCGTTGAAAAACTAGAAGAAAGAAAAGGATCTTATAGTTTGAATCCTACGAATCATGGTGTAATTTTAGGGATAGGTCGGTTATCCAAGAAATTTTGTCTACATGGATTGTAAACATAAGGAAGTACCTTTCGATGAGGAATGCACCGAGTAGTGGTTGAATAGTGAATTTTTAGTTGTTCAAGAATGGTTTGTCCAATGAGATCCAAGCGGGAAGGTTGGGAAGTACACCAAGGAACATGGATGAAATGTTGAACAAGGTCTTGGAAGCTGAGACCATCAAGTAGAAGCCTTCAGTCATTAATAGTGCTAAGTGGAACTCAAAATCAAGGAAGCGGGAATGACGACCCGAGTTTTCCTGTTTGAGTTTTCTCCGTGGATGCAGAGTATGCAGAACCGGATGATAATTTTATTTCAGGCACCTTTATTTGTTTATTCTTATTTATTAAACTACTTTTATTGCACGTTAAATCATGTTGTATTTGTATTAAATAAAAAAATTCACATCTTAGGTACAATAATATTAGACAACTTAGCGGTTATGGCCTTGATCTATACGGGAGCGTCTAATACGTTCGTGTCATCTAAGATAGCTAAGAAGCTGAATCTACCTTCAGACACCATAAGAAACACCTCGGAAATAACTACACCATTAGGAACGGTAACAAATAAAATAAAGATTCTTTATAAAATAAAGATTGAATCAAATAAATGATTCAGTTGCAGCAGCTTGATTAGGATGATATAATCAGCAGCTTGCAGACTTCAAGTGTGTATACTTGATGTGGCTTGAATGCAGAATACACTTGAAGAATTTCTCTGGATCAGTCGCTTTAAGTTCAGCAGGGTGTTTTTCAGCTCAGTAAAATATCCCCTTAAAGTTTATCAATTTTCATCATCTGTTTCTGAGTTGAAAGTCATCAATTTATAGGCAAGAATGCATGTGACTTGTATTTGAAATTTAAATGTAACCGTTCCTTGTTTTTGTCCCATCTGATTTGCATTCTGTCACTATTCATAGGATCGACAATCGTCGAAATTCCTTTTGACAGTGCAATCTGTCACCCTTTGACTTATAACCATTGGATAAAGATTTGAATCATCCCAACGTTCTTTTAATCTCAGCCTTTGATTTGTTTGATAAGTCAGAGGTAGTTGGCTGTCCTTATCCATGTAATCTTCCAATATAATCTTGAATTAACCGAGGTATTATATCAGCAGGTTCATCGATCGTCGAGATACCTATCGATCTATTTGAACCGCAATTTCTTGTGTATAAAATACAATGCAGCTGACTTCTTTTATCTAACTTGTATTTGTGAAGTTAGATTACACCTTTTTAATAATAACCAAGTTCCAAACATCATCCAACTTATGGAACTTAGATCTTCTACACAAGGTTTATGTAATCAGTTTAGGTCATCACAGACTTGCCTAAATTCTGATTCCATATCCTTGACTTAAATTACTAAGTTTGATCCCTTATCCTTCTGTAACTGAGTTTGAGCCCTCAGCCTTCAGTCTTCAGCAGGTTCCAGAAAAGTCTACTGACCTATCTACCCTACTGATATGGACAAGTCTGCTGATATAAATCAGCTGACCATTACAGTGCTTGTTTGATCAAACATATTCATAAATCAAACTCTAATAAACCTATACATTTGATCTAGATACCTTTTTTCCTTTGCACTATAACAGCTAGTCTGGCACTCATCATCAAAACATAGAAATAAGTCCAACAATTTCCCCCTTTTTGGTGATGATGCCACTACCCTCACCTAACAGAAAGCAAAAAGATAAAAAAAAAAATGAACAGAACAAATATAGTCATCTTCCATTATAATCATTTGTTCAAAGATATTACAGTCTAAAATCAGCAAAAATATAATGCAGTTAAAGTATGCTGATCTACTGTCTTCTTTCTCTTTCTTGTCTGGCCTTCTCCACTTGTTCTTGGTAGGCCCTGATTTCTTCTATCATGTCCCTCATCCATTCATTTTCGATCAGTGTGAAATCAATGTAGGGATTTACTTCTTTCCACCATTTCCATGCTTCAGGCAGGAGAAGATTAATTTGATTCACTCTGAGTCCAAACTTCATGTATAGTTCCTTGAATTCATCAAGTGAGTCCTTTGATTTTGTGATAGGCAAAGTCCTATCACCTCTGCCACTTCTTCCACCTCTTCCACCTCTGTAAGTTGCCCTTAAGGCTTTGACTCTTGCTTCCAAAAATTTCAATCCCAAGAAAGAGTTTAGACCTTCATGATATCCCTTGTCATGATAAGGTTTCCTTCTGTTATAGTATTCTTTCTTGTATTGTCTGAGGAGATCATCGTAAGTTGAACTGCCGTGTACGGAGTTGTCCGTAAGCATTAGTCTCATCCTCCCATCTTTTCTTTGCAAAGAGTCTTGCAGCCTCTTTTGCTACTGCTGCTTGGCCCTCTTCCCCCTTAGTGACATCATCAACAAATCGGGACATTAGGCCATGAACACCCTCTTGTGAGATTACCAGATTATTTAGTTGTCCTTCCATAATCTCAGTTCTGGTATCAATTGCAGTAATCCTTGATTGCAGGGTTTCTTCCAGTAGATTGATCCTTTCAGTAACTTTAGGATCCAATCCAGCAAGTTGGGATGTTCCAGCAGCCTCAGCAGGCTTAGGTGTTTCAGCAAGCTTGTCAAGTTTCTGATGGATGGATATAAGGTGGTCTTTCAGAAACTTCTCTTTTGTTGTGTTTCCTACCTTGATTCCTCTCACATCTAGTACCAGATTATTCATAGCATTTTGAGTAGATGTGAAGTTTGAAGCAACTGTATCAGTAGATTGTCTGTTTTCTTTCACCAGTTTCATCTGTTCTTCAAATCTCTCTTCTTGTCTATCCAGTTGAGTTCTTAACTGTTGCATATCATGCCTCACAGTCCTTAACTCATTCAAAACTTCAACTGGCACATCACTGGTCATTCTTCCACCAGTAGCCTCATCAAGTAGGCTCATCAACATTGTATTGTGGCCTCGATTGCTCACAACCAATGCCCAACTCCTATCTAATCCAGCAGGATTAGGTCCTTGATACTCTTCTAAGATAGGATCAATGGCTGGTTCTTCAAAAATAGGTACAAATGCCTGTGGGGGATCAACATCAATATTTTCTTCTTCGGGCATTTGGAACTCCTCATCACTAAAGTCATAGTCCAGCAGCTGCTCATCCATATTAACAGTAGTCTGCTGACCATCTTTCCCTTTAGTGGTCTTGACTCCAGTAGACTCCACTACAACAGTCTCTTGAACTGCAAGGGTTTCCTCCAAACCCAAAACTGGTTCCAACCTTTGTCCAGTCTTGTTTGTAACTCGGCGGCACTCGTACCTCCTATTCCAATCCGTGTCCAGTCTTGTTTGTAACTCAAAGCAACTCTTTGTACCTCCTTTTCAACTCTTTGTGGATTGAATATAGCCTCATTATCCACTTGGAATCCTTCAGCATGACCAATTTTTGTTAAAATATTGGCAGTTTTGGATAAGGTATCCTCGGTGTCAAATCCATCTTGATATTGACGGGAGTCCTCGGAACTAGCACTTGGCTCAATATAATCGTAACCTTCTCTTCATCCAAATCAGCACTCTGTTCAGCTTCAGTTTGTGTAGTAGGCTTTACAACATGGAATGTAAGTGATTCATCAGCTAGCCTACCAGCACTTAAATTAACTCCTTCATTGATCAATGCCTCCAGATCATCCATGGTGAGATCCTGCAGATCCTCATCCATTTCTCCAGTCTGCTGGCCCTCAGCAGACTTACCAGTCTCAGTGGGTTCAACTTCTATGCCATCAATGGCTCATTGACCAGCAGCTTCAATTGTTGTTTCTCTAGCCACTCCACTGGTCTCCCTAGGAAACATGGGGGAATCATCATCAGAATCTGATGAATCACTGTCTGGTGTGTACTTTGGATCTTTGAACATAATTCCTCCACTTTTCTTCCCTACATCCAAAAGATCCATCAGCCTGGATTGCAGCATGCTAGTGTCTAACAAATCCAACAGGATGTCCACACCCAGCTGCTTAAATGCCCATTCTTCAAATCCACTCATTGGATCAGCAGCTGGTTTTTGTTTCTTGTAGAATCCAAACTTCCACTGAAAGTAGTTTTGCAACTTTTTGAAGTTAGGATCTACTTCGTCCTTCTTAGATGCCTTCTCATATGGCATAGATGGCTTTCTAGTGGCAGGTTCAGTAGCTTGCTGACCTCCAAAGGTTCCCACAAGTAAATTCATTGTTTCTTCAACTGATGCTTCAAAGTCAGTAGGTTGCTGAGGTGGTATATTTGTACCTACTACTTCCATCTGTACATCACTTGGTTCCCCTGACTTACATGCTCATCGAGCGGGGTTAGCGAGCATCGCTCTTCCCCCTGAGTTCTTGCAACACTTGCAGGGTCTTCAACCAATTTTTCACCTACCACAGCAGGTTCAGGTTCAGTGGTTTGCTGTGGGTCTTCAGTAGATACTACAGCAGGCTCAGGGTCAGTAGACTGCTGTATATCTCCAACATATTGCTCACCAACAACCTGTGCAGCTTCAGTAGACTTAACAACCTCTTCTGGTGAGGAGTCTGTAATTTCCACAGGCTTGGTGATAGTTAAGGGCTCAGCCTCAATAGCCTCTTCTTCCTCTTCTACTGATGCTTCCTCTAGGATTCTTTGGTCTTCCAGGATTTTCAATTCCTTTCCTTTGCCATACTTTTTCTTTGTGGCAATCTCCTTCATCCTCTTGGAGAGGGGTTCATCATAATCAGTTCTAGTAGACTTTCTTTTTCTAATAGCTTCATTCTGTTGTTCCCTCAGAATCTCAACAACCGTTTTTCTTGCAGCAACAATAGGGTCAGTACCTTCAAATTCAGCTGGACCCTCAGCAGACACAACAGTTTGTGCTGTTTGCTTCTTTGTCTTCTTTGGCTTTAAGATCTCAGTGATCTTTCTTGTATCTACAACCTTTCTTTTCTCAGTGGTCTTCTTTGGTGCAGCAGGTTTAGTTGATTTCTTCACAGTTTGCTTTACCTGCTCACCACCAGCATCACCATCATCTCCATCACTATCATCATCAGCAGCAGGGTCAGCAACATCTTCATCATCATCTAGACCAGGAATAGCATAATCAATTTCCTTCTTGTATCTAGACTGATTAATCTTCTCAGGTTCAATATCAGGAATCTTCAAGTGATTCAGCAGGGTCTGAACCATTAATCCTAAGGGTAAGGCCTTGGATTTCCTTTTTCCATATTTTTCTTCCTTGGCTACTTTCTTCATGTAATGAATGAAATATCCAGCCCAATCAAACTTCATGCTTCTGCAAATGATCATCATCAGCTCTATCTTGGGTCCTGATAGAGTGTCCATACTTCCAACCAGTCCAAGTATGTTCTTTGCAATGAGTTTGCTTAGCAGACTGTACTCATTCCCAATATGTCTGTAATTGATGCCTGGAATGGATTTGGTGGCTGCATTTGTTTTGATTTGATCAACAAAAGCCATCTTGGATAGTCCCATTGCTTCAGGATTTACTGGACCATCCACTACTTCTTCAAATCCAAAAACTACCCTCAGTAGACTAGGGGAAACTACAATCTCCTCAGCATTCACAGTTGTCTTCAATGCTTCACTTCCTTCTTCCACAACCATGTTTTTCCAAAAATCAATAACATTTGTGTATGATATTGTTTCCAATCTGATATTGAGTATGTTTTCCAAACCTGCAAACCTCCTTATTCTTCGACCAATGTTGATGGCCAAATCTGTTTTGTTTGCATCAACAACGAAGCCTCTAACACTTTGGCTTGAATCAATTTGGACATCAATCTTTTCCGCCATTGTTATGAGAAGAATGAGATGAAGATGATAGATTGTAAATCTGTGTTCACACAGTGTAAAAACGGAGATATAAATCTGAGATTTTGCAAGTAGAGAAGATATGCTATGTGTAGGTCTGTATAAATAGATAGACGGTAGTTGTAACTGTCAGTGCATGTACATCCATGTCAACCACGATTAATCTGGGTGAATTCTGTCTTGACACGTGTTCCATAACTCCTCCATAGCGCTTTGTAACCGTTGGATCGTGTTAACTGTGGTAATAAAGGATAGGATAAATATCCCGCCAAACTGCTTTTTGACTGTAGTAAAGTTTGACTGAATAACGTTCCATTCAGCAGGGTTGTCCTCAGCAGGGTTGGCTCAGCAGTCTGCAGACAAAGTGACTCTGCGGATCCATGATTTCTTCTAGTTTTGTTCAATTGATAATACAAGATGAAGTTTAATACCAATGACTGATCTGTCAAGTGAGCTCACCCAACATGACAAAGACCAATCCCTATTGGCAACCTCATTTGCTCAATTGTCCAAACATAAGTACATGGAATTGTTGATACCAATGACTAATCTGCTAAGTGAGCTCACCCAAAATAGAAAAGACTAATCCCCTTGGTGAATTCCAGTACATTGCTGAATATCAGTCAACTTTTAAAATTCCAAGTTCAGTCATTAATCTGGCAAATCTTTCACTGTCAACTGGTTTAGTAAAAATATCAGCAAGTTGATTTTCAGTAGGAATATATAGAACCACCACATCTTTCTTTTCAACGTGATCTCTTATAAAATGATGTCTCACATCAATGTGCTTGGTTCTTGAGTGCAAAACAAGATTTTCTGTGATTGCAATTGCACTTGTGTTGTCACACATAATTGGAATTTCTTTTTCTTCAATTCCATAATCCCTTAATTGTTGTCTTAGCCATAGTACTTGTGCACAAGAACTTCCAGCAGCTATATATTCAGCTTCAGCAGTGGAAGTTGATATTGAGTTCTGTTTCTTGCTGAACCAGGAGACCAGCCTACTTCCCATTAACTGACAAGTTCCTGTAGTGCTTTTTCGATCAATTTTGCATCCAGCATAATCAGAATCTGAGTAGGATATAACTTTGAAGCTTCCATCCTTGGAATACCATATCCTTACTCCTAAAGTCTCCTTTAGGTACTTGAGAACTCTCTTGATTGCACCTAAATGACTTTCTTTAGGTTTAGATTGAAATCTTGTACAAACACCTACAGCAAAGGATATATCAGGTCTGGTGGCATTAAGGTACATCAGACTGCCTATCATCCTTCTGTATAAGGTCTGATCAACATCTTTGCCTTCTTTATCTTCATCCAATCTGATGTTTGTACTCATTGGAGTTGATATCTTAGTGCTGATTTCCATACCAAACTTCTTCAGCAACTCCTTCGTGTACTTGCTTTGATGAATGAAGATTCCATCTTTCATCTGTTTAACTTGCAATCCCAAAAAGTAGTTCATTTCTCCCATCATGCTCATTTGGAATTTACTCTTCATTAGATTTGCAAACTTCTCACAAAGTAAATCATTTTCAGAGCCAAATATTATGTCATCCACATAAATCTGTACCAGCAGGGTGCTGTTCCCTTCACTGATTCTGAAAAGTGTCTTGTCAATGGTGCCTTTTGTAAAACCATTGTCCACCAAGAATTGAGATAGAGTCTCATACCATGCTCTTGGTGCTTGTTTCAGTCCATAAAGTGCTTTGTTAAGTCTATACACTTTATCTTCTTGATATTTAACTTCAAATCCAGGAGGTTGCTGTACATACACTTCCTCCTCTAGAATGCCATTCAGAAATGCACTTTTGACATCCATTTGATATACTTTAAAGTTCTTATATGCAGCATGTGCCAAGAATAATCTGATAGATTCCAATCTTGCAACAGGTGCATAAGTTTCATCAAAATCTATTCCTTTTGCTTGAGAATAGCCTTTTGCAACTAGTTTGGCCTTATTCCTTACAATGGTACCAGATTCATCAAGTTTATTTCTGTATACCCACTTAGTACCAATGATATTTGCATGACATGGCCTTTCAACTAGTGTCCAAACTTGATTTCTTTCAAATTCATTCAATTCTTCTTGCATGGCAATTATCCAATCTAGATCTGAAATTTGCTTCTTCAACAACCTTTGGTTCCCTTTGAGATAGAAAGCAAGTAAACATAGCTTCCAGTTGTCTTCTGGTCCTTACACCTTGCTGTACATTGCCAATAACTTGATCAGCAGGGTGATTCCTCAACCATTGTGGATTCTGGTTGGTTTGATTATCAGGAACCTCATCTTCAGTAGGGTCTGCTGTAGCTTCTTCAACAACAGGGGGTTCAGCAGATCCTTGAATTGCTTCAGTTGTTGCATCAGTAATGTCACCAGCAGGGTGTTCAGCAGGGCAGTATCAGAAACTTTTAAGTCATTGAATCTTTCCAAAACTTCAACACAATCTGGATCGGTGACTTGTTGATTCTCGCGGAGTTCACAATCTTCATCTTCCATACCAGTGAACTTAGGTTCATCAAACACAACATGGATTGTTTCTTCATGTTTCAGTGACCTCTTGTTCAATACCCTGAATGCCTTGCTGACTGAAGAATATCCTAAGAAAATCCCTTCATCTGAATTTGGTTGGAATGTTTTTAGATGAACCTTGTGATTCAGTATAAAACACTTGCTTCCAAATGGATGGAAATATGATATATTTGGTTTCCTTCCATTCCAAATCTCATAAGGTGTCTTCAGCAGCTTCTTGTTCACTGATGTTCTGTTTTGTGTATAACATGATGTATTAACTGCTTCAGCCCAATATCTTTCAGGTAGCAATGCTTCACATATCATTGTCCTTCCTGCTTCCTTTAAAGTCCTGTTTCTTCTTTCAGCAACCCCATTTTGCTGAGGTGTAACCAGCAGCAGCAAGTTGATGTAGTACACCATTCTGTTCACAGTATTCTCTTATAACTTTGTTGAGAAATTCAGTACCCGGATCTGATCTTATTTTTATTACTGTTAAACTTTTCTCATTTTGTAATCTCTTTAAAAGATTAGGCATGCTTTTGAGTGTTTCACTTTTCTTGTTCATAAAAACCACCCAAGTGTACCTTGAATAATCATCCACAACCACTAAAGTGTATTTCTTTCCAGTTACTCTAGTTGGAGTTATTGGTCCAAAAAGATCCATATGCATAAGCTCCAGCACTCTATTAGTTGATTGTTTAGTTTTTGACTTGAAGCTTGACTTTATCTGTTTACCCTGCTGACATGCATCACATATAGTATCCTTCTTGAATATGATCTCAGGTAAACCAATCACCAGCTTCTTCTTCACCAACTGATTGATATCATCAAAGTTTAAATGATTCAACTTCTTGTGCCATAACCAATTGAGTTCGGACTTGGTATGCACAATCGAGCGAGTTTCGGAGGCAGAGTAGACCAATCCACAACATACATGTTTTGTTGTCTTCTACCAAACAAGTACAACTTGATCACCTCTTTCACTAATGACAATACAGTTGTTTTTGTCAAAAGTGACCTTGTATCCCATGTCACAAAATTGTCTAGTGCTCAGCAAGTTGTAGTCCAGTCCTTAACACATATGCAATATTCTTGATTGTAAGTCCATTTCTCACAAGTGTGCCATATCCTCTTGTGTATCCAGGTGTATTCGTGTTTCCAAAATTCACCCTTGGACTATCCAATACAAGAAAAGTTGTTTATAATGAGGAGATTTTGATGAGGAGCGTAAATACTATCATTAAAAGATAGTTTTAATGACGAGTCATGTATTTAATGACCAATTTGTATTTTCTGGTCATTGTTGGTTACCAATCTCCTCATTATTTTATGTAAAACAAAAATCTCCTCATTATTTCATAAACAAAACCTACCCATTTATTCAATACACAAACCTACCCATTACCCGATTCCCTTAACCTACCTTAATTCTGTTTGCAAATTTCGGCTGAAAGATTTTCTCCTCTATTTCCTCTGAATGAGAAACGTCTCTCCTAGAAAATCCACTTGCAATAACTCCCTATTCCCTCCGATTTTGCAATCGATCTTGCAGAAACGTTACCGTTTTGTTCTTTTCCCGTTTCCCACATGCTGAAACTGATTCTGGTAAGAACAAGATGCTATTCTGAATCAACCTCAGCAACCACGTGTTGAATCAAATTTAGGAAGGCTTTGAGGTTTGAAAAATTTCTGTTTTGGCTGCTGATTCGTTGGTGATTTCAAACGATATTATCACAGCAACGTCTTTTTAATGAGGGCTTGATTTGGAGCATTCAATTTGCGTTTTTGAAAGGATTTCGCAGTCATTCATTGACAAGACTATGAAAGGTTTTACCTTTCATCGATTTGTTGCTGATTTGAGCTTTTAAAGCTCTAATTTTCAAAGATACGCAGTCAACACTCCTCATAAGGTGAATCCATTTCAGTTATATCGTTTATATCATTTGTAAACTGATATTGGACTTGAATGCTGCCTTGATTCAGTGGTTTATACCCTTGTGAAGGTCTGTGTGGAAAGCTGCTACCTTGGCCATTAATTTGCTGCTGATACGACCATTAAAGTTCTGATTTTGTAAGCTTATAGTCAATGTTTGAAAATGGTGCAATCTTCTCTGATTTATTGCTGTTTCGAGCTATTAAAGCTCTGATTTTGTTCACACTATGCTGGTACTCTTGCTGGTAGTACTGGGCTTGTCTCTGATGAAGCTTCGGCTGCTCCGGTAAGCTTATATAGTAAAGTTTACTTACGAATTACAAGGAAAAGAGCTGCTGCTTTGGAACGAGTAGCTGCTGTGGAAAATGCTCATGTTGCTAGGTTTGATGATTTGCTGTTGAAGTCTAGAACCCCTTCCACATCTTCAAATTGAGTGCTCCGATTTCCTTTGTTAATTTTGAAGTTACTTCTCCTGCTAGTAAGGTTTCGATCTGCCCTCCAGTTTTGATTCTTACTTTGGCACCTCCTGTTGATATGCCTATGTTATCCACTGGTATTGTCTCCCCGGTTGTGAATCATTTGGATAGTGGTACTTGCGTTCCCTTACCTTATAGAAGTATCCAGGTTGATGCTACTGTTGTTGGTGAGGTTAGGGATAAAGATTTTGCTGCTGATGTAGCTCCTTGCTCTGGGGTTACTCCTGCACTAGTTTCAGCTTTGCCTTCTATAACTAATGATGCTTTGATCCCTCCTTTGACTCCATCTGTTGATAATATAGCATCTTTGCCTGTGATCGCTACTATGGTGGTCTCAAAAGCTGTAATTCATTTGGATGGTGCTCCTGACAGTAGTGTACTGCCTGCTGTAACTGCTGTTGATCTGCCTCCTATAATTGATGATGTTTTGAATGATCTGTCCCTGCCGTAAATGATACCTCTTGGGCATGTTTGTTCAAAAATAATAGGATTCTCACTGATGAAGTAATTAGGTTGAACAAGATCGACAGCTGCAATTTGGATTCTGTTGATCTTAGGGATTTAGTTATTGAACCTGATGACTTGGAGAGTCTAAGTTTGGTTGGCACCTTCTCTTCTAAATTTCTTTTGTGGGTACTCCTTTGTACACTGATTTGTTGACTGCCAAGAAACAGTGCTTAAGTTTTGCTAGATGTTTGGTTGAGGTCAACTTGGAAGACACCCTGCATAATAAGGTCCATATCTCATTACCTGGTGGAAAGAATCTGATTCAACCTATTCTTTATGAAGACATCCCTGATTTCTATACTTTGTGTAAGAAACTGCGGGATGTTGTTGATCAGTGTGCTAGTTATTTCAATCTTGGACCAATGCTTTATGTGAGTAGGGCTTGGAAACATAAGACCCCCCATGTTCTCCCTGTTTCTGACCTGCCTGTACATAATAAGACTGCGTCGATCTTCTTGTTTTGGTTGTGGTTCGGTCTTCGATTCAAAGCGGTGTTACTACGAACCCCTCGATCTTTGTTTTGGCCTCTGATTCAGCTCCTGGTGCTTCAGTGTCTGAGGGTGAGATGGTTTTGGGGTCTTGTTTAGATGCTGCTTCTGGATTTTCTGGAAAGTTTGATGTTTTTTATCGAGCAATTCTGTTGTATCTTTACTGAGAGTTTCGCCCTTCTCGCTTCGCCGTTTCTTTGAAACCTGCTTGTTTGAATGCAAATGATGATGGGATGGCAGAATCTGCTGGTGTTACTCCTGTTGTTGTTGCTGCTGTGGGAACTGATTTGGAATTATACCCCTTCCATTGTGTAGATCTCTTCTTCCATGGTTATACATTATGATGTATTGAGTAGACCTGCCTAATTGTTCAAATTATAAAAAAGCTGAATAAGAAATGATTCATTTTGGAACACTTACTAGAGTTGACATGATCTTCTAGTAATCCCTTTATTATCTGTTGTAGATTATGTTGAATGCCTTTCTCTTGGTTTTGAATTTTAGCCATTTGCCTTCATTTGATGTTTGTAATTATACGTCCTTTTCACTAGGGAGGTGTGAAGAAAGTTGTAATTTATCCCCTTAGTAAGGATGCTCCCATGTTTGTGGTTGGTGTCCACGAGGGCGAATACAAGTCTGACATTGATATTCTTTTGAATGCTAGTTGCTTAACCAATTGTCTTGCTCCTCTAGCTAAGGTTTGCTTTTGTATACTAATTATTAGAAAAATGTGTATTTTTTTACGATGCAATGCGCGTCTGTACTCTTGAACCCTATAAAATTAAAAATTTTCAGGTTCCAATGACATTTGGAATCGCGGAGGATCTTATGACAACTGTTTACTCGATTACCGGTGCGTTTATGTTTCAACTATTTTTTATGCATAAGGTTCATTAACCTATTTATGTTTCTGAAAATTACCTTTCATATAAATTTTACTCAAGTAAGAAGACTGTGGATGGTCCATCAAGCAAGGCTGTATATATGGACATGCTACACCATTCAACATCATTTCCAGCAGCACTGGAGCTACCAAGGTACTCTCACCAGTACTCTTGTGTATCATGAAATATTCAAATATGGCTATCCAACTTCCAACTGAGTTTGATTCAAAAATGCTGAAGGCTGGGGCACTTATGATGATTCTATTGTTGTTTTTGTTATGCATTATGGTAAACATTCCATCTTGCAACATTGTAGGATTGATTCCTCAAGTGAGGAGGATATTGTTTTAGTTTGTTCTTTCTTGATGTAATTTTACATGCTTTTGGAATAATGGATAAAGTTCTTTTGTCATCTGGTGATGTAATCTGCCTGCCCTTTTTTGCTTGCTTGATGGGTGGCCATATCCCGCCAGCCGTTTTCTGGTTTTGTGAACATTTGTATTCTTATAATGAGGGTAAAATTTTCTATAATGGGAGGATATGTTGTCAATAATTCATGATGTAATGAGGAGCAAATAACCTTATAATGAGGAGTTACGTTTTCGCATAATCTTTATTTAATGAGGAGTGAATGACCTAATAATGAGGAGGTTAGTAGTCACTAAAACTAATTTTTATGAGGAGAATATATCCTCATTAAATGTATGAATAAATTAATGAGGAGTTCCAATTCTCCTCATTATATGTCTTTAGCGGCGGAGGCGGCAATGAGGATCGATTTCTCATAATTAAATGTCTTTAATGAGGAGAAATGGACAATTAATGAGGAGAAAACTCCTCATTAATAGCCTAATTGCTAGTAGTGATCTTTTGTCACAAAGTTTAATAAACAGTGCTTATTCTTTGTCATATGTCTGGAACATCCACTGTCAAAGTACCAGACACCCTACAAAACAAAGTTAATACATTTTAGGTACCCAAACCTGTTTGGGTCCATATTGGTCAGTAGTAAGCATGACTTTTGGTATGTTTCCATAAGGTCTTCTCCTAAAAGTGTCATACTTTGGTTCATACATGTATTCCACACATCCATAAGTTCTAACAGTAGGTTGTGTAGGATTCACATATGTTTTCTGGCCTTTTGGTTTATAATGCTGTTTGAAGTGACTCTTGTTGTTAGAAGCATTAGTATAACCATTTGTTTGCTATGTGTTAGGAACAGCCCTGTAGTATGGAGTCTGTTGAGGTCCCTGCTGAGGACTTTTATAAGTCCTCTGCTGAGTCCTTTGCTGAATCCATTGCTTAGGTTTTACCCTGGCAGCATGATTATACTGGTTGTTTCTATCAGTAGGTACAGGAATATTCCAATCATCGTCAGCAGGGAACAGTCTGCCTTTCCCCCGGAGATAAGTATTCCTTGAATGATTAACATTCTTAGATTTAGAATTCTTATCCTTGGAATATTTCTGACCTTTACCTTTTTGTGGTCCAGTAGACTTGGTAGCAGGTCTGCTATCAGTAGGTCTAGAAAGTCCAGCAGTCCTATTTTTAGATTTGTTCTTTTTGTTAGGAGTTGTTGACTTCTTTGACTTCTGATTTTGTTTCCTTGAAATATTCTCAGTAGGTTTTAATGCCTCAGCAACCTTACTTGGAGTTGGATCTTGTGCTGATACAAACTTTAGACCAATTCTGGTGCTAGGTTCAGTAACCTTACTGGATCCACTCCTTTTGGATTGTTGAGTTCCAAATCCAAGCCCTGTTTTATCACCATAAGGCTTTCTAGATTTGTATGCAATAGTGGAGCAAGATGGTTCAAGCAGATTCAGGGGCTGCTGGATGATCAGCAGGCTTACACTGATTCTATCCAACATCTTTTTCCTTACCTTTGAGAACTCTTAATTCAGCTTTCAATCTTCCAACTTCTAATTCAAGAGTTTCTTTTTCAGCCTTCACAATCTCATAACCAGATTGTATTATCCTCAGTTGATTAAGGATGGCATCCAAAGTCTCATTATTGTCAAAATTTCTAGGATTTGAACCACAAGTTGATTCACAATCACTTCCAGCAGGAGTATTGATGGATACAGTATTGTATACCTCCTCAGTTTCATCCATATTGGCCATCAAAGCATAATCTTCCATGTCAGCAACCAGTGCTGTGTCATCTGATTCATTTCCCTTTTCAGATTCCACTTCATACCCTGATTAATCTTTAGCAACCATAGCCTTCTTGCCATGTCTTCTTTGTTGACTCTTGGTCTTCAGTAGGTCTGGACAATCAGGTCTAAAATGTCCAGGCTTCTTGCAGTTGAAGCAATGATAATCAGGTTCCTTAATTTGTTTTAACTCAGGACAGTCAGGTTTGAAGTGTCCTGGTTTCTTGCAATGAAAGCACAGATAGTCATTATCTTTCTTTGATTCTTATTTCTTTCTTTCAGTAGGCCTTTTTGTGAAGTTTCTTGCAGGGGCCTTTCCTGTCTTCATCATCCTGATTTTCTTGCTCAGGAGGGCAATCTGCTCCTGCATTTCATCCAACAGATCATCTTGTCCTCCGGATGTTTCTTCTTGATGTGAAGCAGCCAATGCAGTGGTCTTTGGCTCTTTTTTTCAGTTTCAAGTACAAGCTTTTTGCTAAATTCATAAGCCTTGAGATCTGAAAACAATTTGAAGGTGTCTTCTTCATGCAACTTTCTCATTTCTTCTATTGCAGTCACCTTCATTTTACAAACATCTTTTGCAGGTAGAGCCTCCAAGATTTTGGTGTTTATTTCTTCTTTTGAGTAACTTACACTCAGCAGGGTAAGTTCATCCAGGATAGCATTAAATCTTGATTCCATTTTCTCAATGGTTTCATTTGGTAGCATCTTGAACTTTTGAAATCTCTTTTTGACCACACTATTTTTATTCTTCTTTATTGCATCAGTGCCTTCACAGATCAACTGTATCTTGTCCCAAAGTTCCTTTGCAGTTTTACAATCTTTAACCTTCATGTACATATTGCTATCTAAGGTTCTATAAATAATGTCAATAGCAATATTGTTGAGGTTTGCTCTTTTTCTGTCTTTTGCATTCCATTCTCTTTTTGGTTTAGCAATGTACTCAGTTGTATCACCGACTGTTACTGCCTTGGTAATCTCCAGTGGTCCATCAGTTAGTACATCCATCATCTCATCATGAGTTGAAGCAAGGTAAGCCTGCATTCGACGTTTATACTCATCAAATCTATCTAGAGAACACATCAGCATAGTTCTAGCGTACTGGGTGTTATCCATGATGCAAGTCTTTGAAAATCAGTAACTTGAAAGAAAGTTTCAAAGAATTTTCACAAGCACAACAAGTAGGATTTCTTGAACGTGCGAAATCGCTCCGATACCAATTGTTGGTCCCTTGAAAAGGCTTTGGTTAAGTTTAGAGGGGGGGTGAATAAACTTAACACTAATAACTTTGGAGTTAACAAATTCTGCAACTTCGTTAGTCCGGCGATACTACGATAGTCCGTCGATACCCCGATAGCTCCGCCGATAAACGTAGTCTACTGAAAGTTGAGTTTGCTGAATTTTTGCAGCGGAATTATATCAAAATTAAGCCTTAATACTTGTTGTTAAATATGATACTGAGTATTAGATACTCAGTAGTGCAAGTGTGTGATTTCAGTTGCTAGATTCAGTAGGTTGATGTGTAAGATAAACTAAGTGCGAATATAAATGCCGAAAGTAAGTAGGCGATTTTATAGTGGTTCCGGGTGGTGTAATCTGTCAATCCACTCTTCTTCTCCCGTGATGTTGGAGGAAATTCACTAGAGATCTTTGATGTAGCTTTTACAAAGATTCCTAAGGTTACTTGTCCTTCACCAATAACTATGGCTTCACAAACCGGCGGGAACGGTAGGATTTCGCTCCTGAGTCTTCCACTGGTCCTTGAAGGGTAGGATTGCCTCTTCACCAGCTCCACCACAAGCAACAGTTTTTCACACAACTGTGTTTCACTGTCTTCAGCAGGTTCTTTATAAAGTAAAGATTGAATCAAATAAATGATTCAGTTGCAGCAGCTTGATTAGGATGATATAATCAGCAGCTTGCAGACTTAAAGTGTGTATACTTGATGTGGCTTGAATGCAGAATACACTTGAAGAATTTCTCTGGATCAGTAGCTTTAAGTTCAGCAGGGTGTTTTTCAGCTCAGTAAAATATCTCCTTAAAGTTTATCAATTTTCATCATCTGTTTCTGAGTTGAAAGTCCTCTATTTATAGGCAAGAATGCATGTGACTTGTATTTGAAATTCAAATGTAACCGTTCCTTGTTTTTGTCCCATCGATTTGCATTCTGTCACTATTCATAGGACTGACACTGTTAGAATTCCTTTTTGATAGTGCAGTCTGTCCACCCTTTGACTTATAACCATTGGATAAAGATCTGAATCATCCCAACGTTCTTTTAATCTCAGCCTTTGATTTGTTTGATAAGTCAGAGGTAGTTGGCTGTCCTTATCCATGTAATCTTCCAATATAATCTTGAATTAACCGAGGTATTATATCAGCAGGTTCATCAGTCTGCTGAGATACCTATCAGTCTGCTGAACTGCAATTTGCTGTGTATAAAATACAATGCAGCTGACTTCTTTTATCTAACTTTTATTTGTGAAGTTAGATTACACCTTTTTAATAATAACCAAGTTCCAAACATCATCCAACTTATGGAACTTAGATCTTCTACACAAGGTATATGTAATCAGTTTAGGTCATCACAGACTTGCCTAAATTCTGATTCCATATCCTTGACTTAAATTACTAAGTTTGACCCCTTAGCCTTCTGTACCGAGTTTGAGCCCTCAGCCTTCAGTCTTCAGCAGGTTCCAGAAAAGTCTACTGACCTATCTACCCTACTGATATGGACCGATCTCGCGATATAAATCAGCTGACCATTACAGTGCTTGTTTGATCAAACCTATTCATAAATCAAACTCTAATAAACCTATACATCTGATCTAGATACCTTTTTGACTTTGCACTATAACAGCTAGTCTGGCACTCATCATCAAAACATAGAAATAAGTCCAACAAATGATGATTTGAAATTTGTAAAACACATCGATTATGACATAGTAGCTGTTTTCTGTAATCTGAAATGCAGGTTTGCAAGCTCCTATTCTAGGAGAAACAAAAGTGTGGCAGTACATCACACTGACTAAAATGATCTTCTTGATTTATTGCCTTTCTATGATGGAAGTTGCAGACAAACTCGAAAAAATCAGGCTTAGCAGCTAGGCTCAAATGGATGAAAATCTCAATATGGGATCATCATCTGTAGCATCTTCCTGTGCATCTCCGGCTCATGCAAGTGAGAAATCATCGGGTTGCTTAAGTTCAAAAAGACCCAGGTTTGGAAGTAAGAAGTTGATTGTTTCCTTGAGAACAACAACAGTTGATCATCTTTCTACAATGAAAGAGATCAAGGACTCTAAAACCGATATTGTATTGAAGGGTGTGGAAAGCATCATATGTTATTGATCCCCAATTCTCATCGCTCTCAAACATCCATCTTGCTGCTCACACCATATTCCTATCAATAAATTGGTTTTTCTTGACCTTTAATTTGGGAATCGGGTTCATGGTCTTGATTGGTTTGCTATACTGCTTAAATGTGGCTTACTTTGTTTTTGCAGAACATACAGATTTCCCTTTCGTTTGCAGACGCTGTCATTGGTACTTCTGGTTTTAAATGACTTCTCGTCGCTCTACAAACATAGGTATAATATTTTCATCGCTCTCAAACTTCCATCTTGCTGCTCACACCATATTCCTATCAATAAATTTGTTTTTCTCGACCTTTAATTTGGGAATTGGGTTCATGGTCCTTATTTGTTTTCTATACTGCTTAAATGTGGCTTACTTTGTTTTTGCAGGTCACAAATAACATGCAGATTTCCCTTTCGTTTGTAGACGCCGTCATCGGTAACTCTGGTGCAAACATTAGTTATATTCGTCGTGTCAGTGGTGCAACTATTTCTATACAAGAAAGTAGAGGGTGCCCCTGATAAGATGACTGTTGAAATCAACGGAACAGCATCACAAGTTCAGGCAGCACAACAACTGATACAGGTGATGATTCAAGTTGTGCTTTAAATCCCTTCCATCTCATCGCTCTCAAACAAGGTTGGTTTTCCTCTCTTTATTTTTTCAGTTTTCAATCAATTGGCAGAGTAAATTTACATGGTAAATGAATATCATCTCATGGTTAATGGTTCATCTTCTTTTTTAAATTCATAGTGTTTATTATTTTTTGCTATGTCGGAATGTATACATTTAGGCAAGTCAAATAGTGCGTGCATTTCATACTATTTGGAATACATTCACACAGTTTTTTTTTGCTATCCATCCCTCTATTTTCAATCGTTAGGTAACTACTATTTCAAGGTGTATGCTCTAGAACCTTATTTCCCAATTTTTATTTAGGGATTCCATGTTAATGTTGTCAAATTCTGTGTCATCTTATACAATGAGTCTTCAACGTGATATTGATTTCCTATTTAATAGGTGAAATGTTGGATATTCAACCTTCTTCATTTGATAGGTTGTTATGTCATTGACAGATGAGTGAATTTCTTCACACTGGTCTCACCTGTAGGAACACATGTTGAATGCTAAAAAAACAAATTACTGCTTCTTTAAGCGATGACAAGCGGTGAAAGAATAATTGTTAGTTTTAGAATATGACAGGTCCTCTCATTTGCATGGTTGGTGTATTTCATGTGATCCATGGATTGTTGTATTACATTGTTTATGAAGTTTAACGATGTTTGTATTTCTAACTGCCTTCTACACCTTATTGTCTTGAATCTTTGCAGAATTGTAATCACCGGAATCCATGCCACTCCATTCCAAAATGGAAAATGGAATCTGGATGCCTGCTTTGATTTCGTATGTTTACTTATTTACCGATTGCTTGGATGTCGTACGTTTCTTTCACTTCTTGATTGACATTTTTTTGTTTGTTTGCTTTATTGTTTTGTGTTTTTTTTTTCCTTTTTCTTGGAAATGTTCTTAATGATCGTGTGGAAACTCAGTTTACTTTTCACTCTTATTTTCAATCTAATGTGTCTATAGTTTTGTTGATTCTGAGTTAACCTCTTTATTCTAGGGTTTGAGGTCTTTCTGGAGGGTTGATGATGGGTGTTGTTGTGCAGACATGATTCGTGGATTTTTTCCTACTTCTTCTAAACACGGTAATCTGAACGGAGGATGGGGAGATATACTAAAAAAAACTTCTATCAAACCATTTCTCAGGCCACGTCTCTATCAACAACGCCCCACGATTAATGACAATCGATTTTGTTTGCTTTTTTTGTGATCGTTTTATGTTTATGTTGTCCGTAACAGTTGGAAGACATGGTGATTCAAACTCGGAATGGAAAGGATGTGTATTGAAACTCTAAAAAGAATACTACATTGTTCATTTATGTTACTCTAATGTTCATTTATGTTTTCAGAGTTGATTTAGGATTTATGTTAGTGTAACGCCCCGCTCCCGGATACCGAGCCCTTATCCGGAAGAGAACGTTCGGCGCGTATAACATTAAATAAATCCAATATTATACGCCTAGCCTCTACGTCGTCGTATCAAAATTAAAGCAACAGAAGCCCAAAAGGCTCGGGTAAAAACTCATAAATGCTACTAGAATAGAATACCAACCGACTATAGCTGAATTGTATAGATTACAACGACGATTCTCCAAAGGTTACAACGTACGATGTTCAGAAAGTACAAACTTGACTTACAAAAGTCTTAACAGAAGGAACAACAAATTATTAAAGAAATCTACAACACATTCTAGTACAACCTTAATAGAAAAGTAAAAGTAAGCATCATCATAACACCAACGCCATCAAATCATCATCGAACTCCTCAACGATCTCAAGGCCGACACGTTCGTCTTCTCACCCCAAAAGCACACAAAACAACATATGCAATTGAGGTAAGTACAAGTACTTAGCAAGATGAAGAAGGTAATGTATAATTAAGTCTTACAACGAAAGGTTCATTAATTATTATTAAATTATCTTTATGAGACCGACTCAATTCTAGGGTTCACTTCATGTCCATCAACATGTCGTGACTAAACGTTTCTAACTTAGCTTATCTTTGTTACAAAGCATGTTTGCGAGGGCACTACACTTAGTGAGATATGCACTAAGACAAAAGTTGCAACCCTATAGAGATAAATCTCTAGCGGACCCGAGACAATCATTTCACTTTGACCGGCTAGCTCGAAGTGCTATCCGGTGAATGGCTATCCGGTTCGTGAGTTTGTCCGGCGGGATGATCACTACTTTAAGCGGCTTTGTCTAGAATCCGGCAATGATCAACACCACTTTATCCGGCCAAACCTCACATTGCCGATGTTGTACTGTGCCTGTCCAAGCTCTCATGATGTTTAATCTTTTTACTAGTCACATATGTAGTTTATTATATTGTTAACTAGCCACCTAAGTGTTTTCAAGTAGGCTCCCTCACAACTCAACTCTCTTCCCCGGACCTCTAGACACGGACAAGACCTAGCAATTACACGACATTGATGAATGCTAATTCATCAAAGCACAAGCCAATCATACTCTTCCGACGGTCCCGAACTTCAACTCCCTTGAAGAGTACATTCGGTGCCGGAACTAAACGCATCAGAAGCTTAATCAGGGCTTGTTCAAGTTCACTTAACGTTATTAGATCCATTAGAACGTTCCTAAACCAAGTATAGTATTAAAACACATATTTTCATGAGAAACTGGGTCAAGAGTGCGCTTGCCCTGGTCAAGCGTGCGCTTGGGTAACTAATAGCATTCTATTTTTCATTCAGCAAGCACAGGTGTACGCTTTCCTTGAGCAGGCGTACTCTTGCCTTGAGTAGGTGTACGCTTTCCTTGAGCAAGCGTGCGCTTGTGCTCTCAGTAAACATTCTGTTTTTCATTCAGCCAGCGCAGGAGTGCGCTTGCCCTGGTCAAGCATACTCTTGTGCATCAGAAAAACCTAAAACTTGCAATTTCTGCACTTTACGATTTCTAACCCAAACCAAACATGTTCTTCAACCAAATACTCATCAAAATAGCAGAAAAGTACAACTTTTACACAACTAAACATCACATGTTCATCTAACAACAAGTAGACATGATATCTAGCATTTAAAACACCACAAACACTCAACCTTAAACATCATAAACTTAATTAAACATTAGGAAGAGCATCTCACCTGTTAAAAACGATTCCTTGCCACCTTCAAAGCACAGCAGCCCCAAAACACAGATTCTACGAATTGAACAACTTAAAACGACAAGAAAGGTTCAGAAACTAAAGATTCTAAACTAGGGCTTTTCTATTACCTTTCCAAAGCTTCAACTTTCTTGTACCAAAACGATCACCTTCATCCACCGATTCCGAATCCATCCTCCGTTCTGAAAACCGTCAAGGATCGAGAAAGAAATTTGGAGAAGTCTCTTCTCCCTTTACCCTTTGCTTTCAACGTTGAAGGAAAACGTTCTAAATTCTGATTTCTATTTTTGTAACTCCCTTTGTTAATGGGATAGTTAAATCCAAAAATAAAACCTCCCATTAACTCCTAATAACTTTATTAATCCCAAATAAAATTCCCAACAAAATTAAATCCCTTATATATATATAATAATTCAAAACTTTTAATTAAAATAAAGCAAAAATATGAATTTTTGTTAAAAGACTCTTTTGCCCTTTCTGAAAAGTCGGGATGTTACAGTTAGTGTAGTATTCGTTTCAGATTTATGTTACTATAACGTTCTCCGTGCATCGTACGGGTTTCTTACTATATATATATATATATATATATATATATATATATATATATATATATATATATACCGGGAAAAGAAAAATATGGTTTTAATTATTAAGGAATAATTATGGAAAAGAAATATAGGTTATTATTTTTGGGAATGGTTATTTAAGGAAGATAATCATCCCATTAAGCTTATAACCTTCCAATAATCAGAATATTCTCCTCCTATTGAAAAAAAAGGGCTGAGAGTTTTCTTCTAGTTCCTAAGTCAAATCTTAACGGTATTCAGATCGGAGTAGAGAAGTGGAATCGTCGTAAAGAGGGAATCGTTTCAACACCGGAAAGTTGGGACATTGACAAGGTATGATTTTTGAGCCCTAGTTGTGTTCTTGACTGTTTGATGGATTCTAACTCTTGAATTCATAGTTTTATATGTTTAGAAGTGTGTGATCGAATCTAATATGATTTTGGATTGATCACATAGGTTTCCTGCAGAGAGGATCATGTTGCTGCAGTTTTTCATAGCTTTTGTGTTGGATTATCTTGCTTAAAATGTACGAGGCTCTTACTACGCATTAATTATGGTTTAGAAAGGATAGATCGTGTTTTTGATGTGTTTTTGTATCAAAGTTTGTGCTTATATGTTGTGTAAGGTTTAAGGTTTGCTTTGGATCATAAAAGTTATGTATTACTTATGTTTTTTCTGATAAAAATTGTGTAGAGCATGTTTGAGATCGAGTAGAGATCATAAAGAGTAGAAAGAATCATGTTTAGGGTTTTTAGCGTGCAATGCGCATGCACTGGGCATCAATGCGCACGCAATGATGGGGTAGAAAGTCGGTTTTTGTTACAGGATGGTCAATCCGCACGCACATGCTAGAATGCGCATGCATTGAGGGTCAGAAATTAAGAAAAGTGATACAACGTTGGTTGTGCACACACACCAAGGGGTAATGCGCATGTATTTCTTAGACAGAATCATCCTGGATGTTTCTGGATGCTCAATGCACACGTATTCCTGGGAATGCACATGCAATGACCTTGTTTTGAGGAAAAATTGAGTTTTATAACTCGAGTCTCGTTTTAAATGTTGTTTCTTGATATAATAACATTAATTATAGATGAACAAGCCTCGAATGAGCTTTTGATGTGTTTAGTTCCGGCACCGAATGTACTCTTCAAGGGAGTTGAAGTTCGGAACCGTCAGAAGGGCATGAAAGGGCTTGTGCTTTGATGAACTAGAGTTCATCAATGTTTGTGTACTTGATAGGACATGGTGTCTAGATATGTAAGTGAGGGAGTAGAGTCGTTAAGGTGAGCTTTATCCTTGAAAACACTTAGGTGGCTAGTTAACAACAGAGAATAATTAGATTAAACGTCATGTCATTTTTGGTTAGACACATGTGAACATCGGTTATGTGACTCGTCCGGACAGGTGGATAACTATGTGAACTTCTAGAGGCAAAATGACAGAGGAACTTCACCGGATGTGTATGCATACCGGGGAAATCCGGGACTAACACTGCAAGCCACTGTTGGTTGGCACCCTATCATGGTGGATACACCTCACGTAGTGCCCTTGATGCTGACGTAACCAAGATAAGTTAAGCTAGAAATGTATAATCATGACATGTTCATGGACATGAAATGAACCCTAGATTGAGTCGGTCTCCCAAAGATAATTTATTAAGTATTAAACTTCATTATAAAGCTTAGTTACTTTGTTGCTTTTATCTCTTACTGAGTACTTTGTACTTACCTCAAATGCATTGTTTTTCTGTGTGTTTGGTGGAGAGAAGATGAACAGGTAGATCCGGAGTTCGAGAAAGACTTTGATGACGACGTTTGAGGACGCGGACATTGAAGCGTTTATTTATTTTTGTTCTTTATTTATAAACTAGACGTGTTGTTTCTTTGGGAACTGTGTAATTTCTTTTTAGTTTCTTTTGGAGGTTTTCATATGATATACGATTCGTTTGGTTTTCCATGTGTTGGTCCCTTGAAAAGGCTTTGGTTAAGTTTAGAGGGGGGTGAATAAACTTAACACTTAAAACTTTGGAGTTAACAAATTCTGCAACTTCAGCAGTCTGTTGATGCTTCGTGAGTCCGTCGACACCTCGCAGCTAACCGTCGATAAACGTAGTCTACCGATAGTTGAGTTTGCTGAATTTGTGCAGCGGAATTATATCAAAATTAAGCCTTAATACTTGTTGTTAAATATGATACTAAGTATTAGATACTTAGTAGTGTATGTGTGTGATTTCAGTTGCTAGATTCAGTAGGTTGATGAGTAAAATAAACTAAGTGCAGAATGTAAATGCTGAAAGTAAGTAGGCAGATTTTATAGTGGTTCCAGGTGGTGTAATCATGTCAGTCCCCTCTTCTCCTGTGATGTTGGAGGAAATTCACTAGAGATCTTTGATGTAGCTGTTACAAAGAGTCCTAAGTTGCTTGTCCTTCACCAATAACTATGGCTTCACAAACTGAAAACTGGGAATAGGTATGATTGCTGCTCCTGGGTCTTCCACTGGTCCTTGAAGGGTAGGATTGCCTCTACACCAGCTCCACCACAAACAACAGTCTTTCACACAACTGTGCTTCACTGTCTTCAGCAGGTTCTTTATAAAATAAAGATTGGATCAAATAAATGATTCAGTTGCAGCAGCTTGATTAGGATGATATAATCAGCAGCTTGCAGTCTTCAAGTGTGTATGCTTGATGTAGCCTGAATGCAGAATACACTTGAAGAATGTCTCTGGATCAGTATCTTTAAGTTCAGTAAGTTCAGCAGGGTGTTTTCCAGCTCAGTAAAATATCTCTTCAAAGTTTATCAGTTTTTTTCCATCTTGTTTCTGAGTTGAAAGTCCTCTATTTATAGGTAGGAGAACATGTGACTTGTATTTGAAATTCAAATGTAACCGTTCCTTGTTTTTGTCCCATCTGATTTGCTTTCTGTCACTATTCATAGGACTGATACTGTCAGAATTCCATTTTGACAGTGCAGTCTGTCCACCCTTTGACTTGTATCTATTGGACAATAATATGAATCATCCCAACGTCTGTTTAATCTCAGCCCTTTATTTGTTTGATAAATCAGAGGTAGTTGGCTGTCTTTATCCATGTAATCTTTTAATATAATCTTGAATTAATCGAGGTATATTATCGCGGGTTCATCGTCCGTCGAGATACCTATCGATCTCATCGAACGACAATTTCCGTGTATAAAATACAATGCAGCTGATTTCTTTTATCTAACTTTTATTTGTGAAGTTAGATTACACCATTTTAAAATATAACCAAGTTCCAAACATCATCCAACTTATGGAACTTAGACCTTCTTCACAAGGTATATGTAATTAGTTTAGGTCATCATAGACTTGCCTAAATTCTGATTCCATATCCTTGACTTAAATTATTAAGTTTGATCCCTTAGCCTTCTGTAACTAAGTTTGAGCCCTCAGCAGGTTCCCGACTAGTCTACTGACCTATCTACCCTACTGATATGGACCAGTCTGCTGATATAAATCAGCTGACCATTACAGTGCTTGTTTGATCAAACCTATTCATAAATCAAACTCTAATAAACATATACATTTGATCTAGACATGTTTTTGCCTTTGCAGAATAACAGCTAGTCTGGCACTCATCATCAAAACATAGAAATAAGTCCAACAATTTCCCCCTTTTTGGTGATGATGCCACTACCCTCACCTAACAGCAAAGCAAAAAGATAAAAACAAGAACAAAACAAATTTCAGTCAATTCTCATTATAAACATTTGTTCACAGTTATTACAGTCTAGATGCAGCAAAGATAAAATATGATAAGTGTGCTGATCTACTGTCTTCTTTCTCTTTCTTGTCTAGCCTTCTCCACTTGTTCTTGGTAGGCTCTGATTTCTGCTATCATATCCCTCATCCATTCATTTTCAATCAGTGTAAAATCAATGTGGGGATTGACTTCTTTCCACCACTTCCATGCTTCAGGCAGGAGAAGGTTAATTTGATTTACTCTGAATCCAAACTTCATGTACAGTTCCTTGAATTCATCAAGTGAATCCTTTGCTTTTGTGATAGGCAAGTTCCTATCACCTCTGCCACTTCTTCCACCTCTACCACTTCTGCCACCTCTGTTGCTTGCCCTTAAGGCTTTAATCCTTGCTTCCCAAAACTTCAATCCCAAGAAAGAGTTCAGTCCTTCATGAAACCCCTTGTCTTGATAAGGTTTCCTCCTGTTGTAGTACTCTTTCTTGTATTGCCTAAAGAGATCATCAGTGAGTTGAACTCTGCCAGGTGCATGTTGCCTGTAAGCATTGGTTTTATCTATCCATCTCTTTTGTGCAAAAAGCCTTGCAGCCTCTTTTGCTGCTGCTGTTTGGCCCTCTTCCCCCTTAGTGACATCATCAACAAATCGGGACATTAGGCCATGAACACTCTCCTGTGAGATAACCAGATTATTCAGTTGCCCTTCCATAATCTCAGTTCTTGTGTCAACTGAGACAAGGGGTTTCATGAAGGACTGAACTCTTTCTTGTATTGCCTAAAGAGATCATCAGTGAGTTGAACTCTGCCAAGTGCAGGTTTCCCGTAAGCATTGGTTTCATCTATCCATCTCTTTTGTGCAAAAAGTCTTACAGCCTCTTTTGCTGCTGCTGTTTGGCCCTCTTCCCCCTTAGTGACATCATCAACAAATCGGGACATTAGGCCATGAACACTCTCATGTGAGATAACCATATTATTCAGTTGCTCTTCCATAATCTCAGTTCTTGTGTCAACTGAGACAAGGGGTTTCATGAAGGACTGAACTCTTTCTTGTATTGCCTAAAGAGATCATCAGTGAGTTGAACTCTGCCTGGTGTAGGTTGATTGTAAGCATTGGTTTCATCTATCCATCTCATTTGTGCAAAAAGTCTTGCAGCCTCTTTTGCTGCTACTGTTTGGCCCTCTTCCCCCTTAGTGACATCATCAACAAATCGGGACATTAGGCCATGAACACTCTCCTGTGAGATAACCAGATTATTCAGTTACCCTTCCATAATCTCAGTTCTTGTGTCAACTGCAGTAATCCTGGATTGCAAAGTTTCTTCCAGTAGATTGATCCTTTCAGTAACCTTAGGATCCAATCCAGTAGGTTGAGATGTTCCAGCAGCCTCAGCAGGCTTAGGTGTTTCAGCAAGCTTGTCAAGTTTTTGATGGATGGATATGAACTGTTCTTTCAAAAACTTATCTTTCAGTGAGTTCCCTTGCTTGATACTTTTCACTTCCATAGCAAGATCTGCAAGAGCATATTGATTTGAGGTAATGTTGGAGGCAACTGTTTCAGTAGTCCTCCCTCAGTTTTCCACCAAATTAATCAAATCATCAAATCTATGCTCTTGCCTGTCCAGTTGAGTTCTTAGATTTGCAATATCATTTCTGACAGTCTTCAACTCTTCCAGGACATGTGCTGGTACTCCACCAGCCATTTCTCCAGCAGCTCCATCAGCAGGCTCTTCTACATTGTAAGTTTGCCTCTGTCTGCTGATTACCAGTGCCTAACTCCTATCTAGTCCAGCAGGATTAGGTCCTTGATATTCTTCCAAGATAGGATCAAGAGCTGGTTCTTCAAAATAGGAACAAATTCCTGTGGGGGATCAACATCAACATTTTCTTCTTCAGGCATTTGGAACTCCTCATCACTAAAGTCATAGTCCAGCATCTGCTCATCCTCATTAACAGCAGTCTGCTGACCATCTTTCCCTTTAGTGGTCTTGACTCCAGTAGGCTCAACTACAGCAGCCTCTTGAACAACAAGGGTTTCCTCCAAACCCAAAACTGGTTCCAACCTTTGTCCATGTGCTGTTTGTAACTCAACAGCCCGTACCTCCTGTTCCAACCTGTGTCCAGGTGCTGTTTGTAACTCAGCAGCCTGTACCTCCTCTTCAACTCTTTGTGGATTGAATATAGCCTCATTATCCACTTGGAATCCGTCAGCATGACCAATTTTTGTTAATATAATGGAAGTTTTGGATAGAGTATCCTCAGTGTCAAATCCATCTTGATATTGACAGGAGTCCTCTGAACTAGCACTTGGCTCAATATAATCAGTAACCTTCTCCTCATCCAAATCAGCACTCTGTTCAGCTTCAGTTTGTGCAGTAGGCTCTATAACATGAAATGTAAATGATTCATCAGCTAGCCTACCAGCACTTAAATTTACTCCTTCATTGATCAATGCCTCCAGATCATCCATGGTGAGATCCTGCAGATCCTCATCCAACTCTCCAGTCTGCTGGCCCTCAGCAGACTTACCAGTCTCAGTGGGTTCAGCTTCTATGCCATCAATGGCTCCTTGACCAGTAGCTTCAATTGTTGTTTCTCTAGCCACTCCACTGGTCTCCCCAGGAAACATGGGGGAATCATCATCGGAATCTGATGAATCACTGTCTGGTGTGTACTTTGGATCTCTGAACATAATTCCTCCACTTTTCTTTCCTTCATCCAAAAGATCCATCAGCCTAGATTGCAGCATGCTAGTGTCTAACAAATCCAACAGGCTGTCCACACCCAGCTGCTCAAATGCCCATTCTTCAAATCCACTCATTGGATCAGCAGCTGGTTTCTGTTTCTTGTAGAATCCAAACATCCACTGAAAGTAGTTTTGTACCTTTTTGAAGTTATGATCTACTTTGTCCTTCTTGGATGCCTTCTCATATGGCATAGATGGCTTTCTAGTGGCAGGTTTAGTAGCTTGCTGACCTCCAAAAGCTCCCACAAGTAAATTCATTGTTTCTTCAATAGATGCTTCAAAGTCAGTAGGTTGCTGAGGTGGTATATTTGTACCTACTACTTCCATCTGTACAACACTTGGTTCCCCCTGAATTACATGCTCATCAGCAGGGGTAGCAGCAGACTGCTCTTCCCCCTGAGTTCTTGCAACCCTTGCAGGGTCTTCAACCAATTCTTCAACTACCACAAGCAGGTTCAGGTTCAGTGGTTTGCTGTGGGTCTTCAGTAGATACTACAGCAGGCTCAGGGTCAGTAGACTGCTGTATATCTCCAACAGATTGTTCAACAACAACCTGTTCACTACCAGTAGGCTTAACAACCTCTTCTGGTGAGGAGTCAGTAATTTCAACAGGCTTGATGATTGTTAAGGGCTCAGCCTCAATAGCCTCCTCTTCCTCTTCTACTGATGCTTCTTCTTGGACTCTTTGTTCTTCCAAGATTTTCAATTCCTTTCCTTTGCCATACTTTTTCTTTGTGGCAATCTCCTTCATCCTCTTGGAGAGGGGTTCATCATCATCAGTTCTAGTAGACTTTCTCTTTCTACTGGCTTCGTTCTGTTGTTCCCTCAGAATTTCAACAACAGTTTTTCTGGCAGCTACAGCAGGGTCAGTAACATCTTCTTCAGCAGGACCCTCAGCAGACACAACAGTCTGTGTTGTTTGCTTCTTTGTTCTTTTAGGCTTTAAGATCTCAGTGATCTTCCTTGTATCTGCACCCTTTCTTTTCTCAGTAGTTTTCTTTGGTGCAGCAGGTTTAGTGGATTTCTTAACAGTTTCCTTTACCTGCTCACCACTAGCATCACCATCATCTCCATCACTATCATCATCAGGAGCAGAATCAGCAACATCTTCATCATCATCTAGACCAGGAATAGCATAATCAATTTCCTTCTTGTATCTAGATTGATTAATCTTCTCAGGTTCAATATCAGGAATCTTCAAGTGATTTAGCAGTTTCTGAACCATTAATCCTAAGGGCAAGGCCTTGGATTTCCTTTTTCCATCTTTTTCTTCCTTGGCTACTTTCTTCATGTAATGAATGAAGTATCCAGCCCAATCAAACTTCATGCTTCTGCATATGATCATCATCAGCTCTATCTTGGGTCCTGATAGAGTGTCCATACTTCCAACTAGTCCAAGTATGTTCTTTGCAATGAGTTTGCTCAGTAGACTGTACTCATTCCCAATATGTCTGCAATTGATGTCTGGAATGGATTTGGTGGCTGCATTTGTTTTGGTTTTGTCAACAAAATCCATCTTGGATAGTCCCATTGCTTCAGGATTTGTTGGTGCATCTGCCACTTCTTCAAAACCGAAAACTTCCCTCAGTAGACTAGGGGAAACTTCAATCTCCTCAGCATTCACAGTTGTCTTGAATGCTTCAGTTCCTTCTTCCACAACCATGTTTTTCCAGAAATCAATAACATTTGTATATGAGATTGTTTCCAATCTTATATTGAGTATATTTTCCAAACCTGCAAACCTCCTTATTCTTCTACCAATGTTGATGGCCAATTCTGTTTTGTTTGCATCAACAACAAAACCTCTAACGCTTTGGCTTGATTCAATCTGAACATCAATCCTTTCCGCCATTGTTATGAGAAAAATGAGATGAAGAAGATATATTGTAAATCTGTGTTCACACAGTGTAAAAACAGAGATATAGTAGATTTTGCAAGTAGAGAAGATCTGCTGTGTGTAGGTCTGTATAAATAGACAGACGGTAGTTGTAACTGTCAGTGCACGTACATCCATGTCAACCATGATTAATCTGAGTGAATTCTGTCTTGACACATGTTCCATAACTCCTCCATAACGCTTTGTAACCGTTGGATCGTGTTAACTATGGTAGTAAAGGATAGGATAAATATCCCGCCAAACTGCTTTTTGACTTTAATAAGGTTTGACTATGTAACGTTCCATTCAGCAGGGTTGTCCTCAGCAGGGTTGGCTCAGCAGTCTGCTGATAAAGATGCTTCAACAGCTTGCTGACAAAGTGACTCTGCTGATCCTTGATTTCTTCTTGTTTTGTTCAATTGATATTACAAGATGAAGTTTAATACCAATGACTGATCTGTCAAGTGAGCTCACCCAACATAGCAAAGACTAATACCGTTGGTGAATTCCAGTACTCTACTGATTATCGGTCAACTTTGATAATTCCTAATTCAGTCCTTAGCTTGGCAAATCTTTCACTATCAAGTGGTTTAGTGAAGATGTCAGCAAGTTGATCTTCAGTAGGGATGTATAGAACCACCACATCTTTCTTTTCAACATGATCTCTTATAAAATGATGTCTCACATCAATATGTTTGGTTCTTGAGTACAAAACAGGATTTTCTGTGATTGCAATTGCACTTGTGTTGTCACACATAATTGGAATTTCATTTTCTTCAATTTCATAATCCCTTAACTGTTGTCTTAGCCATAGTACTTGTGCACAGCAACTTCCAGCAGCTATATATTCAGATTCAGCCATGGAAGTTGATATTGAATTCTGTTTCTTGCTAAACCAGGAGACCAGTCTATTTCCCATTAACTGACAGGTTCCTGTGGTGCTTTTTCTATCAATCTTGCATCCAGCATAATCAGAATCTGAGTAGGATATTACTTTGAAACTTCCATCCTTGGAATACCATATCCCTACTCCCAAAGTCTCCTTTAGGTATTTGAGAACTCTCTTGACTGCACCTAAATGACTTTCTTTAGGTTTAGATTGAAATCTTGCACAAACACCTACAGCAAAGGATATATCAGGCCTGCTGGCAGTAAGGTACAGCAGACTGCCTATCATCCTTTTGTATAAAGTCTGATCAACATTTTTGCCTTCTTTATCTTCATCCAATCTTATGTTTGTACTCATTGGAGTTGATATCTTGGTGCTGTTTTCCATACCAAACTTCTTCATCAACTCCTTGGTATACTTAGTTTGATGAATGAAGATTCCATCTTTCAACTGTTTGACTTGCAATCCTAAGAAGTAGTTCAATTCTCCCATCATACTCATTTGGAATTTACTCTTCATTAGATTTGCAAATTTTTCACAAAGTAAATCATTTTCATAACCAAATATTATGTCATCCACATAAATCTGTACCAGCAGGGTGCTGTTCCCTTCACTGATTCTGAAAAGTGTCTTGTCAATGGTGCCTTTTGTAAAACCATTGCCTACCAAGAATTGAGATAGAGTATCATACCATGCTCTTGGTGCTTGTTTCAATCCATAAAGTGCTTTGTTGAGTCTATACACTTTATCTTCTTCATCTTTAACTTCAAATCCAGGAGGTTGCAGTACATACACTTCCTCCTCTAGAATGCCATTCAGAAATGCACTTTTGACATCCATTTGATATACTTTAATGTTCTTATATGCAGCATGTCATGAATAATCTGATAGCTTCCAATCTTGCAACAGGTGTATAAGTTTCATCAAAATCTATTCCTTCTGCTTGAGAATAGCCTTTTGCAACTAGTCTGGCCTTATTCCTTACAATGGTACCAGATTCATCAAGTTTATTTCTGTATACCCACTTAGTACCAATGATATTTGCATGACTTGGCCTTTCAACTAGTGTGCAAACTTGATTTCTTTCAAATTCATTCAATTCTTCTTGCATAGCAATTATCCAATCTGGATCTGAAATTGCTTCTTCAACAAATTTTGGTTCCATTTGAGATAGAAAACAAGTAAACATGGCTTCCAATTGTCTTCTGGTCCTTACACCTTGCTGTACATTGCCAATAACTTGTTCAGCAGGGTGATTCCTCAACCATTGTGGATTCTGGTTGGTTTGATTATCAGGAACCTCATCTTTAGTAGGGTCTGCTGTAGCTTCTTCATAAACAGGGGGTTCAACAGATCCTTGAATTGCTTCAGTTGTTGCATCAGTAATGTCACCAGCAGGGTGTTCAGCAGGGGCAGTATCAGAAACTTTTAAGTCATTGAATCTTTCCAAAACTTCAACACAATCTGGATCAGTGACTTGTTGATTCTCAGCAGGTTCACAATCTTCATCTTCCATACCAGTGAACTTAGGTTCATCAAATACAACATGGATTGTTTCTTCATGTTTCAGTGACCCCTTGTTCAATACCCTAAATGCCTTGCTGACTGAAAAATATCCCAAGAAAATCCCTTCATCTGACTTTGGTAGGAATGACTTCAAATGAACCTTGTGATTTAAGATAAAACACTTGCTTCCAAATGGATGGAAATAAGATATATTTGGTTTCCTTCCATTCCAAATCTCATAAGGTGTCTTCAGCAGCTTCTTGTTCACTGATGTTCTGTTTTGTGTATAGCATGCTGTATTAACTGCTTCAGCCCAATATCTTTCAGGTAGCAATGCTTCACATATCATTGTCCTTCCTGCTTCCTTTAAAGTCCTGTTTCTTCTTTCAGCAACCCCATTTTGCTGAGGTGTACCAACAGCAGCAAGTTGATGTAGTACACCATTCTGTTCACAATATTCTCTTATAACCTTGTTGAGAAATTCAGTACCCTGATCTGATCTTATTTTTATTACTGTTAAAATTTTCTCATTTTGTAATCTCTTTAAAAGATTAGGCATGCTTTTGAGTGTTTCACTTTTCTTGTTCATAAAAACCACCTAAGTGTACCTTGAATAATCATCCGCAACCACTAAAGTGTATTTCTTTCCTGTTACACTTGTTGGAGTTATTGGTCCAAAAAGATCCATATGCATCAGCTCCAACACTCTATTAGTAGATTGTTTAGTTTTTGACTTGAAGCTTGACTTTATCTGTTTACCCTGCTGACATGCATCACATATAGCATCCTTTTTGAATATGATCTCAAGTAAACCAATCACCAGCTTCTTCTTCACCAACTTATTGATGTCATCAAAGTTTAAATGATTCAACTTCTTGTGCCATAACCAATTGAGTTCAGATTTGGTATGCACAATCAGGCAGGTTTCTGGAACTGCAGTAGACCAATCCACAACATACATGTTTTGTTGTCTTCTACCAGCAAGTACAACTTTATCACCTCTTTCACTAATGACCATACAGTTGTTTTTGTCAAAAGTGACCTTGTATACCATATCATAGAATTGTCCAGTGCTTAGCAAGTTGTAGTCCAGTCCTTCCACATATGCATCATTCTTGATTGTAAGTCCATTTCTCACAAGTGTGCCATATCCTCTTGTATATCCAGGTGTATTCTTGTTGCCAAAATTCACTCTTGGACCATCTTTTGTCACAAAGTTTGACAAACAGTGCTTATTCTTTGTCATATGTCTGGAACATCCACTGTCAAAGTACCAGACACCCTACAAAACAAGGTTAATACATTTTAGGTACCCAAACCTGTTTGGGTCCATATTGGTCAGTAGTAAGCATGACCTTTGGTAAGTTTCCATAAGGTCTTCTCCTAAAGGTGTCATACTTTGGTTCATACATGTATTCAACACATCCATAAGTCCTAAAAGTAGGTTGTGTAAGATTCACATATGTTTTCTGGCCTTTTGATTTATAATGTTTGAAGTGACTCTTGTTGTTAGAAGCATCAGTATAACTATTTGTTTGCTGTCTGTTAGGAACAACCCTGTAGTATGGAGTCAGCTGAGGTCCCTGCTGAGGCCCTTTATAAGTCCTCTACTGAGTCCTTTGCTGATTCCATTGCTTAGGTTTTACCCTAGCAGCATGGTTATACTGGTTGTTTCTATCAGCAGGTATAGGAATATTCCAATCATCATCAGTAGGGAACAGTCTACCTTTCCCCCTGAGATAAGTATCCCTGGAATGATTAACATTTTTGGGTTTAGGATTCTTATCCTTGGAATATTTCTGACCTTTAACTTTTTGTGGTCCAGCAGACTTGGTAGCAGGTCTGGAATCAGTAGATCTAGAAAGTCCAGCAGTCCTATTTTTGGATTTGTTCTTTTTGTTAGGAGCTGTTGACTTCTTTGACTTCTGATTTTGCTTCCTTGAAGTATCCTCAGTAGGTTTTACTGCCTCAGCAACCTTACTTGGAGTTGGATCTTGTGCTGGTACAAACTTAGGACCAATTCTGGAACTAGGTTCAGTGACCTTACTGGATCCACTCTTTTTGGATTGTTGAGTTCCAAATCCAAGCCCTGTTTTATCACCATAAGGCTTTCCAGATTTGTATGCAGTAGAGGAGCAAGATGGGTCAGCAGATTCATGGGCTGCTGGATGATCAGCAGACTTACACTGATTCTGTCCAACATATTTTTCCTTACCTTTGAGAACTCTTATTTCAGCTTTCAATCTTCCAACTTCTAATTCAAGAGCTTCTTTTTCAGCCTTCACAATCTCATAACCAGATTGTATTATCCTCAGTTGATTAAGGATGGCATCCAAAGTCTCATTGTTGTCAGAATTTCTAGGATTTGAACCACAAGTTGATTCACAATCACTTCCAGCAGGAGTATTTATGGATACAGTATTGTATACCTCCTCAGTTTCATCCATATTGGCCATCAAAGCATAGTCTTCCATATCAGCAACCAGTGCTGTGTCATTTGATTCATTTCCCTTTTCAGATTCCACTTCATACCCTGATTCATCTTCAGCAACCATAGCCTTCTTGCCATGTCTTCTTTGTTGACTCTTGGTCTTCAGTAGGTCTGGACAATCAGGTCTAAAGTGTCCAGGCTTCTTGCAATTGAAGCAAAGATAATCAGGTTCCTTACTTTGTTTTAACTCAGGACAGTCAGGTTTGAAGTGTCCTGGTTTCTTGCAATGAAAGCACAGATAGTCATTATCTTTCTTTGATTCTTCTTTCTTTCTTTCAGTAAGCCTTTTTGTGAAATTTCTTGCAGGAGCCTTTCCTGTCTTCATCATCCTGATTTTCTTGCTCAGGAGGGCAATCTGTTCCTGCATCTCATCCAGCAGATCATCTTGTCCTCCAGATGTTTCTTCCTGATGTGAAGCAGCCAATGCAGTGGTCTTTGGCTCTTCCTTTTCAGTTCAGGCACAAGCTTTTTGCTAAATTCATAAGCCTTGAGATCTGAAAACAACTTGAAGGTGTCTTCTTCATACAACTTTCTCATTTCTTATATTGCAGTCACCTTCATTTTCCAAACATCTTTTGTAGGTAAAGCCTCCAAGATTTTGGTGTTTATTTCTTCTTTTGAATAACTTACACTCAGCAGGGTAAGTTCATCCAGGACAGCATTAAATCTTGATTCCATTTGCTCAATGGTTTCATTTGGCAGCATCTTGAACTTTTGGAACCTCTTTCTGGCCACACTGATTTTATTCTTCTTTATTGCATCAGTGCCTTCACAGATCAACTGTATCTTGTCCCAAAGTTCCTTTGCAGTTTTGCAATCTTTAACCTTCATGTACATATTGCTATCCAAGGTTCTATAAATGATGTCTATAGCAATATTGTTGAGGTTTGCTCTTTTTCTATCTTCTGCATTCCATTCTCTTTTTGGTTTAGGAATGTACTCAGTTGTATCACCCACTGTTACGGCCTTGGTAATCTCCAGTGGTCCATCAGTTAGTACATCCATCATCTCATCATGAGTTGCAGCAAGGTAAGCCTGCATTCGATGTTTATATTCATCAAATCTATCCAGAGAACACATCAGCATAGTTCTGGCATACTGAGTGTTATCCATGATGCAAGACTTTGAAAATCAGTGATTTGAAAAAGTTTACAAAGAATTTTCAGAAGTGCAACAAGTAGGATTTCTTCAGAACAGAAGCTCTACTCCGATACCATTTGTTGGTCCCTTGAAAAGGCTTTGGTTAAGTTTAGAGGGGGGGTGAATAAACTTAACACTTAAAACTTTGGAGTTAACAAATTCGGCAACTTTAGCGATCGTTGATGCTTCGGTGGTTCGTGACACCTCGCAGCTCGCTCGATAAACGTAGTCTACTGATAGTTGAGTTTGCTGAATTTGTGCAGCGGAATTATATCAAAATTAAGCCTTAATACTTGTTGTTAAATATGATACTTAGTAGTGTATGTGTGTGATTTCAGTTGCTAGATTCAGTAGGTTGATGTGAAAAATAAACTAAGTGCAGAATGTAAATGCTGAAAGTAAGTAGGCAGATTTTATAGTGGTTCCAGGTGGTGTAATCCTGTCGGTCCACTCTTCTCCCGTGATGTTGGAGGAAATTCACTAGAGATCTTTGATGTAGCTGTTACAAAGATTCCTAAGTTGCTTGTCCTTCACCAATAACTATGGCTTCACAAACTGAAAACTGGGAACGGGTAGGATGGTGCTCCCGTGTCTTCCACTGGTCCTTGAAGGGTAGGATTGCCTCTTCACCAGCTCCACCACAAACAACAGTCTTTCACACAAATGTGCTTCACTGTCTTCAGCAGGTTCTTTATTAAATAAAGATTAAATCAAATAAATGATTCAGTTGCAGCAGCTTGATTAGGATGATATAATCAGCATCTTGCAGTCTTCAAGTGTGTATGCTTGATGTAGCCTGAATGCATAATACACTTGAAGAATTTCTCTGGATCAGTAGCATTAAGTTCAGTAAGTTCAGCATGGTGTTTTCCAGCTCAGTAAAATATCTCTTCAAAGTTAATCAGTTTTTTTCCATCTTGTTTCTGAGTTGAAAATCCTCTATTTATAGGTAGGGGAACATGTGACTTGTATTTGAAATTCAAATGTAACCGTTCCTTGTTTTTGTCCCATCTGATTTGCTTTCTGTCACTATTCATAGGACTGACACTGTCAGAATTCCATTTTGACAGTGCAGTCTGTCCACCCTTTGACTTGTATCTATTGGACAATAATATGAATCATCCCAACGTCTGTTTAATCTCAGCCCTTTATTTGTTTGATAAATCAGAGGTAGTTGGTTGTCTTTATCCATGTAATCTTTTAATATAATCTTGAATTAATCGAGGTATATTATCGCAGTTCATCGTCCGTCGAGATACCTATCGCTATCGAATGAAAGCAATTTGCTGTGTATAAAATACAATGCAGCTGATTTCTTTTATCTAACTTTTATTTGTGAAGTTAGATTACACCATTTTAAAATATAACCAAGTTCCAAACATCATCCAACTTATGGAACTTAGACCTTCTTTACAAGTTATATGTAATCAGTTTAGGCCATCATAGACTTGCCTAAATTCTGATTCCATATCCTTGACTTAAATTATTAAGTTTGATCCCTTAGCCTTCTGTAACTGAGTTTGAGCCCTCAGCAGGTTCCCGACTAGTCTACTGACCTATCTACCCTACTGATATGGACCGGTCTCGATATAAATCGGTGACCATTACAGTGCTTGTTTGATCAAACCTATTCATAAATCAAACTCTAATAAACCTATACATTTGATCTAGACATCTTTTTGCCTTTGCAGTATAACAGCTAGTCTGGCACTCATCATCAAAACATAGAAATAAGTCCAACACCATGTAATAAATGTTACATTTCTATCTTTAGATTTTGAGTTTCTATTCTTGGTTAATCAAAAAAATATACCCGAGTCTTTTTGCTTCCGTCTCGTTTAACTCGATACGATGTAGTAGAGGCTAACGTATAATGTGGAATTTATTTTATATTATACGTGCCGAATGTTCTTTTTCCGGATAAGGACTCGGTGTCTGGGTAGAGGGCGTTACAATAAAAATCTGGATCTCAACAAAAAAACATAAACAAAACAAAAAAATAGTCTATTTACATCTGAAAGGAAACAATAACTAGTACAAAATAGAAAATGAAAAAAAACAAGTGTAGAATAACGATCAGTTGAAATCTATGAGAAATGATATGTCATGATCAACGATCATTCTGTCATTACAATTTTTCGTGAGATCCACTATACAAAGAATCTATAAACGGCCGGCCGTCATTAATATTTTCAGTGAGAACCCTACCACGAATTTTTTTTAAAACAGACTGCATCTCTATTATATTTTACTTTAAAAAGATTTGAATGATTGGGCTCGATTTCAATTCCTTTGAATCATGAAAATAATAGGTCTTGGTACGTGCACTTATATTGGGGGTAGTGTGAGTCGTCTAATATTGTTTTTTTAGAAAAAAAAAGAAAGAAATTTTGTTTTTTAAGAAGTAGTATTTCTATTTCTTTCCTCTTCATTTCTTCATTTATTTTAGTGTAATAAGCAATAATATTTTTCACCATATAATATTTTTTCATTTATTTCTTTCCTCTTTATTTCTTCATTGGATCACAAATTTAACAAGCTCGTTCAGTGTGGTTTCTATAATGAGGTTCTTAAATCTAGTGTAGGCATCCTATATAGTCAAAAAGTGAATGTTGATTAATCAGATGAAGCCCATTCATAGTTGATAGTTAATTCAACAAATGGTTCTTCTGTCCGTTCACGAATTAGATTTGAATTAGGGATTGTAACAATTGATTGATTATAATTAGGTTTACACACTTGAATTGTCATATCTAATTAAGTAATAGATTGGTTGGGATTAATTGGATCACGTGTTTGGTTGACAACGATTTAATTTATCATAAACCTTTGAACATTTTACTTATTTCATTTTATTTTAGTCACCTTTTAATTGTTACTTTGGTCTTAGTTCAATAGTTTCGATTATTCTTATTAAATATCACTCTCTGTGTGATCGACTTTGACTCGCCATTCTATACTACAATTGACCTTGTGTTAAAGATAATGAAAAGATTGTGTTAGGATTTGTTTAAATAATATTGTTTGAATTTGAATTATGTTAGGATATATTATTTGGTTTAGATAAACTTCTTCCTATAATTTATTAGTCTATAAATATTGTACTTGTGTTCGTTATTATTAATCAATACAATATAATCTCTTTTATATTTCTCTGTTACAGTATCAGAGCTCTCCAACTAACGCCGTTTATATCCTGAGCAATTTGCAAGAAATTCGTTCGGGTAGGGGTTCGTTATATTTAACTAAACGAATTAACCCTCACCCTTCTGTTCTTGCATTATTATTATTAATATTATTATTATTATTATTATTATTATTATTATTATTATTATTATTATTATTATTATTATTATTATTTTCTCCTAATTTTTATATTAATCTTCTTATTTTTCTTTACTCCCTAATTTTCTATTTCCCATCCCCTCATCTTTCCCACCGGCCTTCCTCCACGCATCCGCCGGCTTCAATGGCCCTGCTCAAATCAGCCCCTCTCAATCAATAAATCTTTCTGTCATTATTATCTGTCCAACCCCAGTAAAACATGATTCACTCTTTCTTTTATTATTTTTTATTATTAAACGATGATAGTCCGCAAAGTTAATTTTTTTCTCTCCATTCCTTCAAATACAAACTCTTCTCATATAATTATTTTCTCCAGCTTTCAAAAAATCTTCACCTATTTTCTTATTTATTTCCAGTGATCAAATTATCTCTCAATTTACTCAATTCATCGGCAGTTATACTTTCAATCACTTGATTTGCTATATCCTGACCTATAAATTCTTCATTCTTCTATTTCATTTTTAGGGTATGATATTCCTTCCAAAATATTTTCTCCTCTCTATCATGTGTTTTTTTTAGTGTATGATATTCTCTCTGAAAATATTTCCTTCTCTGTATCACATGATTCATGCAATATCAGGTTGGGAAGAAGTTGATGCCGATTGATATGGAAAAGTTTTTGGCGGGCACCATCGACGGAAACAAGATCCATTTATCTCCATGTTCATTGCATTACCATGGGATTGTGGGGCGTGTTAGAGATAATGACAAGATTGAGGTAGGATTTGTTTATATAATATTTTTTGAATTTTAATTATGTTAGATATATTATTTGGTTTAGATAGACTTCTACCTACTTTTTATTAGGCTATAAATTTTGTAATTGTGTTCTCTTTTACATTTCTTTGTTACCTTGTTCTCTTGCTAGTATCAGTGCTTAAAAGCAGATCATGCACCATGTGAAATACACTGAGATTCTCAATTAAAGGGAAATCAATGAACGCTGAGGAATAAAGATTTATTTTTATTTAAGAATGCTAGTAATTTTTTAAAGAACGCAGAGCTATACAGCAAATTTAAACGGGCAGGGGAGAAGGAAGACAACAAATCGAGAAACATAAACATAAAATGTGTATACTTTTGTTGGTTACACAGTTAAAATGTTAAGTACACGATCAGACATAATGATTTTTCCGTACTTGTCATCATCTTCATTGCCAACTTTTTTTGGTATCCGTACTTTACCGGTTGGTGAGACTGGGCCAACTTCTTTTGATCCAGAGTACAACTTTCTTTTGGGTTGTAGTAACAAAATTAAAAAGTTTCTTGTGGTGGTAGTACATTTTAATTGAAGTCTTCAATTTATTCTTTTTTGTGGCTCCGGGATTTTTCTAATCATCACTACTTTAGGATTAATGAATAAATTGCTGCAGGTTTGGTGCAATGGAATATGATGCTAATGGTAATGTGTATAATCCTACACCTAGTCCTCCTGAACAAGTCAACAACAATCAGAATGTGGAAAGATATAGTGAGGTTGCAGAGGCTTAAAAAAAGGATCAAGAATGGTGGTATAGAAACAACCCAGAATAAACGGTCGTATGTTGCGAAGAGGAGAAATAGGTTGTCAAAGGCACAAGATGGGGTCTTGAAGTACATGTTAAATATGATGGAAGTATTTAAAGCTCAAGTCTTTGATTATGGGAAACCGGTTAGTGGGGCGTCGGATAATCTAAGAGAGTGGTGGAAAGACATAGCTAGATTTGATCGGAACGCCCCGGCAGCCATTTTTAAGTATTATGTAAAAGACATCATGAGGCAGTAGTAGTGTAGGTGCATATTGTGTTTTCGGGCCTACCCCACGTAGACTTAAAGAACTTCAAGACACAACACTTCTTCATTGCTGCCTACACTGATGCAACACTGTGAACCTCCACAGAGGCGGTATCCTTTAGAAAAAGGCGTTGAAAGATGATGAAGGGCCTCCACCTTTTGATGGAGATGATGATCCAAATGAGTATGATGTTGAATTCAATCATTTTGGCCCGAAAAACAATGTTCCTGTTCAGCAGCAACAACAATCATTTTCAGTCAATGATGAAATGATATCAACGCATAAAAGGAACGCAACTGAAGAGTTAGTCAATACGATGAATCTGAAGATGTTGAAGTGTACATTTAATGAATTGTGTGGTGGTTCTTGTGACATGTTCTCAGGAGCATGAATGCTCTATCCACATGCAGATTGCATACGGTTAGCCGGATCAAAGATATCTAGGGAAGATCTCAAGAACAATGAAGGGCACATCCCGAATAAGGGCCGGCCTTGAGCATAGGTCCAAAAGGCCTAGGCCTAGGCCGTCGAAAAAAATGAACATTTTAGGGTCTCTTTTTTTTCCAAATTAGGAATTTAACAAATGATCCTATTCATGAATAACTAATGTACCAAGGTCAATTCTATTGTTCAATTGTAAATTAATAGAAATTAAAAATAGGAATCGAAATAATTGCAAAAAGTGACGAAGGAAAAAGACATTAAAATGAAATCATTACCTAAAAGGGAAAATACAAACAGAACAGCGGTTGCCATTTTATTGATCTTACTTGTACTTTATTATCAATCCAAACAATTTTAATTCCTTTACAACTATTAAATTAATGATAGGCAATGAAATTTTTTCTAATTCTATTAAACGTATATGAATTCATCAACTTTTTTAATCTGTGTAAAAAGTTTTAAAATTACATACGTATAGTATGAGAAAGTAAAATAAAAAAATATTAAAATTAAAATAATCCTATATAAATAACTTGTTTTGCATAGTCAACAAAAACAATTTCTAGAACCAATTTTATTGATAGCTAAGTGAAAATCCCACAACAACATAAAACAAGAAAGCTGTCCAAGATAGTAAAGCAGGAAGGAAAGCCAATAGAAAACGAAAAAAAAAAACCAAAGACTACTATGTACAGCTATCCCACGCCAATCTTTGCTTAAAAAAATTAAATAAAAAAAAAACAATTTCTAGAACTACATTTTGGTGGACAACATAGGACAAAACTTTTTTTCCCTCCTTTCATATGCGAAAATATTAAAATTAAAATAGGACGAGCATCATTTATTTGAATTAAATGTTTTCTTATACTTGTCTGAAATATATGTAATAAATGAACAACACATGTATGATCACTACCCAAAAAAAAATTAACATTCAAAGATTAACTACTATGAAAATGGTCTTCCAATTCTATAGAGATCTGTATCTAGAAACAAAAACAAAAAAAAACAAAAACAAATCTATAGAAATCTAAGAGGAAATAATAACCGCCACAAAATAGAAAAGGATAAAGCAGAAGAAGTATACCTATCAATTGAGATCCGTAAGAATTGATATGCCATGATCAACGATCTTTTCACTATTTGAATTTTTCGCGAGAACCCTTCAACAAAAAATAATTGAAAACAACCGGCCGCATTAAAATTTTCTACGAGAACCATTCCACAATTCTTTTTGAAAACATAGTGCATTTATGTTATTTATCATTAAAAATAATTGAAAGGATTATAACTCATAGGTCTTGGTTGTTTAGGGATTGATGGGTCGATATGAAGAAAAGATACTGAATTGATGAAATAGATTGGAAAGAAATAGCTACGAAGAAACACGCACACTTTTGCTCCCAAGCAGTTTTATTTTTTTTCTTGCTTTTGTTTCCAAATGACCTACCACCTATTTATAGTACTCCTCTCAATAATCTCATGGTAGAGATTATTTTGATCTAAGGGCTATAATTTGTATTCAAGATAAACCTGGGAATATTACTTGGAATATTCCTCATACTACTGATTCTGGATATAGAATATTCTAGGAATATTCTCTTACTACATAATCCTAGAAACTATACTATTTCACTTGCCAAGTTTACACAACTCCGACTCTAAAATATTATATCTTATTTATTTATTATCTTTAGATTATTCCTCTTCTACAATATTCTATCTTATTTATTAATTATCTTTGGATTATTCCTCTTCTATAATATTCTAGTTGGCGTGGCATTCCTCAATACTCCAAATGTTTGTCATCACCCTCATCTTCAAATTCAACATTGGATTTCATATATCATTTAAACATAAAATTCTCATCAAAGACTACATTTCTTCCTAGTATAACATTGTTTTAAGCTGATTACAAGATTCTTTATCTTTTAACTCCATCTACATATTCTAAAAACACTCCCTTCTTGGCACTTGGTTCCAACTTACCCTCATTTAAGAAGATATTAAACCATGCACCCAAAAACCCTCAGATTTGAATAATCTACAGGCTTAACAGACCACATCTCATATGGTCTTTTGAGATTGATCTTTGTGTGAGGTCCTCTTTTGATTAGGTAGAAAGTTGTACTCACTGCCTTTGCCTAGAACCTTCTTTCCAAACAAGCATTAGAGATCATGCACTTTGACCACTCCAGAAGTGTCTGATTTATGCGTTCGACCACCCCATTCTGATGTGTAGTTTTCCTTATTCTGTGGCATCTGGAAATGCCTTCATTTTTTGCATAACTCGTCAACTTCAGACCAATAGAATTCCATACCATTATCAGTTCTAAGTCTTTGTATCTTCTTGTCCTTATGATTCTCAACCAATGCCTTCTACTCCTTGAAATTTTTAAATGCTTCAATCTTATGCTTCATCATGATCACATAATTCATTCTTGAATAATCATCAATCAGTGACATAAAATATCTATGACCACCAAAAACTTCCACCTTAAAGGGCCCCATTAGTTAGAATTCACATAATCAAATGTCCATTTTATATTGTGAAGTTGCTCCTATGTACCTACCCAAACACACACTGCTCACAGAATTCCAGCTCCATGACTATGTCCCTCAAGAAGATCTGACATAGAAAGAAATTGCATCTCTTTTTCACCCATATGACCAAGCTTCATATGCCATAACTTAGTCATATACTTCTAATATACATCTGATGATGCAACAATGACAGAACCTTTTATACTAGAACCCTGTAGATAATACAAAGTCCCTTGTTCGACACATTTCAGAATCACATCTGAACCTTGGTAGACGTTCAAAACTCCACATTCACCTATGAATCTGAAACTCTTTTTGTCCAAAAGACTAAGTGATATCAAATTATTTGTCATGAGTGGAACATGTCTCACAACCTTTAGTGAGCAGAATTTAGCATCATGTGTCTTGATCTGAATTGAATCTATTCCAACCATCATGCAGACTTTATTGTTGGGAATAAAAATATGTCCTCCAATATTATCTTCATAAGTTGTGAACCACTCTCTATATGTACAAATATGGTATGATGCTCTTTAATCCAGAATCCACACATCACTATGTTGTGTTGATTATCCATCCCCTAGATTTATGTCTTTCTTCAAATTGTTGCCTAGTTCTGTTCAAGAAACAGTTCCAGATTTAATTTTCGATGCTACTTCTTCATTGGACATTCATTTTTTCAATGTCCCATCTCCATACAGTAATTACAGAAATCCTTTGCCGTAGGGCCATTGAATCCACCCTTTTTGAACTTCTTGTTTCTTGGTTTTTATCCCTTCTACTTCTGTTACAGGCAACCAATCCTACAGTCTGACTGTCTGTACCTATACCTATTGCTTTATGGCATAACTCTCGAGTATGGAGGGATGACCTAAAATCTTCCAATGACAATGTATCCTTCTCAACAATAAAATATTGCACAAAATTCTCAAAACATACTGGCAATAACACCAATAGGATTAGAGCAACATTTGATGAGAGTCAACCTTACTATGCCAGGTGCATATTTCAACCTCCGTTTACGAAAATATTGGCTTATTTTTGTTGTTTTAGACCTTTATTAGGGTAAAATCTCATTGCACTCTCACTAGAGGTAAACCGTCGCATAGATGGGAAACTTGGCATTTTACGATGATTTTAACCCTATACGAGCCCTATCTTTCTTGCGGAATTATGCATGGTATGTTGGTTGTAATTTGAAATGTAGGAAATAGGTGACTCGTGAGCCCGGGAGACAAGGCATAAGGCTTAGAAAGGCAAAAACGAAGCTGAGGAATGGAAGAAATTTAGAAAAGTGAATAAATGGTGTCTGGCAGTGTTTGGCACTCGCCAGGAGCTGTTAGCACACACTAAAGGCCAACAGAAGGATCATCAAGTTTTATACAATCTTTAGCATGCGCTAGTGTTGTCAGCGTGCGCTAGGAAGAAACATAGCCATTCTTTATGTCTCTGATCATGTCAAGTGCACGCTAAGGAATCCTCAGGGCACGCCAAATGCCTAAAAGAATCGAATCCAACTTTTGTTTAGCTGGTTAAGCACATGCTAGAGGAGAACAAGCGCGCGCCGATGGCTGTTTTTCTGGACATTTTTTTTAGTGCATATAAATACCGTTTTCGCAAAGCTTTTAGATATACATCCATAGGGATACTCTTAGATGGAAATACTTTTTGGCTGATTTTCATACTTTTGATCAATAGATTCACTCCTTACACTAGATTCTCTTTGATTAAACATATTTTAGCATATATTATATTTTTCTTTTGGGATTATTTTCAATTTGGAGTCTTGTTCTTCCACAAGTGACTATGGGTTTGTATGCGACTGAAAAAATCACAATTTTTATGCACAGTGGTATTCAATTTTATATGTTTTTCTTTAGTTTTATTGCTTTAATTTCATCTTTGATTCTTGGTTCTTACATTATAATGAGTAGCTAATTCTTGCATGGATGAATCATGTGAAGATTGATGAAATCTCCCCTTTAGTTGATGAAATTGAGAAAGAGTAGTGCGTAATTGTTTTTATGTTGATAAATTAATGTCTTAGAGCTTGGGTTTAATGATTGAATTAGCTTGTACACCTAGTTTATGAATACACACACCACTTTCATAAATGTATGTTGCGAAGGGGTGTGGGAAAAGGGTTCTAAGATCGTTATTTACAATTGAATGAGTTGTTTAAATTCGATTGGGTAACGAGGTTTGTGTTGAATTAGTGTCCTAAACAAAACGGGTCTGACCGGGTCGGGTCATACACAGTCTATTTAGTTCATGTATTAATAATATTATTATAAGTAATAAATGTACTTTTGTTAATATATATTATATTTACATTTATTTATATATATATATATATATATATATATATATATATATATATATATATATATATATATATGAAAATGTCCTTAGTATTAAGTTGTGATAGAGAAACCATGATAGTGATTATTGTTGATGAGATTTTGAATCACTTTAATAAGCTGTTTGATACTTAAATGTCTCTAGTCGAATATACTATTAAATAGGACATAGATAGTACGATTAGACTGAAAGGTATGGATGTCTTCTATCTTATGAAGATATGTGAGATGTCGACTATCGAAGTGTAGGGACACTTGGACTGTACATGGACGTGTATTAGAGAATGTGTATGTTAGACTGACCCACTTATTTTATTAAATGTCGAACTATGTGGTGGTTTTGTAATTATACTAAGACCGGAGTCTTGACGCAGGAGCATATTAGGAAAAACAAATAGGGAAGCAAAAAAAAAGATGAACTAACACACAAGGTTTCAGAATATGATCTGAGAGGCAAACTATAGTATATTATTCAGGTATGATCAAATCATCCCACAAGCCAGGATTTAATAGCTGCCCGAGTACATTACTTGCCAAAAATAAAAGATTATAGACTATTTGACGGAAATAAATCAACACAAAAATCACGACCTTTATTACATAGACCTTCCTAAACGAGCAGATCTGGAGTCTGGTCTTTATTTAATACGCAATCAAAGCAACAAAAACGTAAAAAAAATGTGCTAAAAATATTCGGCACCAAATATGGAAGGGAAGACAGCTGATTTTGACCTCAAAATGGCTGTAACATCAGAGCCGAAAGTAATGGCCAACATACTAACATATGTTCGAATGCTCCCTTTTGTCCATGTATTCAATTGCGACCAACGTGGAATCCAACACCTCCACATCTGATGAGCCCACATCATGTCTTCATGAACTCACGGTGTGGATTGTCATCCTCTGACTCTATTAAGGTTTCCTTATTCAAGGGGTGATAATGAGGTAGTGCTTGGGTTTGATATTGAAGCATTTATAGGATTCATGTTGTTCGTCCGGAAATCATGTATCCTATTAGTAGGAGTACATATCCGAAAAGGCCTTCTTATAAGGAATGTTTGTCTCTCGTGAATCTTTGCAAAGTGGGAGTAATCAGTAACTTCGAGAGAGCTTGATATCCAGATTATAAGATACGGTCATTAATGTATGACATTCGAGATACGACTATATGAATATTATTATAGAAATAGGATTCTATTTAGGCGGTAACCGTTTCACATGAAAAGTAGGATTCAACTCATTTGACTCTTCCGATGATTGGGGACAGACGAGTTTCTAGAAGCTATTCATGATCGTTTGGTTTGAAGAGTATTTTACTAAAGTCGCTTTGTGCTTAAGGCCAACATATTCGGAAACCTATCGTGTCACACAAATAAGAACATTTAGCCGAATTAAAACGCGGTTACAGTGATATCCGAATAAGTAAACTTTTATCTCGACTATAATGTGTTATAGTGATAAATTAATATTATGCTATTTATTTATTCTGAATAAATATAATACAAGATATTAATTGTGTTGATTATTTAAATACTTGGATTGAGAAATTTAATCAATAGATTATTTAAATAAAGATTTATTCAATATTAGATATTTACAATATATATCATACAAATAATTAATATAAGATATTGAATATTAAATGAGGTAAATCAATCCAAGATAATTTTCTTATTTTATTTGGAAAATGTTTTCTTTCTCCCTACTTTACTCAAGACTCTTCTCCAAGGATATTAAGGGGGCTTGGGGTGCTACCTTCACCTATTTAAGGGAAGGGGGTGTGAAGCTCTATTGTACAACAATTTCAAGAGAGATATTTTACTAGAAGAAACTTGAGAGCATCAATGAGAGTTTGAAAGAGAGAAAATGTCGGTCTAGAAACCGTGTTTTTCTAGTAGCAATCCAAGGCGGGATTCTGGCGGGGTGCTCGTGTGTCTATTGATAGAGGCCAAACACTTGGGCGGCTCTATGCACTACTACTCTTCCGTAGACAATAAAGCTTCGATCTTTTAGATCATCCAAGGTATATTTTACGTTTACTACTTTTATGTTTCTTGTTTAAACGAAGTCGATCCTAGACCTGGAGATTATTTTTTTTAATTCCGCTGCATAAACTAGGTGATTTCCCAATAGTTTGTTGGTGTGAATGAAGTGGAACTAGTTCTTAATCTTGTGTCGGCCAAATAAATTGTTAAAGACGAACTGTTTAACCGGGTAAAGGTTGTCAGGTTGTTAACAGCTGGTGGAGTTGGAGGGATTCTGCAGTAAACAACTATGAATAAACTTCATCGATGTTAAGGGAAGACCGGGATCCAAGCATTGTGACAAGTGAGTCATAGTCCGTTCCCAGTCCGGCTAATTAATACGCTATGTTCTTATAGGCTTGGTATCTTAGCAAACATGCATAAGACAATTACTAGAAAATATTTAAATAATTTAGGCTTTATCTACTTTATCTATAGTATCCTCAACAAAAAGGCAAGAAATTATCGTCATGTAAGTGATTTAGGTCGGATTACTTGCTATGTCAGCAATTACCGACGAACATGACAAAAATTGCAAAAGAATGTCTACTTACTGGACTAATTTTATGAATGGAGTAAAAAGGACAAAATTAAAAACGTGCCAACTTGCAGGACTAAATTTGCAATTTTGCCCGAAATAATGCCTCTTAATTACAGCCATATACCATGTAAAGTAATAAAAAGAAAACTAAATGTAAAGCTGAATTGTATTGAAAATGAATAAGGAGAACAAAACATAAGCATCAATATCGGCGCAAGAACTAAGTGCTAAACCGCTGCTAAAGAGTAGCACAGACTATTACAAGGCAATATATTGCTAATCAATGATGACTAATTAGAGTAAATGAGGTATAGATCGGATTTTGAATTCATTTCTTTTACAAATCTCTACTCCAATGTGAAATGCTTTCGCTTGTTGATCTCTTCGAGTTTTTGCTTCACAATGATGAGTATTTACATTAAATGGTTTATCAAGTACCCTTTTCATAAAGTTAAATCGTACCAGCGGTGCCGCCGTTGCAAACGGAAACGATCCGAGGGCACCGGCTTGTCGGATCCGTTAATTATCGACGACCACGACGACGAGGACAATTCATTTTATCGGTGCAAGGTGTATCAAGTTGAGAATCAAATACAATGAGGGGTTGTGATAAGGGAAATTGCAGTTGCGGTGGAAAATGCTAGTCAAACCAGTAACGCCATGCCCCGGAGGGCAAGAATTAGAACTAGACGGAGAATCATAGATGGCCATTCACATTAGACACAACAAACTCCAGTGGTTGTGTATAATCCTAATCCACATATTTGTTGGACATATTTTAAATTTTAGTGATGAGTGCCAGACTAGCTGTTATAGAGCAAAGGCAAAAAGATGTCTACATCAAATGTATAGGTTTATTAGAGTTTGATCTTTGTATAGGTTTGATCAATCAAGTAAAGTAATTTGGTCGGTATTTGTATCGACAAGAACTGTCTAGGTCAGTAGGGTAACTAGGTCAGTAGACTAGTTAGGAAGCTGCTGAAGACTGAAGGCTGAGGGTTCAAACTCAGTTATTGAAGGCTAAGGGATCAAACTTAGTATTTAAAGTCAAGGATATGGAATCAGAATTTAGTGAAGTCTGTGATGACCTACTGATTACATATAACTTGTGTACAAGGTCTAAGTTCCATATGTTAAGTGGTTATTGAAACTTGGTTATGTTCAAAATGTACTCTAACTTCATAATCAAAAGTTTGATAAAAGACAGTCAGCTGAAGTGTTTTATAAACACAGCAAACTTAAGACAGCTGACTGACATGAATTTCAGCTGACTAATATACACAGGTATCTATTGAAAGTAAATCTCGATTTAATCAATGGTTACATTGGAAGATTACAAGGATATGGACATATTACAAGTCTTGATTTTGTCAACAAATCAATGGTCAAGATTAAAGGTACGTTGGAAAGATTCAAAGGATTAATCAATGGACACAAGTCATAGGGTGGACAGACTTAAAACTGACAGAAAGCAAACTGAGTGTGTCAGTACTATGAACAGAGACAGAAAGCAAGTCAAGATGGAGACAAGTCTGAAATGTCTATATTTGAAATTCAAACATAAGTCATAGGATTCTCACCTATAAATAGAAGACTCCTAATTCAGATACAGACGATGAAAATTAAGAAGCAAAATAATCTATACGAAGCTATCTTTTTAAAGATCAAGAAAAACACCCTGCTGACATTACTGAGCTTAAAGCTACTGATCCAATATATTTTTCAAGTGTAACCTGCTATCAAGTTACATCAAGAACACACATTTGAAGACTCCAACCTGCTGATCATTTCATCCTGATCAAGCTGTTGAAAGCCGAATCACTTACTTGGTTCAAACTCTCTTTTACAAGAAACCTTCTGAAGACAGAGAAGCACTTAGGTGTCAAAAACTGTTGTTTGTAGTGGAGCTAGTGACGAGGAAATCCTAACCTTCAAGGACAAGTGGAATGCTTAGCAATCCTACCTGTTTCAAATATTCAGTTTGTGAAGCCATAGTTTTGGTGAAGGACAAAAAACCTAGGGATTTTTGTATCTGCAACCTCAAAGATCTCTAGTGAATTTCCTCCAACGTCACAGGAGAATAGTGGACAGAAAGGATTACACCACCTGGAACCACTATAAAATCTGCCTATTTACTTTCTGCATTTACTTTCCGCATTTAGTATACAAATCACATCAACCTACTGATACTAGCAACAGAATCACACACTCACACTACTGAGTATCTAATACTTGGTATCATATTTAAAACAACAAGTAATAAGGCTTCAACTAAATATATTTCGCACGCAACAAATCCGGTAATATCAAAAGTCGGCGGACTGCGGCGGTCAAGCAAACATGCGAGCGGTCGGCAAACTGCGAGCGTCGGCGGGCTGCGACCTTGCGAGTTTGTTAACTCCGAAAGTTTTAAGTGTTAAGTTTATTCACCCCCCCCCTCTAAACTTAACAAAAGCCTTTTTGAGGGACCAACAATTGGTATCGGAGTAGTGCTTCTGTTCTGAAGTAATCCTACTTGTTGTGCTTCTGAAAATACTTTGAAAACTTTTTCAAGTTTCTAATTTTCAAAGCTTTGCATCATGGATACCAACTAGTATGCTAGGACAATGTTGATGTGCTCTGTAGATCATTTTGATGAGAATAAACGTCGTATGCATGCTTTTCTAGATGCAACACATGATGAGATGATGGATGTTTGATGGGCCAAACCGAGGTGTCCAATCTAACCAGCAAAGTACCGGGTCGATTGTAGTCTAGTATGGTGAATCAAGGTCGAATCCACGGGGAACTATCTTGTGAGGTTATACACTAAAAAGTTCATATTAATTCGATCTAGGTCATAATTTGGTGAAATATTAATCACTTGCATAAATAAAATACTTGAAATAACAAAGATGATAAATTGATAAAAGAAACTAACCAAGATAATGTGTAGCCTAGCTATCCTGTAATAATGTCATGGGAATGACTTCCTACCTTCCTACCCTTCGTGTTCGAGAATGTGAAATGGTGCATTCCTAAGCAAGCAAATCCCCCTCATACGAGTGAATAGAATTGCTCTCTACCTCCTCCTTGGTTTAGGCGATCTATACCTAATGATTCGGTATGCTACGCACGTGAATGCAATGGAAAAGCCAAGAATCCCTAGATAAGAAATCGAATGCCTCAAAGAGGTCTATTTTACCTTCTGGTTCTCCTACCTTCTTCCCACATCTAACATCTATGTTCGGTATCCGTTAAACGTGTAAATGCTAACACTAGGCAATTACCCTAGTGCAAAAAATCTATATAACACAAGTAAGAAAAGCTTCACAACAATCAAAGCTAGCAACAAAAATGTTCATTCCCAATCAATTACAAGAGGATAAACTAATACTACAAGATAATCTTGGCTAGATAAACCTTGCCACTCATGCATACAAACATTAACATCTCAAGATTAACATTCATAAACATAAGAACAATTGAATGACAATAAAGATAAAAGATTACCAATTCAAATGATGAAATTCGAGTTGGTGTTCTTCATCCAACCTCAAAAGCTTCAATGAAGCTAACACTAGTGTGTTAAACTTCAAACAAGAAATCAAAGCTAAACTAGGATCCTTAATTGTTACAATCAAGTTCAAGTGCTAATTCTACTAGAATTTGGCTATAAGAGCCTTCGGGTGGGGTGGTGCCTGCAAGATGGAAAAGTTGAAGAAGATAAAGTCTATTTATGATACTGTGTTTGGAAGATTAAAAGGGATAAATTGTTTGCTGACTCTGCCATATTGACTCAGGTCAATCCATCTTGGCGTGCATCAAGATCAAAATGCACTACTCATGCAGGTCGGAGCTTCTTGGCATAGGTCAAGTCCAATATGTGGTAGTTGGTTGAATGACATTTGCATTAATTGCTCAGCAACTTCTTGAATCAGGTCAATGTGACATGGCCTGAGCCATTTGTATCTGAAATCATATAATCATAATTCATTCTTCCACTTGGCTTCGATTTAACCCTTCCAATGTGTCTCTTTAATCCTCATGGGCTGAAATCTTCGCCATGGCTTCAAAATCATCACAAAAGATCAATAGCCATCCTAAGGTCAAAATCCACGCTCCCAACCGTGATATTTGTGCTGAAAATTAGACACAAAGATACCACGCGTAATTCTGATAACAAAATCGGCTAATACTAATATAATATAGCGAGAAACATGGTTTTTCTGAAAATTCGATGTACACAAAATATGGTTCCAGTCATCAATCAAATTGCTCAAGTTGATGTCAAAATAGCACTAATTGCATTAGAAAATAGGGTAAATCATCTGGGGTTGTATCATCAGGTTGACCTACATCAATGTTCTTATTGATGGACCACTGGAAATCACTGAGTCCATAACTATGGATGGTCAAACTTAGACTGTTCCAAAGCCCAAGAAGGATTGGGATGCTGAAGATAGAAAAAGAGCAAACCTTAACAATATTGCTATTGATATCATCTACAGAACCTTGGATAGCAATATATACATGAATGTGAAGGATTGCAAGACTGCAAAGGAACTTTTGGAAAAGTGACAACTTATATGTTAAGGCACTGATGCTATCAAGAAAAATAAAATCAGTGCGGCCAAAAAGAAGTTTCAAGATTTCAAAATGAAAACAAATGAAACCACTGAGAAATGGAGTCCAGATTCAATGCTATCATGGATGAACTCACCCTGCGGAATGTAATCTATACAAAAGAAGATATCAATACAAGAATATTGGAAGCCTAACCTGCAAAAGAGGTTTGGGAGATGAAGGTTACCGCCATAGAAGAATCAAGGAGTCTATATGAAGAAGACACCTTCAAGGTGTTTTCAGATGTCAAAGCATATGAATTTTGGAAGAAAATTATTCCTGATGTTGAGAAAGAAGAACCAAACACCACTGCATTGGCTTCTACACATAAAGAAGAATCATCAGGTGCTCACGATGATCTACTGGATGAGATGCAAGAGCAAATTGCCCTGCTGAGCAAGAAAATCAGAATGATGAAAACTGGAAGGGGTTCTCCAAGAAACATCACCAATAAATCAAGTGAAAAGAAGAAGGTGGAATCCAAGAAAGATAATTATTGTTTGTGTTTTCATTGCAAGAAACAAGGATGCTTCAAACCTGACTGTCCTGATATAAAACAGAAAAAGGAACCTGATTATATGTGCTTCAACTGCATGAAACCTGGACATTTCAGACCTGATTGTCCAGACCTACTAAAGGGCAAAAGTCCGCAAAGAAGATCTGGCAAGAAAGCAATGGTAGCTGAAGATGAATCAGGCTATGAATTTGAATCAGAAAAAGGAAATGAATCTGATGATACTGCACTTGTTGCTGATATGGATGATTATGGTTTAATGGCAAATATGGAAGAAACTGAGGAGGTATACAACTCTGTATCTACAAATACTCCTACTGATAGTGATTGTGAATCTACTTGTGGTTCAAATCATAAAAATTCTTACAATGAAGAAACATTGGATGCCATTCTTAATCAACTGAGGAAAATACAATCTGGTTATGAGATTGTGAAGGCTGAATAAGAAGCTCTTCAAGAAGAAATTGAAAGGTTAAAAGTTGAATTAAGAACTCTCAAGGGAAAGGAAAAAGAGTTTGGACAGAATCAACATAAGTCTACTGTACATTCAGTAGCTGCTGAATCTGCTGAACAATCTAGTTCCTCCACAGCATTCAATTCTGGAAAGCCTTATGGTGATAGAACATGCCTTGGATTTGGAACTCAACAATCTACTAAGAGTGGATCTTGTAAGGTCACTGAACCTAGTACCAGAATTGGTCCAAATATTGTGCCTTCATAAGATCCAACTCCCAAAAAGGTTGTTGAGGCAGGGAATCCTACTGAGAATACTTCAAAGAGGCAAAATCAAAAGTCAAAAAGGACATCTAACAAAAAGGTTAAATACTAGGGAATGACTGATGGACCTTCTACACCTACTCATAGCAGACCTGTTGCTAAGTTTGTTGGACCATAAAAGTGCGAAATCCAAAAAATTCCAAGGATAATAATCCTAAACCTAAAAATATTAATCATTCTAGGGATACTTATCTCAGGGGGAACGGTAGATTGTTCCTTGCTGATGAAAATTGGAATATTCATGCCCCTACTGTTAGATACAATAGATATAACAATAATGCTAGGGTAAAACCTCATCAATAGAATCAGCAGAGGACTCAGCAGAGGAAGATCAGATCAGACAAGGGTACTGAGTTTCTTAATAAAGTTATAAGAGAATATTGTGAGCATAATTGTGTGCCGCATCAATTAGCAGATGCTGGTACACCTCAGCAAAATAGGCTTGTTGAGAGAAGAAAAAGGACTTTGAATGAAGCAGGAAGGACTATGATTTGTGAAACATTATTAACTGCAAGATATTGGGCTGAAGCAATCAACACAACATGCTATACACAAAATAGGACCTTAACAAACAAGAAGCTGCTAAAGACACCTTATGAGATATGGAATGGAAGAAAACCAAATATATCATATTTCCATCCATTTGGAAGCAAGTGGTTCATTTTAAATCATAAGGAGTAATTGAAGACATTCCAACCAATGTCAGATGAAGGAATCTTCTTGGGATATTCTTCAGTCAGCAAGGCATTCAGGGTACTGAATAAAAGGACATTGAAACATGAAGAATCAATATATGTTGTATTTGATGAACCTAAGTTTACTGGAATGGAAGATGAAATTTCAGTACCTGCTGAAAATATGCAAGTCACTGATCCAGAATGTGTTGATGTTTAGGAAAGTATAAATGACTTAAAAGTTTCTGACCCTGCCCCTGCTGAAGAACCTACTGGTAACACTACTGATGCAAGAACTGAAGGAGTTCAAGGATCTGCTGAACCCCCTATTGAAGCAACAGCAGACCCTACTGAAGATGAGGATCATGAGAACCAAACTAACTAAAATTCACAATTGTTAAGGGATCACCCTACTGAACAAGTTATTGGCAATATACAGCAAGGTGTAAGGACTATAAGACAATTGGAAGCAATGTTTACTTGTTTTCTATCTCAAATAGAGCCTAAAGTTGTTGAAGAAGCATATCTGATCCAGATTGGATAATTGCTAGGCAAGAAGAATTGAATGAATTTGAAAGAAACCAAGTTTGGACAATAGTGGAAAGGCCTACTCATGCAAATATAATTGGAGCAAAATGGGTATACATACAAATTGTATTAATCTGGTACCATTGTAAGGAATAAGGCCAGACTAGTAGCAAAAGGCTATTCTCAAGCGGAAGGAATAGATTTTGATGAGACATATGCCTCAGTTCCAAGATTGGAAGCTATAAGATTATTCTTGGCATATGCTGCTTATAAAAACTTCAAAGTATACTAGATGGATGTCAAAAGTGCATTTTTGAATGGCATTCTAGAGGAGGAAGTTTATGTACAGCAACCTCCTAGTTTTGAAGTTAAAAATCAAGAAGATAAAGTGTACAGACTTAACAATGCAATTTATGCCTTGAAACAAGCACCAAGAGCTTGGTATGAAACCTTATCTCAATTCTTGGTGGACTATGGTTTTACCAAAGGTACCATTGACAAGACTCATTTCAGAATCAATGAAGGGGACAACACGCTGCTGGTACAGATTTATGTTGATGACATATTTTTTGGTTCTAAAAATGAATTACAATGTGAAAATTTTGCTAATCTCATGAAAATCAAGTTCCAAATGAGTATGATGGGAGAGATGAACTACATCTTGGGATTACAAGTCAAACAAATGAAAGATGGAATCTTCATTCATCAAACTAAATATACCAAGGAGTTGCTGAAGAATTTTGGCATGGAAAATAGCAACAAAGTATCAACTCCTATGAGTACAAGCATCAGACTGGATGAAGATAAAGAAGGCAAAGATGTTGATTAGACTTTATACAGTAGGATGATTGGCAGTCTGATGTACCTCCCTACTAGCAGACCTAATATATCCTTTGCTGTAGGTGTTTGCGCAAGATTTCAATCAAAACCAAAGAAAAGTCACTTAGCTGCAGTCAAAAGGATTCTTAACTATTTAAAAGAGACATTGGGAGTATGGATATGGTATTCAAAAGATGGAAGCTTCAAAGTTATATCCTACTCAGATTCTGATTATGCTAGATGCAAGATTGATAGAAAAAGCACCACAGGAACCTATCAGTTGATGGGAAATAGACTGGTTTCCTGCTTCAGTAAGAAATAGAATTCAATATAAACTTCCACTGCTGAAGCTGAATATATTGCTGCTGGAAGTTGCTGTGCACAAATACTATGGTTAAGACAACAGTTAAGGGATTATTGAATTGAAGAAAAAGAAATTCCTATAATGTGTGACAACATAAGTGAAATTGCAATCACAGAAAATCCTATTTTGCAGTCAAGAACCAAGCACATTTATGTGAGACATCATTTTATAAGAGATCATGTTGAGAAGAAATATGTGGTGGTTCTTTACATCCTAATGAAGATCAACTTGTTGATATATTTACAAAACCATTGGATAGTGAAAGATTTGCTAAGTTAAGAACTGAACATGGCATCATAAAAGTTGACTGATACTCTAACGAGCAGCAGTGTACTGGAATTCACCAAGGGGATTAGTCTTTGCTATGTTGGGTGAGCTCACATAGTAGACTAGTCATTGGTATCAACAATTCCATGTACTTAAATAAGTTTGGACAATTGAGCAAATGAAGTTGCCAAGAGGATTGGTCTTTGTCCTGTTGGGTGAGCTCACTTGACAGATCAGTCATTGATGTTAAACTTCATCTTGTATTATCAGTTAGACAAAACAAGTGAGTAAGAAGATCAGCAGAGTAACCCTGTCAGTAGGCTGCTGAGTGATATTTTTCAGCAGGCTACTAATCCTAGTCTGCTGAAGATCAAGTCTGCTAGAGAATACGTTACAAGACAGTCAAACTTAAATGAAAGTCAACAGTTACAACTCTTTATTGGATATTATTCTTATCCTTTATAACTGCGGTAACATTATCCAACGGTTACAACTCTTTATAGGATCAATTAGTGGAACACGTGGCAACATCACATTTATTCAAACTTTAATGGTGGTTAAATGCTACAGAACGTGTACAGTACTTTCTTGACAGTTAGTACCCACTTTCTTTCCTTATATATATAGACATATATACAGAGGTGATGCTTACATTTTTAGATCAATTTTCTCTGAGAATACAAAGTGTGAACACAGATTTACAAAGCTTTCTCTTTATCTTTCTCAAATTTCTAATGGCGGATAAAGGTGATGTTCATATTGGAACGAGCCAAAGTGTTAGAGGGTTCATTGTTGATGCTAACAAGACTGAGCTAGCTATCAATATTGGTAGAAGAATCAGAAGATATGAAGGATTAGAGGATGTTCTGAATCTGATATAGGAAAGCATCTTTTATACAAATGTTACAAATTTCTGGAGAAATATAGTGATTAGAGATGATAGAGAGGAATTTACTACCACTGTTAATGCCCAGGAGATTGAAATCTCGTCAAACCTATAGAGGGAAGTATTCGGATTTGGACCTGGAAATGATGCTCCAACCAATCCTGAATCAATGGAGCTGTCTAGATTTGAGTTTGTTGATGCAATAAAGACCAAGAAATCCATAAAAACATCAATGGGTATCAATGTGAAGCATATCAGAATGGAGTATAATCTGCTGAGCAAGATTATTGCTAAAAACATTCTTGGATTTAGTGGAAGCGTTGACACATTGTCTGGACCTAAGATTAACCTGTTGATAATCATATGCAAGAGTATGAAGTTTGATTGGGCCGGATTCTTTGTCCAATACAAGAAGAAGGTGATAATAGAAGACAGAGATGGGACAAGGAAGTCCAAAACATTGCCTTTGGGCTTGATGATACAGGCACTACTGACTCATTTGAAGATTGCTGATGTTGAACCTGTAAAATTCAACAAGTCATGATACAAACAAGAAATCAGTTATCTCATCCCCTGGTTTGGATGATGATGAATATTTAAATGTTGAAAGGACATAGAGTGACAATGATAGAGATGATGATGCCGATGGTGAGCAGGTTAAGCAAGTTACACAACCTGCTGTATCTAAGAAGGCTGTTGAGAAAAGAAAGGCTAGTGATACAAGAAAGATCACTGAGCTTTTAACGCCTAAGAAGATAATGCATCAACCAATAGACACTGCTGAGACCACTGAGGGTCCAGTTGAAGTTGAACTTACTGAGCCCACTGAGGTTAAAAGGAAGAAATCTACTGCTGAGATTTTGAAAGAACAACAGAAAGAGGATAGAAGAAAAAGGAAAGCTGATGAGATTGAGGAACAACCTGCAAAAAGAATGAAACAGGTTGTGAAAAAGAAGGTATATGGTAAAGGCAAGGAATTAAGGGTCCTGGAGGACCAAAGAGAAGAAGAAGAAGAGGCTTTTGAGCCTACTGAGGATGCTCATGTTGTTGTTGAGCGACAGATTGAAGAACCACATCACACTGCTGTACATGTTCCTGCTGTGGAATTTGTTGAACCTGTTCAAGACCCTGCTGTGGATGCTACAACTAAGGGGGAAGAACACACTACTACAGACCCTGCTGATATGCATATAAGTCAGGAGGAATCTAGTGTGGAACAGTTTGAGGTAGTAAGGACAAATATACAACCTGAAGAACCTACCGACCTGTTTGTATCTTCTATAGATACATTGACTCACATTGTTAAAGCCTTTGGAGGACAACAAGTTGAACAGCCTGCTCCAAGGAAGCTTATTATGCCCTATGAAAGAAAAGAAAAGAAGTCAAGAAGGAAAGGGTGGATCCTGACTTCAAAAGGGTTCAAAGTACATTGAATGGATGTTTGGATTTTATAAGGGACAAAAACCAGCTGCTGATCCAATGAGTGGTTTTGAAGAATGGGCATTTGAACAGTTATGAGTAGAAAGTTTGCATGGACTAATTGACACTTCTCTGTTGGAGATGAAGCTGATGGCAATCATAGAAGATGAGAAGAAAAAGAAGAACATTATGTTTAAGGATCCCAAGTTTACACCAGATAGTGATGATTCATCCTCATCTGATTCAGATGATGATCATCCTATGTTCCCTGAGGAGTCCAGTGGAGTGGCCAGGGAAACATTTGTTGAAGCAACTGGTCAAGGATCTACCGAGGAAATAGCGGATCAACCCTGTTTGAAGGTGACAAGTCTACCGATAATCAGCAGACTGAAACGTTAAATGAAGAGCTGGGAATTGTATACAAGAGGAGTTGGAAATACAGTTTGATATAGCAACATCAATGGAGGAGGCCATAATATCTACTGGTTCTGATGTTGTTATGTTTGAAGAAACTAATGCAAGTTCAGAGGTCTCAGCTCAGTAGCAGGAGTGGTTTGACACTCAGGATACTTTATCTCAAGTTGGAAATAAATTACAGAATATTGCTGATGCTAGAGGAGTATTAGAGTAAAATCTAGCTATACTTCCTCAAATCTTTGTTGAAGAGGTGGTTCAGGTTGTTGAGGAACAAATAGTCCCTGAGTACAAGTTGGAATAGGAGGTTTGGGCTGTTGAGGATCAGACAGCACCTGGACAATGGTTGGAACCTACAATGGGTTTGGAGGAAACCCCTGCACATGTTGAACAGATTGTTGTAGAACAGGTTGCTGAAAAACCTGTTATTGTAGTTCAAGGCTACCGAAGTTTAGACTACCGAAGGAAAGGATAGTCAGCAGACTGTTGTTGATGAGGATGAACAGTTGTTGGACTATGATTTCAGTGATGAGGAGTTTGAGGAAGAACAATCTGCTGATGAACCTCAACAGGCACATGTACCAATTTTTGAGAAGGCAAATGTTTTGGAACCTCAACCTGCAGAAGATCCAATTCTGGAGGAGATTTTTGGAGATATTATTCAGGAAGGTCCTAAACCTGTTGGATGGGACAGGACAAGAGCCATGACTGTCAGTAAACAAAGGGCAAACTATAATGTTGAAGAGCCTACTGATGATTTTGCTGGACATATGGCTGAAGGTAGGGCTGGTGTAGTACCAACACATGTTTTAGAAGAATTGATAGCTGTAAGAGCTGATATTACACAATTAAGAACTCAACTGGATAGGCAAGAACAGAGGTTTGAAGACTTCGTCAACCTAGTGGAAAATAGAGGAAGAACTACTGAGACAGTTGCTTCCAACATCACATCTACTCAATATGCCATTGCTGACCTAACCAAAGATGTAAGAGGCATAAAACAAGGCAATACACACAGTGATAAATATTTGAATGAACAGTTTGCCTCACTACACAAAAAGCTTGACAAGCTTGCTGAGGCACCCAAGCATGTTGTAGCTCAACCTGCTGCAACACCTCAACCTACTGCATTGGATCCTAAGGTTACTAAGAAGATCAATCTGCAGGAACAAACTATGGATGGAAGGATAACCTGCAGTTGACACAAGGACATAGATTATGGAAGGTCAACTTTCTACCTTAGTGATCACACATGAGAGTGTTCATGGTCTACTATCCAGGTTTGTTGATGATGTCAATAAGGTGGAAGAGGTCCTTACAGCTGAAGCAAATGAAGCTGCAAGGATTTTTGCAAAGAAGAGATGGGAGGATGTTACAAATGAGTTCAGGAAACCTGCATCTGGCAGGATTCAGTTGAATGATGACCTCCTAAAAGAATATAATAAGCTATACTATGGAATGAAGAAACCCTATCATCAGAAGGGATTTCATGAGGGACTGAATTCTTTTCTGGGACTGAAACATTAGGAAACAAGGGTCAAAACACTGAGAGCTTCTTATAGAGGTGGAAGAGGTAGACTGGGAACTGTCCAATCAGCAAGAGAGTCACTGGATAAATTAAAACATTTTTACATGAGACAAGGCTTCAGTGTTCATAACATAAGATTAACTCTACCAGAAGCCTAGAAGTGGTGGAAAGAATTGAATCATTGGGTTGAATTTTCCCCAATTGAAAACCAATGGATGCTGGATGTAGTCAAAGAAATCAAGGAGTTCTATGAGAAAAGAGAAAGAGACAAAGACATAAACTAGAACAACACACTTACATTATTTACTTTATTCTACTGATCCTAGTTTGTAATAATGTTGAACAAATATGATTATAATGAGGAATGACTGAATTTGTTTTTACCTTTTTGCTTTGCTGTGAGGAGGATATTGGCATCATCACTAAAAAGGGGGAAATTGTTGGACATATTTTAAGTTTTAATGATGAGTGCCAGACTAGTTGTTATAGAGCAAAGGCAAAAAGATGTCTAGAACAAATGTGTAGGTATATTAGAGTTTGATCTTTGTATAAGTTTGATCAAACAAGCAATGTAATTTGGTCAGTTGACTGTATCAGCAGACCTGTCTAGGTCAGTAGGGTAACTAGGTCAGTAGACTAGTAGTTAGGAACCTGCTAAAGACTAAAGGCTGAGGGTTCAAACTCAGTTATTGAAGGCTAAGGGATCAAACTTAGTATTTAAAGTCAAGGATATGAAATCAGAATTTAGGGAAGTCTGTGATGACCTAAACTGATTACATATACCTTGTGTACAAGGTCTGAGTTCGATATGTTAAGTGGTGATTGGAACTTGGTTATGTTCAAAATGGTGTACTCTAACTTCACAATCAAAAGTTAGATAAAAGACAGTCAGCTGAAGTGTTTTATAAACACAACAAACTTAAGACAGCTGACTGACATGAATTTCAGCAGACTAATATACACAGGTATCTACTGAATGTAAATCTCAATTTAATCAAAGGTTACATTGGAAGATTACAAGGATAGGGACAGATTACAAGTCTTGATTTTGTCAAAAAATAAATGGTCAAGATTAAAGGGACATTGGAAAGATTCAGAGGATTAACCAATGGACACAGGTCAAAGGGTGGACAGACTGAAAATCGACAGAAAGCAAACTGACTACTTCAGTACTATGAACAGAGACAGAAAGCAAGTCAAGATGGAGACAATTCTGAAATGGCTATGTTTGAAATTCAAACATATGTCATAGGATTCTCACATATAAATAGAAAAATCCTAATTTAGATACAGACGATGAAAATTGAGAAGAAAAATAATCCATACGAAGCTATCTTTTTAATGATAAAAAAAAACACCCTGCTAATATTATTGAGCTTAAAGCTACTGATCCAGTATATTCTTCAAATGTAACCTGCTATCAAGTTACATCATGAACACACACTTGAAGACTCCAAGCTGTTGATCATTTCATCCAGATCAAGCTTCTAAAAGTTGAATCACATACTTGGTTCAAACTCTCTTTTACAAGAAACCTGCTGAAGACAGAAGCAATTAGGTGTCAAGAACTGTTGATTGTGGTGGAGATGGTGAAGAGGCAATCCTAACCTTCAAGGACTAGTGGAATACTTTGGAGCAGCAATCCTACCTGTTTCAAATATTCAGTTTGTGAAGCCATAGTTATTGGTGAAGGACAAACGGCTTAGGGATTTTTGTAACTACAACCTCAAAGATCTCTAGTGAATTTCCTCCAACATCACAGGAGAAGAGTGGACTGGCAGGATTACACCACCTGGAACCACTATAAAATCTGCCTATTTACTTTCTGCATTTAGTATACAAATCACATCAAGCTACTGATACTAGCAACAGAATGACACACTCACACTACTGAGTATCTAATACTTGGTATCATATTTAAAACAACAAGTAATAAGGCTTAAACTAAATATATTCCACTGCAACAAATCCAGTAATATCAAAAGTCCACAGAATACTGAGTCGTCAGCAGACTACTGAGCAGTCAACAGGCTACTGACCTTGCTGAGTTTGTTAACTCCAAAAGTTTTAAGTGTTAAATTTATTCAACCCCCCTCTAAACTTAACCAAAGCCTTTTCAAGGGACCAACAATTGATATCGGAGTAGTTCTTCTATTCTGAAGTAATCCTACTTGTTGTGCTTGTGAAAATAATTTGAAAACTTTTTCAAGTTTCTAATTTTCAAAGCTTTGCATCATGGATAACAACCAGTATTCTAGGACAATGTTGAAGTGCTCTCTAGATCTTTTTGATGAGTATAAACGTCGTATGCAGGCTTTTCTAGCTGCAACACAAATGAGATGATGTATGTTCTTATTGATGGACCACTGGAAATCACTATGTCCATAACTATGGATGTTCAAACTCAGACTATTCCAAAGCCAAAGAAGGAGTGGGGTGCTAAAGATAGAAAAAGAGCAAACCTCAACAATATTGCTATTGATATCATCTACACAACCTTGGATAAAAATATGTACATGAAAGTGAAGGATTGCAAGACTGCAAAGGAACTTTGGCAAAAGTTACAACTAATCTGTGAAGGCACTGATGCTATCAAGAAAAATAAAATTAGTGTGGCCAAAAAGAAGTTTCAAGATTTCAAAATGAAAACAAATGAAACCATTGAGCAAATGGAGTCAAGATTCAATGCTCTCATGGATGAACTCACCCTGCTAAATGTAATATATAGAAAAGAATATATCAATACAAGAATCTTGGAAGCCCTACCTGCAAAAGAGGTTTAGGAGATGAAGGTTATTGCCATAGAAGAATCAAGGAGTCTACATGAAAAGACACCTTCAAGTTGTTTTCAGATCTCAAAGCATATGAATTATGTAAGAAACTTTATCCTGATATTGAAAAAGAAGAACCAAACACCACTGCATTGGTTGCTACACATAAAAAAGAATCATCAGGTGCTCAAGATGATCTACTAGATGAGATGCAAGAGCAAATTGCCCTGATGAGCAAGAAAATCAAAATGATGAAAACTGGAAGGGGTTCTCCAAGAAACTTCACCAAGAAATCAAGTGAAAAGAAGAAGGAGGAATCCAAGAAAGATAATGATTATTTGTGTATTCATTGCAAGAATCCAGGACACTTCAAACCTGACTGTCCTGATCTAAAATAGAAAAAAGGAACCTGATTATCTATGCTTCTACTGCAAGAAACCTGGACATTTCAGACTTGATTGTCCAGACCTACTAAAGAGCAAAAGTCAGCAAAGGAGATCTGGCAAGAAAGAAATGGTTACTGAAAATGAATCAGGCTATGAAGTTGAATCAGAAAAAGGAAATGAATCTGATGATAATGCACTTACTGCTGATATGGATGATTATGCTTTAATGGAAAATATGGAATAAACTGAGGAGGTATACAACTCTGTATCTATAAATACTCCTGCTGATAGTGATTGTGAATCTACTTGTGGTTTAAATCGTAACAATTCTGACAATGAAGAAACTTTGGATGCCATTCTAAATCAATTAAGGAAAATACAATCTGGTTATGAGATTGTGAAGGCTGAAAAAGAAGCTCTTCAATCAGAAATTGAAAGGTTAAAAGCTGAATTAGGAAGTCTCAAGGGAAAGGAAAAAGAGTTTGGACAGAATCAACATAAGTCTACTGTACGTTCAGTAGCTGCTGAATCTGCTGAACAATCTAGTTCCTCCACTGCATTCAAATCTAGAAAACCTTATGGTAATAGAACATGCCTTGGATTTGGAACTCAACAATCTACTAAGAGTGGATCCAGTAAGGTCATTTAACCTAGTACCAGAATTGGTCCTAAGTTTGTGCTTGCATAAGATCCAACTCCCAAAAAGGTTGTTGATGCAGTGAAGCCTACTGAGAATACTTCAAGAGGAAAAATCAGAAGTAAAAAAGGATATCAGTACTTAACAAAAAGTGTAAATCCAAAGGTAGGACTGTTGGACCTTCTAGACATACTGATAGCAGACCTGCTGCTAAGTCTGTTGGACAATAAAAGGGCAAAAATCCAAAAAATCCAAGGATAAGAATCCTAAACCTAAAAATGTTAATCATTCTAGGGATACATATCTCAGGGGGGAAAGGTAGATTGTTCCCTGCTGATGAAGATTGGAATATTCATGCCCCTACTGTTAGATACAATAGATATAACCATAATGCTAGGGTAAAACCTCAGCAGAGGACTCAGTTGAGGACTTATTCAAGACCTTAATAGGGACCTCAGCAGACTCCATATTATAGGGTTGTTCCTAATAGACAGCAAACCTATGGTTATGTTAGTGTTTCTAACAACAGAAATCACTTTAAACAGCATTACATACCAAACGGCCAGAAAACATATGTGAATCCTACACAACCAAATGTTAGATTTTATGGGTATTTAGGATACATATATGAACAAAAGTGCAATGCTTTTCAAAGAAGACCTTATGGAAATTTACCAAGGGTCATGCTTACCACTGACCACTATGGACCCAAACAATTTTGAGTACCTAAAACACATTAACTTTGTTTTGTAGGGTGTCTGGTACTTTGACAGTGGATGTTCCAGACATATGACAAAGAATAAGCATTGTCTGACAAATTATGTGGCAAAGGATGGCCCAAGAGTCAATTTTGTAAACAAGAACACACCAGGATACACAAGAGGATATGGTACACTGGTGAAAAATGGATTAACTATCAGGAATGTTGCATTTGTGGACGGACTGGACTACAATCTACTGAGCACTGGACAGTTCTGTGAAATGGGTTACAAGATCACTTTTGACAAAGGCTACTGTGTTGTCATTAGTGAGAAGGTGAACAAGTTGTGTTGGCTGGTAGAAGACAACAAAACATGTTTGTTGTGGATTGGTCTACTACTGTTCCAGAGACATGCCTGATTGTGTATACTAAGTCAGAACTGAATTGGTTGTGGCATAAGAAGTTGAATCATCTTAACTTTGATGATATCAATCAGTTGGTGAAAAAGAAGTTGGTGGTTGGTTTGCCTGAGATCACATTCAAATAGGATGCTATATGTGATCCTTGTCAGCAAGGTAAACAAACAAAGTCAAATTTCAAGTCAAAGACTAAACAATCAACAAAAAGAGTCTTGGAGCTAATGGACATGGATTTATTTGGACCAGTAACACCAACAAGTGTAACAGGAAAGAAGTACACTCTGATAGTTGTGGATGATAATTCAAGATACACTTGGGTAGTATTCATGAACAAGAAAAGTGAAACACTTCAAATGATGCCTGAACTTTTGAAGAGATTGCAAAATGAGAAAAGTTTGACAGTAGTGAAGATCATATCAAACAAGGGTACTGAGTTTCTCAATAAAGTCATAAGAGAATATTGTGAGCGAAATGGTGTGTTGCATCAATTAGCAGCTGTTGGTACACCTCAGCAAAATGGGGTTGCTGAGAGAAGAAACATGACTTTGAAAGAAGCAGGAAGGACTATGATTTGTTAAGCATTATTAACTGAAAGATATTGGGCTGAAGCAATCAATACAGTATGCTATACACAAAATAGGACCCAATAAACAAGAAGCTGCTGAAGACACCTTATGAGATATGGAATGGAAGAAAACTAAATATCATATTTCCATCCATTTGGAAGCAAGTGTTTCATTTTAAATCATAAGGAGCAATTGAAGACTATCCAACCAAAGTCAGATGAAGGAATCTTCTTGGGATATTCTTCAGTCAGCAAGGCATTCAGGATACTGAATAAAAGGACATTGAAACATGAAGAATCAATACATGTTGTATTTGATGAACCTAAGTTTGCTGGAATGGAAGATGAAATTTCGAACTCTTTGAAAATCTCTAAGTCACTGATCCAGAATGTGTTGATGTTTTGGAAAGGATAAATGACTTAAAAGTTTCTGACTCAGCCCCTGCTGAAGAACCTGCTGGTAACACTACTGATGCAACAACTGAAGCAGTTCAAGGATCTGTTGAACCCCCTACTAAAGCAACAGCAGACCCAAGTGAAGATGAGGATCTTGAGAACCAAACTAACCAAAATCCACAATGGTTAAGGGAACACCCTACTGAACAAAATATTGGCAATATACAGCAAGGTGTAAGGACAAGAAGACAATTGGAAGCAATGTTTACTTGTTTTCTATCTCAAATGGAGCCTAAAGTTGTTGAAGAAGAAATATCTGATCCAGATTGGGTAATTGCTATGCAAGAAGAATTGAATGAATTTGAAAGAAACCAGGTTTGGACACTAGTGGAAAGGCCTACTCATGCAAATATAATTGGAACAAAATGGGTATAAAGAAACAAATTGGATGAATCTGGTACCAATGTAAGGAATAAGGCCAGACTAGTAGCAAAAGGCTATTCTCAAGCTAAATGAAGTGATTTTGATGAGACATATGCCCCAGTTGCAAGATTGGAAGCTATAAGATTATTCTTGGCATATGCTGCTTATAAAAACTTCAAAGTATACTAGATGGATGGAAAAATTGCATTTTTGAATGGCATTCTAGAGGAGGAAGTTTATGTACAGCAACCTCATGGTTTTGAAGTTAAAAATCCAGAAGATAAAGTGTACAGACTTAACAAGGCACTTTATGGCTTGAAACAAGAACCAAGAGCATGGTATGAAACCTTATCACAATTCTTGGTGGACAATGGTTTTACCTAAGGTACCATTGACAAGACTCTTTTTAGAATCAATGAAGGGGACAACACCCTGCTAGTACAGATTTATGTTGATGACATAATTTTTGGTTCTGAAAATGAATTACTGCGTGAAAAGTTTGCTAATCTCATGAAAAGCAAGTTCCAAATGAGTATGATGGGAGAGATGAACTACTTCTTGGGATTACAAGTCAAACAAATGAAAGATGGAATCTTCATTCATCAAACTAAATATACCAAGGAGTTGCTAAAGAAGTTTGGCATGGAAAATAGCACCAAGGTATCAACTCCTATGTGTACAAGCATCAAACTAGATGAAGATAAAGAAGACAAAGATGTTGATCAGACTTTATACAGAATGATGATAGGTAGTCTTTTGTACCTCACTGCCAGCAGACCAGATATATCCTTTGTTGTAGGTGTTAGTGTAAGATTTCAATCAAAACCAAAGGAAAGTCACTTAGCTGCAGTCAAAAGGATTCTTAAGTATTTAAAAGATACTTTGGGAGTAGGGATATGGTATTCAAAAGATGAAAGCTTAAAATTTATATCCTACTCAGATTCTGATTATGCTGGATGCAAGATTGATAGAAAAAGCACCATAGGAATCTGTCAGTAGATGGGAAATAGACTGGTTTCCTGGTTCAGTACGAAACATAATTCAATATCAACTTCCATTGCTAAAACTGAATATATTGCTGCTGGATGTTGCTGGGCACAAATACTGTGGTTAATACAACATTTAAGGGATTATGGAATTGAAGAAAAAGAAATTCCTATAATGTGTGACAACACAAGTGCAATTGCAATAATCCTGTTTTGCACTCAAGAACCAAGCACATTTATGTGAGACATCATTTTATAAGAGATCATGTTGAGAAGAAAGATATGGTGGTTCTTTACATCCCTACTGAACATCAACTTGCTGATATATTTACAAAACCATTGGATAGTGAAAGATTTGCTAAGTTAAGAACTAAACTTGGCATCATAAAAGTTGACTGATTCTCTAACCATCAGCAGTGTACTGGAATTCACCAAGGGGATTAGTCTTTGCTATGTTGGGTGAGCTCACTTAGCAGACTAGTCATTGGTATCAACAATTCCATGTACTTAAATAAGTTTGGACAATTGAGCAAATGAAGTTGCTAAGGGGATTGGTCTTTGTCATGTTGGGTGAGCTCACTTGACAGATCAGTCATTGGTGTTAAATTTCATCTTATATAATCAGTTGGACAAAACAAGTGAGTAAGAAGATCAGCAGAGTAACCCTGTCAGTAGGCTGCTGAGCCATCTTTTTCAGTAGGCTGCTAATCCAAGTCTACTGAAGATCAAGACTGTTGGAGTATATGTTACAAGACAGTCAAACTTATATGAAAGTCAACAGTAATTGAATATTATTCTTATCCTTTATAACTGCTGTTACATTATCCAACGGTTACAACTCTTTATGGGATCAATTAGTGGGACACGTGGCAACATCACATTTATTCCAACTTTAATCGTGGTTAAATGCTACAGTACGTGTACAGTACTTTCTTGACAGTTACTACCCACTTTCTTTCCTTATATATACAGACATATATACAGAGGTGAGGCATACATTTTTAGATCGATTTTCTCTGAGAATACAATGTGCGAACACAGATTTACAAAGCTTTCTCTTCATTTTTCTCAAATTTCTAATGGCGGATAGAGGTGATGTTCACATTGGAACGAGCCAAAGTGTTAGAGGGTTCATTTTTTATGCTAACAAGACAGAGCTGGCTATCAATATTCGTAGAAGAATCAGAAGATATGAAGGATTATAGGATGTTCTGAATCTGAGATTGGAAAGCATCTCTTATACAAATGTTACAAATTTCTGGAGAAATATAGTTAATAGAGATGATATAGAGGCATTTACTACCACTGTTAATGCCCAGGAGATTGAAATCTCCTCAAACCTGCTGAGGGAAGTATTCGGATTTTGACCTAGAAATGGTGCTCCTACTAATCCTGAATCAATGGAGCAGTCTAGATTGGAGTTTGTTGATGCAATAAAGACGAAGATTATTGCTAAAAACATTCTTGGATTCAGTGGAAGCCTTGACACATTGTCTGGACCCAAGATTGACCTGCTGATAATCATATGCAAGAGTATGAAGTTTAATTGGGCCGGATTCTTTGTCCAATACATGAAGAAGGTGATAACAGAAGACAAAGATGGGACAAGGAATTCGAAAACACTGCCTTTGGGCTTGATGATACAGGCCATACTGACTTATTTGAAGATTGCTCATGTTGCACCTGTAAAAATCAACAAGTCAAGATACAAACAAGAATTTAGTTATCTCATCCCTGGTTTGGATGATGATGAAGATTTAGATGCTGAAAGGATAGAGAGTGACAATGATGGAGATGATGATGCTGAGAAAAGAAAGGCTAGTGAGAAAAGAAAGGCTAGTGATACAAGAAAGATCACTAAGCTTTTAAAGCCTAAGAAGAAAACGCAGCAACCAGTAGACACTGCTGAGTCCACTGAAGGTCTAGTTGAAGTTGAATTTACTGAGCGCACTGAGGTTATTAGGAAGAAATATGCTACAGAGATTTTGAAAGAACAATATAAAGAGGATAGAAGAAAAAGGAAAGCTGCTGAGATTGAGGAACAACCTGCAAAGAGAAGGAAACAGGTTGTGAAAAAGAAGGTATATGGTAAAGGCAAGGAATTAAGGGTCTTGGAGGACCAAAGAGAAGAAGAAGAAAAGGCTGTTGAGCCTACTGAGGATGCTCATGTGGTTGTTGAGCAACAGATTGAAGAACCACAGCACACTGGTGTACCTGAGCCTACTGTGGAATTTGTTGAACCTGTTCAAGACCTTGCTGTGGATGCTACAATTCAGGGGGAAGAACACACTACAACAGACCCTGTTGATATGCATATAAGTCAGGGGGAACCTAGTGTTGAACAGTTGGAGGTACTAGGGAAAAATATACAACCAGATGAACCTACTGAACTCTTTGTATCTGCTATAGATACATTGACTCATCTTGTTGAAGCCTTTGGAGGACAACATGTTAAGCAGCCTGCTCCAAGGAAGCCTACTATGCCCTATGAAATAAAAGAAAAGAAGTCAAAGAAAGAAATGGTGGATCCTGACTTCCAAAGGGTTCAAAAGTACTTTGAATGGAAGTTTGGTTTTATAAGAGACAAACACCAGCTACTGATCCAATGAGTGGTTTTGAAGAATGGGCATTTGAACAGTTAGAAGTATAAAGTTTGCTTGGACTGATTGACACTTCTCTGTTGGAGATGAAGCTGATGGCAATTATAGAAGATGGCAAGTAAAAGAAGTACATTATGTTTAAGGACCCCAAGTTTACACCAGAAAGTGATGATTCATCGTCATCTAATTCAGATGATGATCATCCTATGTTCCCTGGGGAGTCCAGTGGACTGGCCAAGGAAACATATGTTGAAGCAATTGGTCAAGGATCTACTGAGGAAATAGCAGATCAGCCTGGTGAAGGTGACAAGTCTACTGATAATCAGCAGACTGACAGTTTAATTGAATAGCTGGGAATTGTATACAATGAGGAGTTGGAAATACAGCTTTCTAGGAGAAAAACCAGTAGAAAACCTCATGAAAAAGTCCTATCTATTAGGATGAAGCGCTTACCATTGTACTAAAACCAATTGGAATTAGTAAATGTGCTACTATATTTCCTTATATCACGCCCCCTCAAGTATGGGCCTATAAGAAGGGAGAGAGGCCTAACACCTTGACATATTTTTTTTGGAAGTGTGGGCCTATAAGAAGAGAGTGGGTCCAACACTTGGTTTTTTTTTTTTTTTGTTTTTTTAATTGTGCTGGAAGCGGGGCTTGTACTCGGGATCTCCTGCTCCGATACCATATTAAGATTTTTTTTCTTTTTTTCTCTCTTTTGGTCTTATTATTATTGTTATTTTTAGTATATAATAAATCTTTTTGTCATTATCATTTATCAACCTCCAGTAAACCTTGATTCACTATTTCTGATATTTCTTTCTCCATCCATTTCATCTAGTATGAACTCTTTTCTCCAGCTTTCAAGCACCCTACCTCTAATTTCTTATTTCTTTCTAGTCATCAAAATGCATTATGTCTCTCAATTAACTCATTTCATCAGCACCTATCCTTTCACTCCCTTGATTTGCTTTTATCTCAATTTATAAATTCTTCCTTCTTCTATATCATTTTTAGGGTATGACATTCCCTCAAAATCTTTCTTCCTCTCTATATTTTCTTCTATGACTCTTCCGAACTTTTTGAGTCATCCATTACAGATTCAAGCAATATCAAGTTGTGACGAAATTGATGCCGATTGATATGGAGAAGTTTGTGGCAGACACATGTGAAGAATACCAGATTCATTCATATCGGGCCAATCACCATGTTCATTGCATTACAATGGGATTGCGAGGGCTTGTTAGAGATAATGACAAGATTGAGTTATTTAGATAGTTATATTTGAATTTGAATTATGTTAAGATATATTCTTTGGTTTATATAGAGATTTATTTATCATATATTAGTCTACTAATATTGTAATACTTTTATTATTATTATCAATAAAATCCACTACAATCTCTTTTATATTTCTCCATTATGGTATCAGAGCCGGGGGCGAGGGTTCGTAAGCCTTAAAATTGTTGAACCATCGCCCTTCCTCGCCCTTTCCATTTTTTTCCGCGCAAGCAAAAAAACCCTTTTCTGTTGCCATTCTAGTTCCACGGCTCATGACAACCACCCAGTTCTCCCCAAAATGAGTCTTTCAGTAAAAAAAATCAATTCAATTAAGTATTCCCTGCATTGCGTCATTCATTGTGCACAATTTTTAATTTTTATCTTTTCAGTTTTATGGTTGATTAATCTTTATAATAAATAAATATGCATTCTTTGATTATAGCATCAAATTATTATTTTCTTTTGTATCTATTCTATATCCATTTTCAGATGCAATTAAAGAAGACAGATCCTTCGTTGAACGGTGTAAATGGTAAAGCATGTTTGCTTTAATCAGAAAGAAGAAAAAAATTGAATAGATTTTTCGACAACAAAAAAATTCCACAGGTTAAAGACAAGAGGCCGGAGCCAAAAGAGCTAAGAGCCAGGAGCTAAAAGCCATGGGTGTCAAAAAAACTGTTTCATCTTCTATGTTGACAAGCAAACGTTACCTCCAACCCCGACAACATTTGAGGGAGTGTAATAAAGCAAAAGATCAAGGCAATCAAGATGAAGATATAGATGACATTCAATTGTAACACCCCGTTCCCGGACACCGAGTCCTTATCCGGAAAGAGCGCTCGGCAGAAATATTATCAAATAAAAATTCAATAATATATGTAAGCCTTACGTCATACATCAGAACTAAAACGATGTGGAAGATAAAATGACTCGGGAAAAACAAAAGATCGAACACACGGTTTTCAATGCAGTAAAACTAAATCCAATAAAGAATACTAAACATCCAACGTTAAATCCAAAAGAAAGATAACATTGTTTGAAACTAAATCAACAACATTATTGAAAGAATCAAAACTAAAAGAACTAAGTCTTCAAAAGCTCCTTCTCACACGTCCTCATCAAAGAAATCATCTACACTAGCAACCTGTTCATCTTCTTTTGGGAAAGAGAAAGACAAACTCAAAGTAACAGGGTAAGTACATAGGTAGTTAGTAACGCGTAGGAGATCGTACAAGTCGGTCTCATAACGAAATAAAAGCAACGCCGTCTTTTATTAATTCATTCCGTTATTAACCCTAGCTAACTATCATATTATGTTCATAGCATAACATGAGGTTCCAAAGTTGTCTAGCTTAGCTCAAGTTTGTTACATAATGAATAACAAGGGCACTACGCCTAGTAATAGGATGTACTAGGACAACTGGGTGCAACCTACTTAGAGACACGCTCTAGTAGCCCCGGGAATATCTGAGTCCCGATAGTGTGATGACTGGCAGAGTGCACCAGACGCTTTATCTAGCCAAATTGATTGACCGGCGTGGGTACAGTCTACTTTGTCTGGTCACAGAACACATCGTGATATTATACTATGCCTTACCAAGCATTGCATGATGTTTAAGATTATTAATCTAGCACATGTGTTTGATTAGATGTTTAACTAGCCATCTATGTTGATTCACATAAAAGGCTCAACTGTCAGTCTACTCCCTCTTCTTAAGACCACTAGACTCTAACAAAACCTAGCACATACATAGACATCGATAAACCCTAGCTTATCGAAGCACAAGGCAAAATCCAAAGCTTTCGACGGTCCCACACTTCATCTTTTTAGGGAATCCATATGGTGCCGAAACTAAACGCATCAAAATCTAATCAGGGCTTTGTCACATAAGGTTAAGCAGTAAAACGTTATTATAAAGCCTGAAACCATGCTGACACGAAAAACAGTGAAAAACGGAATAAACAGGTCAAACGCCTGTTTGACCCCCGCAAACGCCGTCGCAGCTTGAACGAGCGTCCACAGACCCCCAAACTCCCATCCGAGAAATTCAGCCACATCCTGTATCAAAATCATACCCTCAAACGCCCGTCCAAACACCTAAACGCCCGTTTGAGCTACCGCCATCGCAAACGCCCGTCCGCCCTTATGCAGACGCTCGTTTGCCTGGGATTTACCCAGAAAATCTACAACTGCGTAATCACGATTTCCAACCCAAATCCAACCCAAACTCCAACATAAACAGATTCAAAACCACAAAAATAAACATACAAATTGCTCTATAACTTTATGACACCTTAATCATACGATAAGAACACCACGTTACCTAAATTTGCGTGGTACAACGATCCAAAGCTTCAACCCGTCAAAAGTTTAACCTTTAACTCCAAACCTATAAATGATCAATCCAAAGATGATCACTACGATGTTTGAACTCAGAAAACGCAGCTTAACAACGATGATGAATAAACCCTAGTATCAAGAACGATGAGGGTAAAACTTACGTTAACGGATTTAAGGATTGTTGATATCAAAACGATCCTCTTCTCGCAGTGATCCTTTCTCTATTGATATGTCTGCGATTTTGATCAACGGATTAGCCTCAAATTTCAAAAGTCCCTCCTCTTCTTTTTTCTCCAAACTTTCGCCTCTCTTCAGATTATTTTACGTAAAACAACAACTAGGTTAATTTAGGATTAGTTTTCCTTTTATAAACCCAATTAAATCTAATTATTCCTTATTAATTAAATCCAATTAATCCTTTTCCTTTTCTTTTCCCTTTTTCTTTTAATCCTTTAAAAACAAACCAAATATTCAGATTTTTCATGAAAAGACAAGGATGCCCTTTTTGAAAAATCGGGATATTACATTCCTCCCCCTTTAAGAAGAGTTTCGTCCTCGAAACTATATCGTACCTGGTAGATGAGAGAACTCTGGGAACTCATTGAACATGTCCGCTTCCACTTCCCAAGTGGCTTCAGTCGGTGCATGATTGCTCCATTGCACTAATACTAGCGGGATCACTTGCCTCTTTATCATCTTCTCTTTTCTATCCAGAATCTTTATCGGCTACTCCACGTACGAAAGATTATCTTGCAACACTTCCGGATCAATCTCAGATTCCACGTCCACTTTAGATAGACACTTCCTAAGCATCGATACATGGAAAACATTGTGGACTCTAGACATCGACTCTGGTAACCGAAGTCTATAAGCCAACTTCCCAACTCTTTCGATGACATCAAAAGGTCCTACATACCTTGGACTTAGCTTTCCTTTCTGTCCGAACCTCTTGACACCCTTCATTGGAGACGCTCGGATGTAAACTCTATCCCCGACCTCAAACTCTAGTGGTCTTCTTCTAACATCGGCCCAACTCTTCTGACGATCTTGAGCGGCTTTCAGATTCTTCCTTATCACCTCGATCTTCTCCTTGGCTTGCTGAACCATCTCCGGCCCTGTAATGTGCTTCTCTCCCACATCATCCCAATAAAGTGGAGTTCTACACTTCCTACCGTACATGGCCTCAAAAGGTGGCATTCCCAAAATGCATGATAACTATTGTTGTAAGCAAACTCAGCCGATTTGAGGTAATCTATCCATGATCCTCCGGCATAAAAAACACAAGCTCTAAGCATATCCTCGAGAGTCTGAATTGTCCTCTCTGACTGCCCATCCGTCTGCGGATGAAACGCTGTACTCAAGTCAGTCTTCGTCCCAAAAGCTTTCTGCAAACCCTTAGAAGCGACTGATAAATCTGCTATCCCTGTCGGATACAATAGATAAAGGCACACCATGAAGCTTCACTATATTGTCGATATACATAGTAGCAAACTTCTTTATAGGCATGTCCACTTTACATGGTAAGAAATTGGCTTATTTTGTAAGTCTATCCACAATCACCCAAATCATGTCATGACCGCCCTTAGTCTTAGGCAAACCGGTGATGAAATCCATCGTGATATTCTCCCATTTCCATTCCGGTACCTCCAAAGGTTTCAACAAATCTCCTGGCCTTCTGTGTTTTGCTTTCACTCTCTGGAATATTTCACATCTTGCCACAAAGTTTGCGATCACTAACTTCATGCCAAGCCACCAATATCTTTCCCTGAGATCTCTATACATCTTAGTGGCTCCTGGATGTACCGCAAAAGCAATCTTATGAGCTTCATCCATAGCCTTCTCCCTTAGGCCATCCACATCAGGCACACACAAACGGTCTCCATACCAAAGATGACCGCTCTTGTCCAACTGATATCCCACTATAGGTTTCTCTCGAGCTACTCGCTTCAAATCAATCAACACAGGGTCTTAATCTTGCTTAGCCCGAATCTCATCTAGCAAATCTGACCATTCCATCCATGGTGCCAAATTCTGAGCTTCACCCTTCCTTTCAATCACTTGAATCTGCATCCTATCCAACTGATCCACAACTTCTTGGAAGGTAGTGATAGCATTAACCGCTCTCCGGCTAAGTGCATCAGCTACAACATTCACTTTACCCGGATGGTATTGAATGTCTAAGTCGTAATCTTTCACGAACTCCAACCATATTATTTGTCTCATGTTCAGATTCTCCTGAGTAAAGAAGAACTTAAGACTCTTATGATCGGTGAAGATCCTCGCCTTGACACCATACAAATAGTGTCTCCAAAGCTTCAGAGCAAACACCTTCGTCGCTAACTCCAAGTCGTGTGTAGGGTAATTCTTCTCATGCACCTTTAACTGCCTAGATGCGTAAGCAATTACCTTTCCTGATTGCATCAAAACACAACCCAAACCTTGACCCGATGCATCTATATATACATCATAGTTATTAAAAACTTCTAGTAATGCTAACACTGGTGCTGTGGTCAACTTTTCTTTCAATGTCTGAAAAGCTTCCTCACATTCATTGGTCCACTCATACTTAACGTTCTTTTGAGTGAGCCTCGTGAGAGGTGTAGCTATCTTAGAGAACTCCTGCACAAACTTCCGATAGTACCCAGCTAAACCCAAGAAACTTCCTATCTCTGTTGCTGATGTCGATATAGGCCACTTAGAAACGGCTTCTATCTTCGTTGGATCCACCTTAATGCATTATCCAGAAATTATATGCCCAAGAAAACTAACCTGGTCCAACCAAAACTCGCACTTAGAAAACTTGGCATACAATTTGTTCTCTTTTAAGGTCTGTAGAACTATCCTTAGGTGTTCTTCATGCTCTTTCTCATCCTTAGAGTATACCAAGATATCGTCTATGAAAACTATCACAAACTTATCGAGATAAGGCATGAAAAATCTTTGCATCAAGTCCATGAACTTCAATAGTGCATTACTGAGTCCAAACGGCATGACCAAAAACTCATAATGTCCATATCTCGTACTGAAGGCTGTCTTAGGTATATCTGACAACTTGATCTTCAACTGATGATAACCGGACCTAAGATCAATCTTAGAGAACACCTTCTTACCTTGCAACTGACTGAACAGATCATCAATCCTTGGTAAGGGATACTTCTTCTTGATCGTCAGTTTATTCAACTCTCTATAGTCGATGCACAAACGCATACTCCCATCTTTCTTCTTCACAAACAAGACCGGTGCTCCCCACGGTGATGTATTTGGCTAGATGACGTTTTTCTCTAGCATCTCCTTAAGATGAGTTTTCAACTCTTTCAACTCCGCTGGTGCCATCCTATAAGGTGCTTTAGCCACTGGTGATGCTCCTGCAATCAATTCGATCTCAAACTCTATAGCCCTATCAGGCATATGTCCTGGTAATTCATCCGGGAAAACTTCAGGAAAGTCCTTAACTACACGAGTCTCCCCTAACTCGGGCCTATGCTTTTCCTTATCTAATGCATAAACAATGAAACCCTGGCAACACTTATTCAAAGCTCTTAGGGCCTTAACAGCTGAGATAATCGGATAACAACCCTTGCTAGGCTTGTATACGTTACCCTGAAACGTCTTAGCTGATTTTTCTGGGGCCATAAAGATCACCCTCTTACCTCTACAATCCAAGTAGACGTAATTCTTGGACAACCAGTCCATACCCAAGATAACATCAAAGTCTGAGAAATCCAACACTATCAAGGCATCCTGGCACTTGTATGTCCCAACTCTAATATCAACTTGAGGTGTGACTTGAGCACATATAGTAACTCTGCCCAAGGGGGTGTGGTTATACTCAAAGGTCTCTCCAATTCCTTAAGAGGTAGGTTCAACTTCTTAGGTATCTCAGAGGAAACAAACGTCCCCGAAGCTTCAGTATCAAACAGAGCTGAAACTGCTAGATTATCTATGATTATGGTACCTAACAAGTGAATCAATTTAAGTACAAATATGTAATATCATATGCGCGTTATATCATATTAAATACTTATAATAAACACAAACACTGAAAATTACCTATCACCACAAGGTCATCTAACTCTTCCGGTTCTGCATCCGCTGCAAAGACACGAACTGGTCTGCTGCCCATAGCACGATTTCCCTACTGGTTACCTTGTCCTCCTGCCTGATTACCTTGAGAGAGCATCTTAGGACACGCTCTCGAGTAATGTCCCACTTCTCCACAGTGGAAACAACTCAAACTACCTGCCATGCACTCTCATGTATGCGTCTTGTTACACTTAGCACACACCGATGGCGTTCCACTTGCTGAACTCTTCATGGCCGGATTTCCTATCCTCTTAACATTCTGCTGCGGTGCTCCTCTGTTACTTCCTTGATAATTCGAGGAAGACCTCTTATCCCCAACTACAACCGTATGTCTACTGGTAAATATTTCCTCAATCAAAGCTCTATCCGTGACGCTTGCCATGCTAGTGGGTCTATCTCCTAGCATGCCCTTTGCCACTTCATGTGACAATCCTTCCATGAACTTGTCAATCTTTTTCTCCTCGCTTCTCATGATTTCAGGGTAGAATCTGCCTAACTCATGAAATTTCTGGGAGTACTGAGTCACTGTAGTGTATCTCCCTTGTTTCAAACTAAGAAATTCATTAGCCTTTGCATTCTGTACCGTTCTAGGAAAGTATTCTTTGTAGAACAGATCCTTAAACACTGACCAATCCTTGATCCTCAGATTAACCTGCTCATAAGCTTCCATCCAGCTTTCTGCATTTCCCGTCAACAAGGATATTGCTAAATGAGCCCATTCAGATTCTGGAGCTTTCATATTTCTGCACGTCCTTTCAAACCCACGAAACCATAAATCTACTGCCGCTGGCTCAACATTTCCAAAGAAGTCTGGCACCCTGTGCTTCTTCATCTTATCATACCATTCCACTTGCCTGTCGTAACCTCCAAACTGATAATGTTGTATCGGCTGCTGAACTGGTGAGGCATTCTGAGCCGTCGGACCCGCAGGATAACCCATAACTAGCTGCTGAGGTGGATGGGGTGTGGGATACTAAACCGTAACCAAGAATAGAGAGGGGTTACTAAAGCTCTAAAACTTATCTTAAAGAAGAAATCAAGTCCTACACAGCAAGGAAAAACCTTTCTCTCTGATACCAACTGTAACGCCCCGTTCCCGGACACCGAGTCCTTATCCGGAAAGAGCGCTCGGCACAAATATTATCAAATAAAAATTCAATAATATATGTAAGCCTTACGTCATACATCAGAACTAAAACGACGCGGAAGATAAAACGACTCGGGAAAAACAAAAGATCGAACACACGGTTTCCAATGCTGTAAAACTAAATCCAATAAAGAATACTAAACATCCAACGTTAAATCCAAAAGAAAGATAACATTGTTTGAAACTAAATCAACAACATTATTGAAAGAATCAAAACAAAAAGAACTAAGTCTTCAAGACACGTCCTCATCAAAGAACTCATCTACACTAGCAACCTGTTCATCTTCTTTGGGGAAAGAGAAAGACAAACACAAAGTAACGGGGTAAGTACATAGGTACTTAGTAAAGCGTAGAAGATCGTACAACGTCGGTCTCATAACGAAATAAAAGCAACGCCGTCTTTTATTAATTCATTCCGTTATTAACCCTAGCTAACTATCATATTATGTTCATAGCATAACATGAGGTTCCAAAGTTGTCTAGCTTAGCTCAAGTTTGTTACATCATGAATAACAAGGGAACTACGCCTAGTAATAGGATGTACTAGGACAACTGGGTGCAACCTACTTAGAGACACGCTTAAGTAGCCCCGGGAATATCTGAGTCCCGATAGTGTGATGACCGGCAGAGTGCACCAGACGCTTTATCTAGCCAACCGATTGACCGGTGTGGGTACAGTCTACTCTGTCTGGTCAGAGAACACATCGCGATATTGTACTATGCCTTACCAAGCATTGCATGATGTTTAAGATTATTAATCTAGCACATTCGTTTGATTAGATGTTTAACTAGCCACCTAAGCTGATTCATATAAAAGGCTCACCTATCAGTCTACTCCCTCTTTTTAAGACCACTAGACTCTAACAAAACCTTGCACATACACAGACATCGCTAAACCCTAGCTTATCGAAGCACAAGGCAAATCCAAAGCTTTCGACGGTCCCACACTTCATCTTTTTAGGGAATCCATATGGTGCCGAAACTAAATGCATCAAAAGCTAATTCATGGCTTTGTCACATAAGGTTAAGCAGTAAAACATGATTATAAAGCCTGAAACCAAGCTGACACCAAAACAGTGAAAAACGGAATAAATAGGTCAAACGCCCGTTTGACCCCCAGTAAACGCCCGTCTGCCTTGAACGAGCGTCCACAGACCCCCAAACACCCATCCGAGAAATTCAGCCACATCCTGTATCAAAATCAGACCCTCAAGTGCCCGTCCAAACACCCAAACGCCCGTTTGACCTGCCGCCATCGCAAACACCCGTCCGCCCTTGTGCATACGCTCGTTTGCCTGAGATTTACCCAGAAAATCTGCAACTGCGTAATCGTGATTTCCAACACAAATCCATCCCAAACTCCAACCAAAACAGATTCAAAACCACGAAAATAAACATACAAATTGCTCTATAACTTTATGACACCTTAATCATACGATAAGAACACCACGTTACCTTAATTTGCGTGGTACAACGATCCAAAGCTTCAACCCGTCAAAAGTTTAACCTTTAACTCCAAACCTATAAACGATCAATCCAAAGACGATCACTACGATGTTTAAACTCAGAAAACGCAGCCTAACAACGATGATGAATAAACCCTAGTATCAAGAACGATGAGGGTAAAACTTGTTGGACTTATTTCTTAGTTTTGATGATGAGTGCCATACTAGCTGTTATAGTGCAAAGGCAAAAAGATGTCTAGATAAAATGTATAGGTTTATTAGAGTTTGATTCATAAATAGGTTTAATCAAACAAGCATCAAAAGGGTCGCCGATTGATATCGACAGATCGGTCTAGGTCGATAGGGTAGATAGGTCGGTGGACCGGTCCGGAACCCGCCGAAGCGAAGACCGAAGGCTAAGGGATCAAACTTAGTAATTAAAGTCAAGGATATGGAATCGATTTTAGGCAAGTCCGTGATGACCTAAACCGATTACATATGCCTTGTGTAGAAGGTCTAAGTTCCACAAGTTGGATGATGTTTGGAACTTGGTTATATTTAAAATGATGTAATCTAACTTCACAAATAAAAGTTAGATAAAAGTAATCAATTTGCATTATATTTTACGAGACAAAATAATGATGTTCGCAGATCGATTGGTATTACGACAGAGATCGATGAACCCGGCGATATATACCTCGATTAACTCAAGATTATTGGAAGATTACATGGATAAGAACAGCCAACTACCTCGACTTATCAAGCAAATCAAAGGCCGAGATTAAAAATACGTTGGGATGATCCTTATTTTTATCCATTGGATACAAGTCAAAGGGGTGGACGGACCGCACCTTGTCAAAAAGTAATCCCGAAGTGTCGATCCTATGAATAGTGACAGAATGCAGTGCAGATGGGACAAATACAAGGAACGGTCACATTTGAATTTTAAATTCAAGTCACATGCACTCTTACCTATAAATAGAAGACTTTCAACTCAGAAACAAGCGGATGAATTTTGGGAAAAATTTTAAGTAACAATACTGAGCTGAAAAACACCCTGCTGAACTTACTGAGCTTAAAGCTGCTGATCTAGTTATCTTCTTCAAGTGCATTCTGTGTTCAAGCTGCATCAAGCATACACACTTGAAGACCGCAAGCCGCCGATTACATCATCTTAATCAAGCTCGCCGCAACCGAATCATTTATTTGATTCATTCTTTATCTTATAAAGAATCGCGAAGACAAGTGAAGCATCCGTTGGGTGTGAAAGACTGTTGGTTTGTGGTGGAGAGTGGTGAAGAGGCAATCCTACCCTTCAAGGACCAAAGTGGAAGACTCGGGAGCAAAGCAATCCTACATGTTCCCGAGTTTTCGGCTTGTGAAGCCATAGTTATTGGTGAAGGACAAGCAACCTAGGATTCTTTGTAACGAGATAACTCAAAGATCACTAGTGAATTTCCTCCAACATCACGGGAGAAGAGTGGACGACAGGATTACATCACACCGGAACCACTATAAAATCTCTCTACTTACTTACCGCATTTACTTTCGCACTTAGTCATTACTCATATCAACCGCTTGAATCTAGCAACCGAAATCACACACATACACTACCGAGTATCTAATACTTAGTAACATATTTAACAACAAGTAACAAGGCTTAATTTTGATATTATTCCATTGCACAAATTTAGCAAGGCGAAGCGTCGGTAGACTACGTCTATCGCCAGGCTGCGAGGTCTCGACAGACTGCGAAGTATCGAGCCGCCGAAGTTGCGAATTTGTTAACTCCAAAGTTTTAAGTGTTAAGTTTATTCACCCCCCCCCCCCTCTAAACTTAACTAAAGCCTTTTCAAGGGACCAACAATTGGTATCGGAGCGTGCTTACGTTCGAAGGAATCCTACTTGTTGTACTTGTGAAAATTCTTTAAAACTTTCTTTCAAATTACCGATTTTCAAGACTTGCATCATGGACAACACACGGTATGCTAGAACTATGTTGATGTGTTCTCTTGACAGATTTGATGAGTATAAACGTCGAATGCGGGCATATCTTGCTTGCTACTCATGATGAGATGATGGATGTACTAAGCGAAGGACCCGGAGATTACAAAGGCGAATAAAGTGGGTGACAGAAGCGAGTACATTCCTAAACCAAAGAGAGAATGGAATGTAGAAGACGAGAAAAAGAGCAAACCTCAACAACATTGCTATTGATATCATCTACGAACCTTGGATAGCAATATGTACATGAAGGTCAAAGATTGCAAGACCGCAAAGGAACTTTGGGATAAGATTCACTTAATCCGTGAAGGCAACCGATGCAATAAAGAAGAACAAAATCGGTGTGGCGAGAAAAAGGTTTCAAAAGTTCAAGATGCTACCTAATGAAACCATTGAGCAAATGGAATCAAGATTCAATGCTATATCTTGGATGAACTTACCCTACCGAGTGTAAGTTATTCAAAGAGGAAGTAAACACCAAAATCTTGGAAGCTTTACTGCAAGAGATGTTTGGAAAATGAAGGTGACGCAATTGAAGAAATGAGAAAGTTGCATGAAGAAGATACCTTCAAATTGTTCTACGATCTTAAGGCCTATGAATTTAGCAAGAAGCTGGTGCCTGAAACTGAAAAGGAAGAGCCAAAAACCACTTGCATTGGCTGCTTCACATCATGAAGAAACATCAGGAGGACAGGATGATATGCTAGATGAAATGCAAGAGCAAATTGCCCTACTGAGCAAGAAAATCAGAATGATGAAGACTGGAAAGGCCCCTACACGAAATTTCACAAAGAGGCCTACTGAAAGAAGGAAAGAAGAACCAAAGAAAGATAATGACTATCTATGCTTTCATTGCAAGAAACCAGGACACTTCAGACCTGATTGTCCTGAGTTGAAACAAGGCAAGGAACCGATTATCTTTGCTTCAACCGTAAGAAGCCTGGACATTTTAGACCGATTGTCCGGACCTACCGAAGACCAAGAGTCAACAAAGAAGACATGGCAAGAAGGCTATGGTTCGAAGATGAATCGGGATATGAAGTGGAATCGAAAAAGGAAATGAATCGGATGACACAAGACCGGTTCGATATGGAGGATTATGCTTTGATGGCCAATATGGATGATACCGAGGAGGTATACAACACCGTATCTATAAACACTCTATTTGGAAGTGATTGTGAATCAACTTTGTGGTTCAAATCCTAGAAATTCGACAACAATGAGACTTTGGATGCCATCCTTAATCAAGCGAGGATAATACAATCTGGTTATGAGGTTGTGAAGGCTGAAAAAGAGGCTCTTGAGTTAGAAGTTGGAAGATTGAAAGCGAATTAAGGGTTTTCAATGGTAAGGAAAAAGAAGTTGGACGAGAATCAAGCATATGTCCGTCGAACATCCAAGCGAGCCCTACGAATCCGCCGAACCATCTTGTTCCAATACCGCATACAAATCAGGAAAGGCTTATGGAGATAGAACTGGGCTTGGATTTGGAACTCAGCAATCTAACAAGAGTGGATCCAGTAAGGTTACTGAACCTAGTACCAGATTTGGTCCTAAGTTTGTGCCTGCACTAGATCCATCTCCTAGTAAGGCCGCTTGAAAAGTAAAACCCAATGAGAATACCTCAAGGAAGCAAAATCGAAGTCTCGAAGTCAACGGCTCCTAGTAAAATGAATAAATCTAAAAATAGGATCGCCGTGCCTTCTAAGCTCGCCGATAGCGGACACTGCTACTAAGTCTCATTTGGACCACGAAGGAAAGAAACAGAAATATTCCAAGGATAAGAATCCTAAATCCAAAAATGTTGATCATTCAAGGGATACTTATCTCGGGGGAAAGGTAGACTGTTCCCCGCGATAATGATTGGAATATTCCCGCATCTAATGCTAGAAAAGTAAGTATAACCATACTACTAGGGTAAGACCTAGACAATGGAATCGCAGAGGACTTACACAAGACCTCGACAGACTCCATATTACAAACGTTCCTAACAGACGACAAGACACCTATGGTTATGCAAATGTTTCTAACAACAAGAATCATTTCAAACAAAGCATTATGTACCAAAAGGCCAGAAAACATATGTGGTTCCTACACAACCTACTGTTAGAACCTATGGATGCGTGGAATACATGTATGAACCAAAGTATGAACCAAAGTATGACACATTTAGGAGAAGACCTTATGGAAACATACCAAGGGTCATGCTTGCCATCGACCACTATGGACCCAAACAAGCTTGGGTACCTAAAATGCACTAACTTTGTTTTGTAGGGTGTCCGGTACTTTGACGGTGGATGTTCCGGACACATGACAAAGAATAAGCAACTGTCTAACAAACTTTGTGGCAAAAGATGGTCCAAGGGTGAATTTTGGCAACAAAAATACACCTGGATATACAAAAGGATATGGCACACTTATCAGAAATGGACTTACAATCAAGAATGTGGCATATGTGGAGGGATTTGGACTACAACTTGCCGAGCTTTGGACAATTCGTGATATGGGATACAAGGTCACTTTTGACAAAAACAATTGTCTTGTCATTAGTGAGAGAGGTGATCAAGTTGTACTTGTTTGGTAGAAGGCAACAGAACATGTATGTTGTGGATTGGTCTACTGCAGTTCCGAAACTGCTCGATTGTGCATACCAAATCGAACTCAATTGGTTATGGCACAAGAAGTTAAATCACATGAATTTTGATGATATTAATCAGTTGGTGAAAAAGAAGTTAGTGATTGGTTTACCGAGATCACATTCAAGAAGGATGCTATATGTGATGCATGTCGGCAAGGTAAACGAGATAAAGTCAAGTTTCAAGTCAAAGACTAAACAATCAACTAACGAGTGTTGGAGCTTATGCATATGGATCTTTTTGGACCAATAACTCCAACAAGTGTAACAGAAAGAAATACACCTTAGTAGTTGTGGATGATTTTTCCGAGATACACACCGGGTGATATTTATGAACAAGAAAAGTGAGACACTCAAAAGCATGCCTAATCTTTTGAAGAGATTACAAAATGAGAAAAGTTTAACAGTCATAAAGATAAGATCAGATCATGGTACTGAATTTCTCAACAAAGTTATAAGAGAATATTGTGAACGAATGGTGTACTACATCAACTTGCTGTCTTTGGTACACCTCAAAGCAAAATGGGGTTCTTTGAAAGAAGAAACAGGACATTAAAGGAAGCGGGAAGAACAATGATTTGTGAAGCATTGCTACCGAAAGATATTGGGTCAAGCAAGTAAATACAACATGCTATACACAAAACAGAACATCGGTAAACAAGAAGAAGTGTTGAAGACACCCTATGAGGTCCGGAATGGAAGGATACCCAACATATCCTATTTCCATCCATTTGGAAGTAAATGTTTTATTCTAAATCACAAAGTTCATTTGAAAACATTCCAACCTAAATCGAGATGAAGGCATATTCTTGGGATATTCTTCAGTCACAGAGCATTCCAGGGTACTGAACAAGAGGTCACTAAAACATGAAGAAACAATCCATGTTGTGTTTGATGAACCTAAGTTTACTGGAATGGAAGATGAAGATCATGAACCTGCTAGGAATCAACAAGTCACCGATCCAGATTGTGTTGAAGTTTTGGAAAGATTCAATGACTTAAAAGTTTCGATATCGCCCTCGCCTGAACACCCCGCCGACAATGTTACCGATGCAACAAGCGAAGCGGTTCAAGGATCTCGACCCCCCTGTAGAAGAAACTACAAGCGAGACCCCACCGAAGATGATGTTCCCGAAAATCAAAATAACCAAAATCCTCAATGGTTAAGGAATCACCCCGCCGAACAAGTTATTGGCAATGTACAAGCAAGGTGTGAGGACTAGAAGACAACGGAAGCTATGTTTACCTGTTTTCTATCTCAAATGGAACCTAAAGTTGTTGAAGAAGCAATTTCAGATCCAGATTGGATAATTGCTATGCAAGAAGAATTAAATGAATTTGAAAGAAATCAAGTTTGGACACTAGTTGAAAGGCCAAGTCATGCAAATATCATTGGTACTAAGTGGGTATATAGAAATAAACTTGATGAATCAGGTACCATTGTGAGAAATAAGGCCAGACTAGTTGCAAAAGGCTATTCTCAAGCAGAAGGAATAGATTTTGATGAAACTTATGCACCTGTTGCAAGATTGGAAGCTATCAGATTATTCCTAGCACATGCTGCATATAAGAACTTCAAAGTATATCAAATGGATGTCAAGAGTGCATTTTTGAATGGGATCCTAGAGGAGGAAGTGTATGTTCAGCAACCTCCTGGATTTGAAGTTAAAGATCAAGAAGATAAAGTGTATAGAGTCAACAAAGCACTTTATGGATTGAAACAAGCACCAAGAGCATGGTATGAGACTCTATCTCAATTCTTGGTAGACAATGGTTTCACAAAAGGCACCATTGACAAGACTCTTTTCGAATCGGTGAAGGGGAAGACTTCGTCCGGTACAAATTTATGTGGATGACATAATATTTGGTTCGAGAATGATTTACTTTGTGAAAAAATTGCAAATCGATGAAGAGCAAATTCCAAATGAGTATGATGGGAGAAATGAATTACTTTTTGGGATTGCAAGTCAAACAAGTGAATGATGGAATCTTCATTCATCAAACCAAGTATACCAAGGAGTTTTGAAGAAGTTTGGTATGGAAAATAGCACTAAGAATTCAACTCTATGAGTACAAACATCGATTAGATGAAGATAAAGAAGGCAAAGATGTTGATCGGACCTTATACAGAAGGATGATAGGCAGTCTGCTGTACCTCACTGCCAGCAGACCTGATATATCCTTTGCTGTAGGTGTTTGTGCAAGATTTCAATCTAAACCTAAAGAAAGTCATTTAGGTGCAGTTAAGAGAATTCTCAAGTATCTTAAAGAGACTTTGGGAGTAGGGATATGGTATTCCAAGGAAGGAAGCTTCAAAGTAATATCCTACTCAGATTCTGATTATGCTGGATGCAAGATTGATAGAAAAAGCACCTCAGGAACCTGTCAGCTAATGGGAAATAGGCGGTCTCCTGGTTTAGCAAGAAACGAGAATTCTATTTCAACTTCCACTTCTTGAAGCCGAATACATTCTTCTTTGGAAGCCGCCGTGCACAAGTACTATGGCTAAGACAACAATTAAGGGATTATGGAATTGAAGAAAGGGAAATTCCAATCATGTGTGACAACACAAGTGCAATTGCAATCACGAGAAAATCTGTTTTGCATTCAAGAACCAAGCACATTGATGTGAGACATCATTTTATAAGAGATCATGTTGAAAAGAAAGATGTGGTGGTTCTATACATTCCTACTGAAGATCAACTTGCTGATATTTTCACTAAACCTCTTGACAGTGAAAGATTTGCTAAATTAAGGACTGAACTTGGAATCATAAAGATTGACTGATATTCAGCAGTGTACTGGAATTCACCAAGAGGATTAGTCTTTGCTATGTTGGGTGAGCTCACTTAGCAGATTAGTCATTGGTATCAACAATTCCATGTACTTATGTTTGGACAATTGAGCAAATGAGGTTGCCAAGGGGATTGGTCTTTGTCATTTTGGGTGAGCTCACTTGACAGATCAGTCATTGGTATTAAACCTCATCTTGTATTATCAATTGAACAAAACAAGAAGAAAACAAGGTTCAAGCAGAGTACTTTTGTCGCAGGCCGCCGAAGTCTACTTATCGACACCGCCGAGCCCACCCTGCTGAGGATTACCCTGCTGGAGGGAACGTTACTCAGTCAAAGTAATAAAAGTCAAAAAGCATATTGGCGGGATATTTATTTTATCCATTATTACCACAGTCAAACCATCCAACGGTTACAAACGTTATGGAGGAGTAATGGGCCACGTGTCAAGATAGCATTTAATCAAATGTAATCGTGGTTACCTCAATGTACGTGCTATGACAGCTTCAACTACCCACTGTCTATAAAATCAGACTATTATACAGCAGTTTCTCCACTTGCAATTTTTGCTTTATCTCTGCAAAATCTACATCGTGTGAACACAGATTTGAGAGCAATCTTTCTTCATCTTTTTCTTATTTCAATGGCGGAAAGGATTGAGGTTCAAATCGAATCAAGCCAAAGTGTAAGAGGCTATGTTGTTGATGCAAACGAACGGAAGCGGCCATTAATATAGGTCGAAGAATAAGAAGGGTTGCGGGCACGGAGAACAAACTCAACATCGATTAGAAACAATATCATACACCAATGTTATTGATTTCGGAAGAATATTGTTATAGAAGAAGGAAGCTGAAGCATTCAAAATCATCGTGAATGGTGAGGAGCTTGTAATCTCCTCCAATCTGTTGAGAGAAGTGTTTGGTTTTGAAGAAGTTGTTGATGGTTCGGTCAATCCCGAAGCTATGGGATTGGACAAGATGGCTTTTGTAGATCGATCAAGACAAATGCAACTATCAAATCGGTACCAGGCATCAATTGCAAAAACATTGGTAATGAATACGATCGCCGAGCAAGCTCATTGCAAAGAACATACTTGGGCTAGTTGGCGGTATGGATACTCTATCGGGACCCAAGATAGAGCCGATGATTATCATTTGCGAAGCATGAAATTTGATTGGGGTGGTTATTTCATTCATTATATGAAGAAAGTAGCCAAGGAGGACAAATTAAAGAAAAGAAAATCAAAGGCCTTACCCCTAGGTTTGATGGTTCGACCTATTTGAATCATCCTGGAGGTTCCCGATCTTGAACCAGTTGACATAAATCGGTCCGTATACAAGAAGGAGATTGATCATGCGATTCTGGACTAGATGATGATGAAGAGGTTGCTTTGGAGAGCATCTTGGTGATAATGATGATGGAGATGACGGTGATGCGGTGGTGAGCGAGTTCAAGCAAACTAAGAAGATATCCATCAAACCCGCCGCATCAAAGAAAACTCGCCGGAAAGAGAAAAAGTCTTGGTGTTAGGAAGATTACGAAATCTTGAAATCAAAGAGAACAAGAAAGGAAACAAAGACAGATCTCGAGTCCGCCGAGGGTCAAGTGGAGGTTACTGACCCTGCTGTAGTTGCAAGAAGAACTGTTGTTGAAATTCTGACAAAACAACAGAAAGAAGATAGTAGAAAGAGAAAATCTACTGGACATGATGATGATGATGATGAACCCCTATCCAAGAGGATGAAGGAGGTTGCCAAAAAGAAGAAGTATGGCAAAGGAAAAGAATTAAGAATCTTGGAAAAACAAAAAGTCCAAGAAGAGGTGTCGGTAGAAGAAGAAGAGGTCGTTGAGGTGAGCCCTTAACTATTATTCCACCGGTTGTAATCGGTGATTCCTCACCGATGAGGTTATTAAGTCTATGGAAGTGAACAAAGTTGTTGTTGAGCAATCTGTTGAAGAATCACGACGGTCTGTACTCGCAGCTTCTTGTAGAAGATGTTATTGGTGAATCTACTGAAGCCGCACAGGTTGTTGTTGAGCAATCTGCTGAAGAACCACAGCAAACTACTGACCCTGCTGTGGTAGCTGAAGAAGTGATTAAAGACTTGATTGAAGACCCTGCAAGTTTGGCAACAGTTCAGGGGGAAGAGCAGTCTGCTGCTAACCCTGCTGATGAGCATGTGAGTCAGGGGGAATCAAGTGTGATACAGATGGAAGTAGTAGGTACAACTACACAATCACACAGCAACCTGCTGATTTTCAAACATCCGTAGAAGAGACCATGAGTCCGCTTGTTGGGACCTTTGGAGGTCAACAAGCCACCGAAGTCGCTGCTCCCGGGAGATCTTTCATGCCCTTTGAAAGGCATATGAAAGAGAGGAAGAAAAGCGAAGAATCTGTGGATCCCAAACTTCAAGCAAATTGTCGATTATTTTCAATGGAAGTTTGGTTTCTACAAGAAACAAAAGCCACTTGAACCTATGACCGATTTTGAGGAATGGGCTTTTAATAATTTGGGAGTGGAGAACTTGTTGGATCGGTTGATACCACTCGCCGCAATCCAGACTGATGGATCTATTTGATGAGCAACAGAAGGAGGAGGGTATTAAGTTCAGAGATCCAAGAGATGGTGATGATGATTCTTCCTCATCATCTGACTCAAGGGGAGATTTCCCCTCAGGACCAGGAGAACCCAGTGGGACTGCATTGATAAATGATCCACCTGCACAACAGTCCACTGGTACTGGTAAGTCTGCTGAGGGCCAGCAGACTGAAGAAATGGATGAGGATCTACAAGATCTCACCATGGATGATCTAGAAGCATTGATCAATGAGGGAATTACATTGAGTGATGGTAGGCTAGTTGATGAATCTGCTACATTTCATGTTGTAGAGCCTTCTGGACAACCTGAAGATGAACAGATTGTTGATTTGGATCAAGAAAAAGCCAGTGACTTTAGTGAACCAAGTGCTAGTTACGAGGAATCCATTGAATATCAAGATGGATTTGACATTGAAGGCACTCTTACTAAAAGCGCCATCATCCCGCACAAGATTGGTCATGCGAAGGTTTTCAAGTGGATAATACCAATATCTTTAATCCAATTGAAGAGGAGGTACGGAGTTCTTTGGGGTACAAAAAGCACTGGACAAAGGTTGGAACGGGAGGTACAAAGTTGCCGAGTCTCAAACAAAGCACTCGGACACAAAGTTGGAACAAACTTTGGGTTTGGAGGAAACCCCCGCCGTTGCCGATTTCTTGTAGTGGAGCCTTCGGAGCCAAGACCACCGTAGGGAAGGATAATCGAGCAGGCCGCTTGGTGTTAATAAAGAAGAACAATTTCTTGGATTATGACTACAATGATGAAGAATTTCAAATTTTTGGACAAGAAGAAGTTTGCCGAGGAACCGCACAAGATCCGGTCATGGAAGACATTCTTGGTGCAATGGTTGAGGAAGGACCTCCCCCGCCGGGAGAGATTTGAGTAAAGCAATGGTCATCGGTAGACAACGGGCACAATATAGAGTTGAGGAGCCTCATCGATGGACCTACCGTTAGTAGAATGACTAGTGGAGTGCCAATTGAAGTTGTCAATGAGTTAAGAAGCTGTAAGAAATGACATGCAACGAGTTAAGAACTCAATTGGACGAGCAAGAACGAGAGATTTGAAGAAGCGATGAAGATGGTAAATGATAACGAGACAATCTATCGATACGGTTGCTTCAAACTTTGCATCTACTCAAAATGCTATGAATGATTTGATACTAGATGTCGGGGTATCAAAGTTGGAAATAAAGCCAAAGACAAGTCTCTAAAAGACCAACTTCTTTCTATACATGAGAAACTTGACAAGCTTGTGAAGCTCCTAAACTCTGCCGAGCCTGTTCTTTGCACAACAACTGCTATGCCCGATCCCAAACTCACCGAAAGGATCAACATTTGGAGGAGACGTTGCAATCTAGGATCACTACCATTGATACTAGAACTGGAACCATGGAAGGCCAATTGCATAGAGTGATTGTATCACAGGAGGGTATTCATGGCCTCATCTCCCGTTTTGTTGATGATGTCACTAAGGGGGAAGAGGGCAAATCAGCTGCAGCAAAGGAGGCTGCAAGACTCTTTGCACAGAAAAGATGGATCGATGATACAAATGCCTTTAGGAGACCTGCACCTGGCATAGTTCAACTCACTGATGATCTTCTGTCACAATACAAGAAAGAATTTTATAACAGAAGGAGACCATACCATGATATGGGATTTCATGAAGGCCTTAACTCTTTCTTGAGTTTGAAATTTTGGGAGGCAAGAGTCAGAGCTTTAAGGTCAAATTACGAGAGAGGCCAGAGGTGGAAGAAGTGGCAGAGATGATAGGGTGTTGCCTATCACAAAAGCAAAAGACTCACTTAATGAATTCAAGGATCTTTATATGAGATTTGGATTCAGAGTGAATGATATCAATCTTGTCCTGCCTGAAGCATGGAATTGGTGGAAACAAGTCAACTCTTATATTGATTTCACACTTATTGAAAATGAATGGATGAGGGACATGATAGAAGAGATTAGAGCCTATCAAGAGCAAGCTGAGAAGGCCAGACAAGAAAGAGAGAAGAGACAATAGATCAGCTACTTATCATTATTTTATCTTTGCTGATGCTAGACTGTAATACTATGAACAATTATTTATAATGAGAATTGACTGAATTTGTTCTGTTTTTGTTTTTATCTTTTTGCTTTGTCGATTAGGTGAGGGTAGTGGCATCATCACCAAAAAGGGGGAAATTGTTGGACTTATTTCTTAGTTTTGATGATGAGTGCCATACTAGTCGTTATAGTGCAAAGGCAAAAAGATGTCTAGATAAAATGTATAGGTTTATTAGAGTTTGATTCATAAATAGGTTTAATCAAACAAGCATCGTAAAGGGCTGGCGATTGATATCGACAGACCGGTCTAGGTCGATAGGGTAGATAGGTCGATGGGCGGTCCGGAACCCGCCGAAGACCGAAGGCGAAGGCTAAGGGATCAAACTTAGTAATTAAAGTCAAGGATATGGAATCGATTTTAGGCAAGTCTCGTGATGACCTAAAGCGATTACATATGCCTTGTGTAGAAGGTCTAAGTTCCACAAGTTGGATGATGTTTGGAACTTGGTTATATTTAAAATGATGTAATCTAACTTCACAAATAAAAGTTAGATAAAAGTAATCATTGCATTATATTTTACGGACAAAATAATGATGTTCGACAGATCGATTGGTATTACAAACAGACCGATGAACCTGGCGATATATACCTCGATTAACTCAAGATTATTGGAAGATTACATGGATAAGAACAGACCAACTACCTCGACTTATCAAGCAAATCAAAGGCCGAGATTAAAAAGACGTTGGGATGATCCTTATTTTTATCCATTGGATACAAGTCAAAGGGGTGGACGGAGATCGCCTTGCTTGTCAAAAAGTAATCCGACGGTGTCGATCCTATGAATAGTGACGAGAATGCGGTGCGGATGGGACAAATACAAGGAACGGTCACATTTGAATTTTAAATTCAAGTCACATGCACTCTTACCTATAAATAGAAGACTTTCAACTCGAAACAAGCGGATGAATTTTGGGAAAAATTTTAAGTAACAATGCGAAATTTGAAAAACACCTGTCGAACTTACCGAGCTTAAAGCCGCTGATCTAGTTATCTTCTTCAAGTGCATTCGTGTTCAAGCCGCATCAAGCATACACACTTGAAGGCGCAAGCCGCCGATTACATCATCTTAATCAAGCCGCTTTGCAATGAATCATTTATTTGATTCATTCTTTATCTTATAAAGAATCTCGTGAAGACAAGTGAAGCATCCGTTGGGTGTGAAAGATCGTTGGTTTGTGGTGGAGGTGGTGAAGAGGCAATCCTACCCTTCAAGGACCAATGGAAGACTCAGGAGCAGCAATCCTACCTGTTCCCAGTTTTCAGTTTGTGAAGCCATAGTTATTGGTGAAGGACAAGCAACCTAGGATTCTTTGTAACAGATAACTCAAAGATCACTAGTGAATTTCCTCCAACATCACAGGAGAAGAGTGGACTGACAGGATTACATCACCTGGAACCACTATAAAATCTCTCTACTTACTTACTGCATTTACTTTCTGCACTTAGTCATTACTCATATCAACTGCTTGAATCTAGCAACCGAAATCACACACATACACTACCGAGTATCTAATACTTAGTAACATATTTAACAACAAGTAACAAGGCTTAATTTTGATATTATTCCATTTGCACAAATTTAGCAAGGCGAACCGTCGTAGACTATCGTCTATCGCGGAGCTGCGAGGTCTCAAACAGACTCTCGAAGTATCGCAGGAGCGCCGAAGTTGCAGAATTTGTTAACTCCAAAGTTTTAAGTGTTAAGTTTATTCACCCCCCCCCCCCTCTAAACTTAACTAAAGCCTTTTCAAGGGACCAACAAAACTTACGTTAACGGATTTAGGGATTGTTGATATCAAAACGATCTCTTCTCGCGGTGACCCTTTCTCTCTTGAGATGTCTGCGATTTTGATCAATGGATTAGCCTCGAATTTCAAAAGTCTCTCCTCTTCTTTTTTCTCCAAACTTGCGCCTCTCTTCAGATTATTTTACATAAAACAACAACTAGGTTAATTTAGGATTAGTTAAATCCAGTTAATCCTTTTCCTTTTCTTTTCCCTTTTTCTTTTAATCCTTTAAAAACAAACCAAATATTCAGATTTTTTGTGAAAAGACAAGGATGCCCTTTTTGAAAAATCGGGATATTACATCAATAGAAAATTATAATGGATTTAGTTGGAATAAATGAAAAGTATTTATCTTAATTTTTTATTTAAATAAATATTTATCCTTAAGTTTAGTTATTTTGAATTTGATTGCTATCACATTTATCTCCTATATAAAGGAGAAGGCAGTGTAATATTTGATCAATTCAATAAAAAAAGCAGTTCAGAGGCTTTATGTTTCCGTACACATTCTGATTTTCTTTACTATCCTCCACAGATGATGAAGGGGAAAGCCATTCTTTTGCCTTAGGGTTTAATGTTGACTTAACAACCTCGTTTGTTCTCTACCATCTTCCTTGCTACCCCCGGTCTCAACTTCATCTTCTTTGGCGTTCCAATCTTCGATTTCCGACCTATCTTCGGGAGTAAAGTTCAAACGTTGTGTAGTGACACAGGAAAGATGTGATACAATTGAAAACTAATTGGAAGGAAAAAAAAAGTCAAGAAAGAAAACAAAACTTTATGTCGGGTAGTATAACAAACAAGAAAATTGTAACCGGTCTGACAAATGCACAAATGCACTTACAATTAACTAAAAAATGAGAAAATCTCCTAAAATTTAAAAATAAAAGGAAAAATTTATTATAATTAGATATAGTGGTTCAAATATATCTAATTGTGTTTGTTGTTGATTGTATAAGGATGGTGCTCCTTGTGCCATATGATGATGCCCTATAGATGATTCGATAAAATTGGCGACGAAGTTCGAAGATGCCCTTGGAGTACGCTATTATTAGCATAATTTATTGTTTAGCGCTCGTAACCTTTCGTTTTTGGTATGAATGGGGTACCTATTGTTTCACGTTCATTTCCGAATCAAATTACGCTTGAAATCGTTGATTATAACAATACATCATACACAAGTCGAATCTAAACTACTACCTCCGTTCCAAAATATAAGTCGTTTTGAGTGTTTTCACACTAATTAAGAAAGTGGTTGAATGACATAAATTTTAAGTAGAAAGGACTAAAATATCTTTGACTATCATTAATGAAATGATTATATAAAGTGTTGAAAAGTAGTTGGATTGTTAATAAATTAGGGGTAAGATAGTAAAAATAGTAATAAATGCTTCATTGGTAATGTTGAATGACTTATAATTTAGGAGAATCAAAACAAGATAGAGTGACTTATATTTTGGGACGGAGGTAGTATAATAGTTTTTTGAAAGATTGGATGCGTGTGTTTTATGGCAAAAAAATGTGATACCATATTTAATTTTGAGTAGTGTCATTAAACAATCCAATTCAAAAAAAACAAAAATTCCTCCGGTCACTATGCAAATAATAACAATAAATTAACAATAACAATAATAATAATAATAATGATATAGGAGGACGCACCTTTCGTCTGATTTAAGTGTTTATACTTAAAGTTTTCAGGAATGTATGTCCGAAATTCGAACACAAAAAAACCGTTCTTATTGTTTCCATAGGCCTTCCGCTTTCTTTCCCACCCAAGTTAAAAAAAATTAGATTAAAAAAAAATGTCAAATAATATTCTGATTCTATATATGTATTATTCGGATTTCCGAGAAATGACAGACGTGTTATTTTGCGAAAACGAAATATTATTATTCTTTAATTCCTTTATGGAGTTAAGTATTTTGTGGATATATATATCTATATATAATATATAGAGGAAGGGATTTAACCCAAATACCCGATTGGCCCACTCCATCATCTTAAAAAAAAACCTATGAAAGGAAAATTAAATAACTCACATGTGCTAAAAAAACCAATCAAAAAAAAAAAACCACACATGTATATTGTATAACTCACATGTGCTAAAAAATAACTCACGTGTTTCAAACCTCAATGAAAATTTTCCGAAAATCCTGTCCCAAATCATTCAATCAGTTTCATTGTATTGCAATTTCAACTTTTTTTTTCAATTACACATTTGGCCTCAACTCAGACTCTTTCATATTTCATTCTTAGGGATTTTGGAGCCGTCCATTCAGGTTCTTTATGAATTATTGATGCATTGCAGGAAGATCAAGATTGAGAAATTTGTTACCAAAAATGCATATTGTATAACTCACATGTGCTAAAAAATAACTCACGTGTTTCAAACCTCAATGAAAATTTTCCGAAAATCCTGTCCGAAATCTTTCAATCGGTTCATTGTATTGGAATTTCAACTTTTTTTTTCCAATTATACATTTGGCCTCAACTCAGACTCTTTTATATTCATTCTTAGGGATTTTGGAGCCGTTCGTTCAGGTTTTTTTTCTTTTTTTTTTAATTATGAATTATTGATGCAGTGATTGCAGGAAGATCGAGATTGAGAGTGGATTTTCTCCGATATCCGCTTCAATATGCCTCTAAACCAAACGAAAAGAGCCACGCGGGATAGCTAGCAGAATTCAGCGACAATGATAGCACATTCACCGCATCCAGAAGAGTGCAGAAGAGTAAGAGTTTTTGAGTAATCGTCTGCTGCAATTGTAGAAATTAAGCAATCTGAGTAATATTCACTGAATCTGTATTTTTTTGTTTTTGTTTCTCTTACAGATGTATTGAATAGATTGAGCGATTTTGTAGTAAACAGCATGGTATTATTCTTCGAAAGTTTTGTGTGAAGTACAGATCTTTTTTTTTTCATTAAGGAATTATTCACATATATTTGTTCGGTATTGTGACTTTGATGTCAATGTTGGTGAAATAAAAAAATGAACAATGTTATTTGTAGAGAGAAAATGAGTCCTGTAGATGAAAAAACAACATGTTGCAATTAAAATTGTCAGAAGCACCAAAACTGTGTCGGTTGTATTTGTGATGCAGGGACCGTTTCTGGAAGGTGATGTGAGCAGATACGGATGGGGAAGCCGAAGACGGTGTGATTAAGTTGGTGCTATTTTTTCTGAAAAGCACCTACGGGGAACAATGACATAATTTCCGGGTAAAATTGCTTTATTTTTCTTTTTTTTTCTCCATATTTTTAAAGTTTTTTGTTTTGTTTTTGTGAAGTTGGTTTCAACTTGCAATCCGAGTTTTGCAGTTGATGAATGACTAAGTGTTAGAGATTGTGATGGACGAGGTGAAGGTGTTGTATATAGGGATATGGTGGATGGAACAATGACGATTTTGAAACAATGATGGTTCTAATCTATCAAGTCTTCCCCTTTGTAAGGCCTCTTTCACTCTTCCAATATTATACAGCTTTCTCTGATTTTTTATCTTTTTTCTTTTCGGGGATTAATATTTCTCAACTTTCAAGTGTTCGATCCTTAATAGTTTTTCAATGATGAATCTAACGGTGGAGGGATACATTGTCAAATTCTACTGTAGGGAACACTTGATTCTGTAATTGTTCTTTACCGACACCATTAGAAATATTATATAATAGTGTATAATATTGTTGCTAATACAATGCCATGGATAAGAATACTAATTGAGATGTGAATAAGTGGTATTATCAATGAAGCATGAGAAAACATTGTCCCGGTGATGACTTTTTGAAATCTTCCACGAAGTACTTGCGAGATGGTGCATCAGCTCTTCTTGCTTGAGTTGCCTATTGGAATTAATTGATAAATTCTCAGATGCTGATAATTGTATTATGACCAGTTTAGTACCTTCCTTCTCTGATTGGGTCAAAGAAATATGGTATTATATTGTTTTATGTTATTAATCATGTTGTTGATGATGTAATTGCAGTAATACCAATTAGGTTGTGCAAATGGAGTAATACCGGTAGGTAGTTTCATTATCCATTTTTGTTTGTGAATTTGATTTATGTTTTACTTCGATCTCTTTTGTTGTATAATTTGAAGTCTGGGCTTTTAATGAGTTTAGAAAACGTAATACCGTCCCTGCAATCTTTTTTTTTTAATTTATAAAATGTAATGTGGATACTTGCCTTAAAGGAAATTATCTTGCTGCTGGCGGCATAATCAGGAAATTCTAAATTCTTTCTCCTTCCATGTGTGTATGCATATTTCAATACTAGGTTCGGAAGCAGTTGGCATTTTTCCACGGATCATCTTATGCGATTTCTTATGGTTATCAATGTGGAGGCTGATCCTCTTCTTATTATTCCGAAACTCCAAGCTGCTGAGGAAGATTTATCAGATGTTGGACAAGTCATTGCAGGATGAAAGATATCTCTTCTATTTTTTCTTCTGATAGCTTTAATTTTGTTATGCGTACAAGGTATGCTCTTGCCGATCTTCTTACTAGACATGATTCTTTTATTCCTGTTGGTTGTTCCTCCATTAGACTTGATTGTGATAATTATTGCGCCTAATAATACATTTGTTTTTCCTAAAAAAATTAATATCAGGGTACACGACATCCTTCTATAAGGCTAAAATTTTAAAAATCATTTATTTAATCATTGAACGTCTAGCTTGGGTGATGTTTTTTGTTTTGTTTTGTTTTTATTGGAGATGCTACCTTTAATTTTTAATATTCATAATTGACAGCTCTTGAAGAGTACTACGTCTCTGCCATTCGGAAACGTAGTGTGAAACCTGTTTGTCATTTTTCATCCATCTTTGCTAACACTTATTTTTGGTATTGTTTTTATTTCATAATGATATCACAATATATAGTTCACATTTCACATGTCATTTATATGTCAACTCTTAGCAATGTTATTTTCCTTATTTTTATACAAATATATGAGTCCATATATGATATATTGGGTGAAAAATTAATTACCTGGACCAAACATATGACTAGATCATCAATTTGCAGCATGTGCTTTTGTGAATAAACACTACGGAATTCTTGAAAATTCTCTAGGATTTGTGCTTATATTTTACAGATATCTAGGTGCAATAGGGTCGGATGGTGGAACGGCTTATATGACAATGATGAATGAGGATGGAAGATAAAATATTTATAGTAGGTTCAAATTTTAATGATTGTGGATTAGAATATATATGAATTCACCAAATTGTAAATATCATTCCATACTCAGATACGGTGCTTTGACATATACAGTGCCTTTTTTCACCTTTTTTTGGTCGCAATATAAGCATGGTATTTTTAACTTACGAATTGTGTTGTATTCAATTTGTTTGTGGATTTTCATCGATGGTTTGTTCAGTAAAAAGTTCTCCTCAATCTTGACGAGGTGATGCCCCAAATAATGTTTTTGTTGAGGTCAATGACACGGTTGATATCGGTAGGGGTGGAGAAATATTGAAGACTCATATGTCGATGACTTCATTCTTGACCACTTACACCACAACTTAATACTTTAGATACTTAGATGAGTCCCACGTTTCACAGAATGATCCAGGAGATCAAAAGAAAGGGATTCACATAGGTAGAAACAAAAAAAATAACAAGTTCTCTTGGAGAATTTAGCTTTCCCATGTGGGTCGGAAAAAAAAAAACAAGTTCATGTACTTAGAGTATTTAGCTTCGGGTCTTTCGATGGGAGGTTTTTTTATTAAATTTTTATTTTTTTTAATTTGGCTTAGCACTATATAGTTGTACTCCTTTTTCATAGTAGATTTTTTCTTTTGGGTTTCACTGCTATGACGAGGCAGAGTTAGGTGCTAAGAGTTCCTAAACTTTATTACGGCAGCTGGTTTGACAATCTTTTGTACTTTTCTTCTTTTTCTATTGACACAAGAACAACCGCTTCTTTTAGCAATTTGGAATTTTAGCAGATTTGGTACGTTGTATTCTATTTTTTGATGTGTTATATAGTGAAAAAGAAAGTTTGTTAAGTGTTCATTGTATGACTATGTGTTGAAATGAATAGTAATGGTTGTCACACATATATGTTATCTTTTCAATTCTTTATGATGTTTCTATGGACCCGTGCATCATGCACGGGTTTTTGACTCGGGATGAAGATGCAAGTTGATAAAGATTGAACCAAATATGCAGTCATTTTTCTAAATGATTTATTTACTGTTTGATAAATTTATACATAATGGGACAAGACTACTATATAAGTGTAGCCATATTTTTGCGAATGGTTAATTTATTGTATGATTAATTGATTTGCATTTTTTTAGTTGAATTTTTTTCGGTTTTCTTACTGTTGTCTAAAACGTTTTTTTCACCCCGGAAACAAGTTTCATGTGCTTTTATTGTACTCCTTCCATCTAAATTTGTTTAGGACATTTTGAAACTCACAATATTTAAGGAGACATCAATTAATGAGTTGTCTGGTCATTTAAAAGTTGACTAATTTACCTTTTATCCTTTTATATGTAGCATTATTTTCACAATATTGAAGGAGATATCAATTAATGAGTTGGGGCAATTTAGGCAATTAAAACAAAAACTTGAACTCTATTTAGAGTTATGGGACTGATTTTGGGACATCCAAAAAAGGAATAAGTCCCAATTAAATTGGGACGGAGGGAGTAATATTTATTTGCCATGCTATAAATTTTCCCGTGCGATAGGCACTTCTTTATGTGAAGTCTTAATGAAGGGTTTTTATTTATTTATTTCTATATTTTCTTACTTCCATGTCATATGTTACTAGCATGGTACATGTGCATAATGCGCCGGACGACCGGACCTTTTTTTAAATATAATTTGCGGGACATATATAACAAGCTCAAGAATGTTTTATATATTGGAAGCCCTTGACTCGAGCCACTAGGTTACTTGATTAACATCTCCGTTCATTCCGAGGGACGGGGAGTGTGGGCCCTTTCGATTAGGGTTTAACCATTTTATTTATTTATTTATTTGGTTATTTGTCATTATATCTTTTTGACTACTTACAAGTCTAACTACATAGGTGCTATTTAAATTTGAGCGTCTTTGACAAATCACAAACAAGATAAAACACCTCAATTATTTCATTTTCGTGACATAGTTTTTATTTATTAATTTATATTTATTGTATAGACGTATAACGAACTCTCGCTATTTATGTACACGGCAAAACTTTGGATTTTCTCTTATGATCGCTTATTGATTGCAATAATATATATATATATATATATATATATATATAATATCAACATGCGTATGCTTTGTACATTGGTTGTACAGTGCACAATTTCGTTGGTTAATATCAACATGCGTATGATGTACATTGGTTGTACAGGTGCACAATTTCATTGGTTATATATATATATATATATATATATATATATATATATATATATATATATATATATATATATATATATATTTATATTTGTGATATATATATATGTGATATATACACATGTGTAAATTGATTTATGCTAATAAGATAAATATAGTCAATATAAGATATTGACAATATATTGGAAATATTTAATATAAGATATTTAATATTAATGAGATAAATCAATCAAATATATTTTCCTTATTTTATTAGGAAAAGGTTTTCTTTCTCCCCAATCTACTAGGAAGCTAATCCCAATCAGATTGGAAATGAAAGTGGCGCCCCGACACCTATATAAGAAAGGGGTTGGCTAGCTCTTTTGCACATCAGAATTCGAAGAGCTAATAGTTCTTGTGAAAAATAGAGAGCTTCCTAGAGAGAGATTTTAAGAGATAAAAAGTCGGTCTAGCGGCGGAGTTTTTTACGGTAGCAATACATGATGGGATTCCGGTGAGGTGCTCGTGTGGTTCACCGGTAGAGGCCGAACGCTTGGGCGGCTTCGTGCAGAAACTGCAACCGTAGACAAAGCGTCGATCCAATTAGATCAACCAAGGTATTCTTTTGTCTACTTCTTTTATGCTCGTTGCTTAAACGAAGTCGATCTTGGGTAAAAGGAAATCAAAATTTTGAATTCCGCAGTGTTCTCGCATAGATTTCCTAACAGATACCTCAAGTGGATGTTCGAGTAGGATCATATCGATGTAAAAGTGACTTCACAGTTTGGACTTTTCGGATTTCGATGTAATCCTTGGAATAGATTGGCTATCCAAGAATTATGTTCACTTGGATTGTAGAGAAAAGTGAGTGACCATTAAGGTACCCGGGAAATCATCTATGACTTATCAAGGTAATGTTTACAAGCCCAGTAGAAGCGAAATATGATAGTATCAGTTGTTAAGGCAATAAGAGCTTGTCAAAAGGGTTGTGAAGGCTACTTGTTTTACGCAGTGTGTGTGGAAAAAGAGAAGCCTAAGTTCTAGGAAACCCCTATAGTAAAAGAGTACCCTGAAGTGTTTCCAATAGAGTCACCGGGAAATATGCCGGATAGAAAAATAGAGTTCGAGATCAAGTTAGTACTCGAAACGGCACCAGTTGCTAAGGCACCCCATAGAATGGCACCGGCTGAATTAAAAGAGTTGAAAGCTCAACTTAAGGATAAGCTTGAAAGAAACATAATTCAGCCTAGTACCTCACCTTGGGGAGCCCCTGCTTTGTTTGGCAAGATGAAAGATGGTAGCATGAGAAAGTGTATAGACTACCGAGCTTTGAATAACCTCACCATCAAGAATAAGTCTCCCTTGCCAAGGATTGGCGACCTGTTTAATCAGTTGCAAGGTAAGAGAGTGTTCTCTTAGATTGATCTTAGGTCGGGTTATCACCAGTTGAAGATCAAGGTAGCAGATATACCGAAAACGGCTTTTAGTACGAGGTATGGACATTATGAGTTCCTAGTTATGCCCTTTGGACTCACTAATGCTCTATCTACATTTAGGGATTTAATGCAGTGTGTTTCATGCCATACTTGGACGAATTTGTGATAGTGTTCATTGATGACATCCTAGTTTACTTGAAGGATGAGAAAGAACATGAAGAACACCTAAGGATAGTGTTGAACACACTTAGGGAGAACCAAGTGTATGCTAAGTTCTCGAAGTGTGACTTTTGGTTGGATCAAGTCGGTTTCTTGTGTCATGTCATTTTTGGAGATAGCATTCAAGTTGATCCGGTGAGGATCGAAGCAGTTGAGAAATGGTCTAGTCCGACTGCAGTTTCAGAGGTGAGAAGCTTTCTCGTTTTGGCTGGCTACTATAGGAAGTCTGTACAAGACTTCTCAAAGATAGCTACCCATCTCACCCGACTCATGCAAAAGAATGTGAAGTTTGTATGGACTATTGGGTGTGAAGATGCTTTCCAGACGTTGAAGAAGAAGTTGACTACAAGCCCGGTTTTGGCAGTTCTAGAGATCTTTGATAATTACAATGTCTACATTGATGCTTTGGGACATGGTTTAGGATGTGACTTGAAGCAAGGAGGAAAAGTAATCACTTATGCATCTAGACAGTTGAAAGTAAATGAAAAGAATAATCCAACACATGACATAGAGTTGTCAGTGGTAGTGTTTGCCTTAAAGATTTGGAGGCACTACTTTTATGGAGTTAAGGCTAGGATCTTCACAGACCACAAGAGCTTAAAGTATTTCTTCACTTAGGAGAATCTGAATATGAGACAAAAGAGATGGTTAGAATTCGTAAAATATTATGACTTGGACATTCAATACCATCCGGGTAAAGCCAATGTGGTTGCAGATGTCTTAAGAATAAAACTTGTGCTTGCTGTTTCAAGTATTAAAGATGTGGCAGAACGGTTAGATGGGATGAAAATCTGGGGTTTGATCATATTGAAGATCGACAGTTTACGGCACCATTGTTAGCAAGGTCCGAGCGGATGAATGATATTCTGGAAAAGCAAGATGAAGATCCAGTTTTGGTTGATCTGAAGCGGGTTGCAAGAGAAAGCCTATAGTGGATCATTTGTGTGTGCCTAATGTCGGTGATTTACGATAAAGAGTTATGGAATAGGCACATATGATTTCTTTTGCGGTTCATTCAAAAGCTACTAAAATGTATAGAGATTTGAAGAAAAAGTTTTGGTGGCCCTCGATGAAAGTTGGAATAGCTAAGTATGTAGCAAAATGTGATACTTGCCAGAAATTTAAAGCCGAAGATAAAAGATCAGGAGGAATGCCTAAGCCATTGGATATCCTTGAATGGAAATGGGATAAGATCACGATGGATTTTATCACCGGTTTACTAAAGACGAAGAAAGGACATGATGCGATTTGGGTGATTGTGGATAGATTGATAAAATCAGCTCATTTCCTACCAACCAAGGGTGATATGTCTTTGAAGAAGATGACAACATTATACTTGGACAATATAGTGAAGTTGCACAGAGTACCTTTCTCGATTGTTTCGGATCCTGATAGTCGATTTTGTTAGGAAATCACTAATTTAATCCAGCAGAATTTAAAATTTGATTTCCCTTTTCTAGATCGTTCTTCGTTTAATGCAATAAACACATAAGTAGTTTGACGGTTATACCTTGATGATCTATAAGATCGTCGTTTTGACCGTCAACGGAGAGTAGTTCAGTGCTAAAAGCCATCCACGCGTCCGGCCTCTATCGCTAATCCACACGAACCCCTTGCCGGAATCCTCCTTAGATTGCTATCAGAAAAACTCCGGTTACTAGACCGGCCCTTTTCCTCCCTCACAAACTCACTATGGATTGCTCTCTATTTTACACAAGAACTATGAGCTCATACAATTGTGATGTACAAAAGACCTTGACACCCACCTCTTATTTATAGTCAAAAGTGGCGCCCCATATGTGTGTAGGAGAAAGAAAACCTTTTCCCAATAAAATAAAGAAAATCTTCTAGATTGATTTATCTCTTTAATGATAATTAATTTTGCCAATATCTCATATTGAATATAATTATCTTATTACCACAAATCTATTTTTCGAAAATCAATTAATATCTTATATTAATATTATGGTAATCTTATTAATTAAAGTGCACAATCCAAGTGTATCTCATACACTTAAAGGTGGCGCCCCATCAGTCAATTAATTGACTTCCGGAATATTCTTTAATTAATATAATTTATATATAATTAATATCTTGTATATTATTTATTCATAATAAATAAATACCACCATATTAACTTACCACTATAACATTTATAGTCTAGAGATAAACATTCCTTATTTTGTTATCAACTATAACCGCATTTTAATCCGACTCGATGTTCATATGTGTGTGACCCGATAGGCTTCCGAATATGTTGGCCGTAGACACAAAAAGCAATTTCTTCATACCTAACGATCACGGGATAGCGTCTAGCAACACACCGTGACCCCTAATCATCGGAAGAGTCAAAAGCAATGACTACTACCTTTCATGTGAAGCAGTTACCGTGTAACTTGCAATCCTATCGCTGTAATAATATCCATACGATCGTATCTTGAGTGTCAATACAATAACGATCGTATCTTATAATCTGGATATCATGCTCTGTCGGGATAACACATTTACTCTTACTTTGCAAAGATTCTCGACAGGTAGACACTCCTTATAAGAAGGCCATTTCAGATATTCGATCCCAATCATAGGATACGCGATTCCCGGATGACCAATCATGTATACTCCGCATACTTCAATATCATACCCAATCACTACCACATGATATCCCCGTGGTTAGGAGAAATCTCAATAGTGTAAAAGCATGACAATCCACACCGTGATGCCATGAAGACTCCGGTCAAAAGGATAATTACACAACCGCCACATATTGTGGCACTTAATGTAAGTGGGTCAGTCTAATGTACGCATTCTCTAATACTCGTCCACGTACAGTCCAAGTGTCCCCACATTTCGATAGACGAGATCTATCCCTATCTTCTAAAAGAGAGAAGACATCCAATACGTGCTAGTCTGATTATACTATCAATGTCCCATTTGATAATATGTAAGACTAGAGACATTTAAGTACCAATCTTGTTATAGTGACTAGAGATCTCATGAACCATAATCACTATCATGATTTCTCTATCACAGATTGACACTAAGGACGTTACTATATATATACAACAAATAACATGAAGATAAACAATATATAATAACATAAGTGCTTTTATTAATCATAATAAAGTTATTACATGAACTAAATTGACTGCAAATGACCCGACCCGGTCGGATCCGGTCCAACCCGATTGGGTTTAGGACACCTTTCCAACAATCTCCCACTTGGCCTAAAGCCAATCACCCATATGCCTAAGCCCGTGAAAGTGAACATGATTCTCATGCTTTGCTTGAGACAATGCCTTGGTTAACGGATCAGCTATGTTATCATCCGTTTGGACTTTCTCTATCTTTACATCTCATCTATCTACTATCTCTCTAATCAAGTGATAGCGCCATAGCACATGTTTGGACTTCTAATGAGACCTTGGTTCATTTGACAGAGATATCACTCCATTATTACCACAGTACAGAGGTACTGGACCTTCAATGGAGGGAACCACACCAAGTTCAGTAATGAACTTCTTCATCCAAACTGCTTCCTTTGCGCCTCCGAGGCTGCTATGTATTCGGCTTTCGTTGTAGAGTCTGCAGTAGTCTCATGCTTGGAACTCTTCCAGCCCACTGCTCCACCGTTAAACGTGATGTTGGTCCCTTGAAAAGGCTTTGGTTAAGTTTAAAGGGGGGGTGAATAAACTTAACACTTAAAACTTTGGAGTTAACAAATTCTGCAACTTCAGCAGTCTACTGATACTTCAATAGTCTGCTGATACCTCAGTAGCCTGCTGATAAACAGTAGTCTACTGATAGTTGAGTTTGCTGAATTTGTGCAGCGGAATTATATCAAAATTAAGCCTTAATACTTGTTGTTAAATATGATACTAAGTATTAGATACTCAGTAGTGCAAGTGTGTGATTTCAGTTGCTAGATTCAGTAGGTTGATGTGTAAAATAAACTAAGTGCAGAATGTAAATGCTGAAAGTAAGTAGGCAGATTTTATAGTGGTTCCAGGTGGTGTAATCATGTCAGTCCACTCTTCTCCTGTGATGTTGGAGGTAATCCACTAGAGATCTTTGATATAGCAGTTACAAAGATTCCTAAGTTGCTTGTCCTTCACCAATAACTATGGCTTCACAACTGAAAACTGGGAACAGGTAGGATTGCTGCTCCTGAGTCTTCCACTGGTCCTTGAAGGGTAGGATTGCCTCTTCACCAGCTCCACCACAAACAACAGTCTTTCACACAACTGTGCTTCACTGTCTTCAGCAGGTTCTTTATAAAATAAAGATTGAATCAAATAAATGATTCAGTTGCAGCAGCTTGATTAGGATGATATAATCAGCAGCTTGCAGTCTTCAAGTGTGTATGCTTGATATAGCTTGAATGCAGAAAACACTTGAAGAATTTCTCTGGATCAGTAGCTTTAAGTTCAGTAGGTTCAGCAGGGTGTTTTTCAGCTCAGTAAAATATCTCTTCAAAGTTTATCCATTTTTCATCTCTTGTTTCTGAGTTGAAAGTCCTCTATTTATAGGTAAGAATGCATGTGACTTGTATTTCAAATTCAAATGTAACCGTTCCTTGTTTTTGTCCCATATGATTTGCATTCTGTCACTATTCATAGGACTGATACACTGTCAGAATTCCTTTTTGATAGTGCAGTCGGTCCACCCTTTGACTTATAACCATTGGATAAAGATCTGAATCATCCCAACGTTCTTTTAATCTCAGCCTTTGATTTGTTTGATAAGTCGAGGTTGTTGGCTGTCCTTATCCATGTAATCTTCCAATATAATCTTGAATTAACCGAGGTATATTATCCAGCAGGTTCATCACCGCCGAGATACCTATCATCGTTGACCGCAATTTGCTGTGTATAAAATACAATGCAACTGACTTCTTTTATCTAACTTTTATTTGTGAAGTTAGATTACACCTTTTTAATTATAACCAAGTTCCAAACATCATCCAACTTATAGAACTTAGACCTTCTTCAAAATGTATATGGAATCAGTTTAGGTCATCACAGACTTGCCTAAATTCGGATTTCATATCCTTGACTTAAATTACTAAGTTTGATCCCTTAGCCTTCTATAACTGAGTTTGAGCCCTCAGCCTTCAGTCTTCAGCAGGTTCCAGACTAGTCTACTGACCTATCTACCCTACTGATATGGATCAGTCTGCTGATATGAATCAGCAACCTTTTACAGTGCTTGTTTGATCAAACCTATTCATAAATCAAACTCTAATAAACCTATACATTTTATCTAGACATCTTTTTGCCTTTGCACTATAACAGCTAGTCTGGCACTCATCATCAAAACATAGAAATGGGTCCAACCATTTCCCCCGTTTTTGGTGATGGTGCCACTACCCTCACCTAACAGCAAAGCAAAAAGATAAAAACAAGAACAGAACAAATATAGTCATCTTTCATTATAATCATTTGTTCAAAGATATTACAGTCTAGATTCAACAAAAACGTAATGCAATTAAAGTATGCTGATCTACTGTCTTCTTTCTCTTTCTTGTCTGGCCTTCTCCACTTGTTCTTGATAGGCCCTGATTTCTGCTATCATATCCCTCATCCATTCATTTTAAATCAGTGTAAAATCAATGTAGAGATTGACTTCTTTCCACCAATTCCATGCTTCAGGCAGGAGAAGGTTTATCTGATTCACTTTGAATCCAAATTTCATATACAGTTCCTTGAACTCTTCAAGTGAATCCTTTGCTTTTGTGATAGGCAAGTTCCTATCACCTCTGCCACTTCTTCCACCTCTTCCACTTCTGTCACCTCTGTTGGTTGCCCTTAAGGCTCTAATCCTTGCCTCCCAAAATTTGAATCCCAAGAAAGAGTTGAGTCCTTCATGAAACCCCTAGTCTTGATAAGGTTTCCTCCTATTGTAGTACTCTTTCTTGTACTACCTAAAGAGATCATCAAGAATCAGAATTTTCTCCTCCTACGTCCTTGAGAGGTGTGTGCGGCAATAGAAAAAAAAAGGGCTAAGAGTTTTCTTCCAGTTTCGAAGTCAAATATTAACGGTGTTCAAATCAGAGTAGACCTACGGAATCGTCGTAAAGAGGGCATCGTTTCAACACCAGAAAGTTGGGACATTGACAAGGTATGCTTTTCGAGCCCTAGTTGTGTTCATGATTTTGTTTGATGGATTCAAACTTTTGAATTCGTATTTTTATATGTTTAGAAGCGTGTGATCAAATCTAATTTGATTTTGGATTGATCAAATAGATTTTCGGCAGAGAGGATCAAGTTGCTCCAGTTTTTCTTAGCTTTTGTTTGGATTATCTTGCTTAAAAGGTATGAGGCTCTTCCTAAGAATTAATTATGGTTTAGAGAGGATAGATCGTGTTTTTGATGTGTTTTTGTATTAAAGTTTGTGCATATACGTTGTGTAAGGTTTAAGGTTTCCTTTGGATCATAAAAGTTATGTTTTTCTGATGTTTTTTCTGATAATAATCGTGTAGAACATGTTTGGGATCAAATAGAGATCTTAAATAGTAGAAAGAATCATGTTTAGGGTTTTTCAGCGTGCAATGCACATGCAAAGGGCATCAGTGCGCACGTATTGATGAGGAAGAAAGTAAGTTTTTGTTAAAGAATGGTCGATGCGCACGCACAGGCTAGAATGCACACGCATTGAGGGTCAGAAATTAAAAAAATTGATACAACATTGGTTGTACGCACGCACCAAGGGGTAATGCACGTGCATTGCTCAGACAGAAGCACCCTGAATGTTTCAGGATGCTCAATGCACTCGCATTCCCGTGAATGCAGACACATTGACCCATTCAATGCACGAGCTCGTTTTAAACGTTGTTTCTTGGTATAATAACATTAATTAAAGATGAACAAGCCTCAATTGAGCTTCGATGTGTTTAGTTCCGGTACCGAATATACTATTCAAGGGAGTTGAAGTTCGGGACCGTCGGAAGGGCATGAAAGGGCCTGTGCTTTGATGAATAATAATCCATCAATGACTGTGTACTTGATAGGACTTAGTGTCTAGCTATCTAAGTGAGGGAGTAGAGTCATTAAGGTGAATTTTATCCTTGAAAACACTTAGGTGTCGAGTTAAGAACAGATAATAATTACATACTTACAGAGAAATAAGATTAAATGTCATGTCACTTTTGGTTAGGCACATGTGAACATCGGCTATGTGACTCGTCCGCACAGGTGGATAACTGTGTGACCTTCTAGAGGCCAAATGATAGGGGAACTTCATCGGATTTGTATGCTTGCCATGGAAACCCGGGAGTAACAGTGCATGCCACTGTTGGTTGGCACCCTCTCGTGGTGGATACACATCGTGTAGTACCATTGAGTGCTGACGTAACCTAGATTGAGTTGGTCTCACAAAGATAATTTATTAAGTATAAAACATGATTATAAACCTTAGTTAATTTGTACCTTCTACCACTTACTTTATACTTTGTACATACCTCAAATGGATTGTTTTGTTTGGGGGAGAGAAGATGAACAGGTAGATCCGGAGTTCGAGGAAGACTTCGATGACAACGTTTGAGGATGCCGACATGGAAGCGTTTATTTGTTATGTTCTTTATTTATAAACTAGACGTGTTGTTTCTTAAGGAACTATGTAATTTATTTTTAGTTTCTTTTGGAGGTTTTCGTACGTGATACTATTCGTTTGGTTTACCAATGTAATAAATGTTATATTTCTATTTTTACATTTTGAATTTCCATTCTTTGTTATTCGAAATAAATATACCCAAGTATTTTTGCTTCCATCTTGCTTAACTCGATACGACGTAGTAGTGGCTGACATATAATGTGGAATTTAGTTTATATTACACGTGCCGAACATTTCTTTTCCGGATAAGGACTCGGTGTCCGGTAAAGGGGCGTTACAGTTGGTATAAAAAAGAAGCTTCATTTAGGCTTCCTTCCTTCCTTAAGATATGATCTCTTTATACCATATAGTAACACTCTGATCCTTCCTGGTCTTTTTGAAAGTTAGAAGACCTCAGAGATACTCATGTCGATAAGTTTGGAATCGGAAGTTCTATGGCCTAGAAAGAAGCGAGTCGTTTGGTTCAAGATGGGGGTCTTGTAGTTGTGGTTCATCTACAATATATTGATGATCTTGTTAGAGTTTACCATTGAAAAAGCAGAAGAAAGAAAAGGATCCTATAGTTTTGAATCCTACAAATCATGGTGTAATTTTTGGTATAGGTCGTCTATCCAAGAATTTTGTCTACATGGATTGTAAACATAAGGAAGTACCTTTCGGTGATGAATGCACCGAGTAGAAGTTGAATAGTGCAGTTTCAGTTGATCAAGAATGGTTTGTCCCGTGAGATCCAAGCAGGAAGGTTGGGAAGTACACCAAGGAACATGGATGAAATGTTGAACAAGGTCTTGGAAGCTGAGACCTTCATGTACAAGCCTTCAGTCATTAATAGTGCTAAGAGGAACTCAAAATCAAGGAAGCGGGAATGGCGACCCGAGGTGGCCTGTTTGAGTTTTCGCCGTGGATGTAGAGTATGCAGAAGCGGATGATAATGTTATTTCAGGTACCTTTATTTGTTTATTTTAATTTATTAAAGTACTTTTCTAGCATGTTAAATCATTTTGTATTTGTATTAAATAAAAGAATTGACATATTAGGTACAATAATATTAGACAATTTAGCGGTTACGGCCTTGTTTGATATGGGAGCTTATAATACGTTTGTGTCTTATAATATAACTAAGAAGCTGAATCTACCTTCAGAGACCTTAAGAAACTCCTTGGAAATAACTCCGCCATTAGGAAAGGTAACTATGGTAACTAGGATGATACCTCAAGTGGATGTTCGAGTAAGATCATATCGATGTAAAAGTGACTTCACGAGTTTTGGATTTTTCGGATTTCGTTGTAATCCTCTGAATAGATTGGCTATCTGAGAATTATGTTTACTTGGATAGTAGAGAAAAGTGAGTGACCTTTAAGGTACCCAGTGAATCATCTAACATGTAACAAGGTAATCTTTACAAGCTTAGTAAAAAGATACATCCGATAATATCAGCAGTTAAGGCGATAAGAGCTTGTCAAAGGGGTTGTGAAGGCTACTTGTTATACGCAATGGATGTGGATCAAGTGAAGCCTAAGTTAGAGGAAACCCCTATAGTAAAAGACCCCCCGGAAATGTTTCCAGAAGAGTTACCGGGAAATATGCCAGATAGAGAAATAGAGTTCGAGATCAAGTTAGTACTAGGAGCAGCACCGGTTGCTAAGGCCTCTATAGAATGACACCGGCTGAATTGAAAGAGTTGAAATCTCAACTAAAATATATGCTTGAAAGAAACATAATTCAGCCTAGTACCCTGCCTTGGGGAGCCCCTGTTTTGTTTGTCAAGAAGAAAGATGGTAGCATGAGAATGTGTATAGACTACCAAGCTTTGAATAACCTTACCATCAAGAATAAGTATCCATTTCCAAGGATTGACGACCTGTTTAATTAGTTGCAAGGTAAGAGAGTGTTATCTAAGATTGATCTTAGGTCGGGTTATCACCAGTTGAAGATCAAGGTATCAGATATATCGAAGACGGATTTTAGTACGAGGTATGGACATTATGAGTTCCTAGTTATTCCCTTTTGACTAACTAATGATCCATCTGTATTTATGGACTTAATGCAACGTGTTTTCATGCCATACTTGGACAAAATTTTTAAAGTGTTCATAGATGAAATCCTAGTTACTCGAAGGATGAGAAAGAACATGAAGAACACTTAAGGATAGTGTTGAACACACCAAGGGAGAACCATTTGTATGCTAAGTTCTCGTACTGTGACTTTTGGTTGGATCAAGTCAGTTTCATGGGTCATGTCATTTCTGGAGATGGCATTCTGATGAGAGTCAACTTGTCTATCATTTTCTATGTAATTATACCCCGTTTATACCTTGTTTTATATGTTCTCTAAGACATTTGGTTGTATTTTGATGTATTTACACCTTGGTTATCATTTCGGGACCTAGGACGTAAAGTCCAGGATTCTCGGTATTTTTCGGTGTAATTTACGATACTCTCGGTCACCTTAGTGTCCTGTAGGGATTATGTGTGGTATTTGTTGTGATTTTATACAGGACTTAGGTGTTTGAGATGTCCGGAAGGCGAGATACGAGAATTGGAACGTATGCCTGAAGCTTAAACGTTCAAACGGATCAAAACGCAGTGGTACTACAACCATACCTTCCATTGATCTGCATTTTGATCCACCTTAGATGCATTTTATGGGCTTGGAATCTTCATGAAAGTTTTATAGAATTTCATTAGCTTTCCAACGGATTTTGAATCACTCAATTTGGAGGTCTACACAGAAAGTTATATCTGTTTTTCTGAAGGTGTATCAGCTAGGCGCGCGCCTGAGAAATGCTAGGCGCACGCCTAGCAGTCAATTTTGGCCAGAAGTTTCAGTACGTTTTTTTATCATCATAGGCGTGTGCCTACACTTTCCTAGGCGCACGCCTAGCGTCCAGAACACATAAAACACTATAAATACCCCAATTTTGGATCTAGATCAAAACGTCCTCTTCCCCAACTCGTTTTTCTTCAGTTTTTCATCGTTTTTCTTAGCTTAGATCAATTTTGTACATAGTTTAGCTTAGATTAGGCTTAGAATTTTGTAATCCGTTGATTCTCGAAGATAGCTTGACACGTTATTGATGGGATTTCGTTTGGTGGATCGTTTTTCTACGGCCTAATATATTTGGTATTTCGTTTTCATTTCTTGTTCTTGTTCTTGTTTTTAATCTTGTTTATGATAACTTTATTGTTGATTTCTTGTTGTTTTTCTTCTTATAATGAGTAGCTAGTTTTCCGATAGTCGAGTTATGTGGTCTTTGAAATCGAATCCTAGCCTATTCATGTGGTGTTCTTGATGTTTTACTGTTGATTCTCGATGTTACCGTAGTTCTGGAACTTATTCTTATCACGTTTGTTAAATTGGCCATTTGATAATCGTATCACACATATCGTCTTTACATATGTATTTTGCGAGAGGATACGGGAACCGGGGTTCTAGGATCACTGTGTACAACCGACTGAGTTGTTCAGACTCGGTTTTGTTGTGAGGTTTTGTATCGACTTGTCGAGCATTTCATGAATCATAGACCATGTGAGGTCAGTTAAATCCGTTGAGCGGACTGTTGAACCTGACATAGGAGGGTAGATTATTGAAATAATGTCTATTCTCAGAGCCAGGAAACGACACCCTATATGACATCGAGAACGTTAAGGTAAATCAAGAATTCCTCGGGACTTAGCTAGGGTTTGTGAGTATTAGATTGGATCATAGCTCGGCTACCTCTTTTATATAGTTTTAAATCTTTCTTTTGTGTATATTTAGTTTGTAGAACCGGTGATCTGACAAGTCACCGTCTTCAGTAGTTGTGTTGACCTGAACTAGGGACGAGACCGACTTTGGTCTTGGACCGATTCCATGTGGGATACGACCTTGACTCACCAATTCTAGGCTACAGTTGACCCGGTACACTGCCGGTGAGATTGGACACTTAGAAAAGGCCGATCACATTCAAGTTGATCCAGCGAAGATCAAAGGAGTTGTGAAATGGTCCAGACCGACTATAGTTTCAGCGGTGAGAAGTTTTCTCGGTTTGGCTGGCTACTATAGGAAGTTTGGATTAGACTTCTCAAAGATAGCTACCTCATTCACCCGACTCACGCAAAAGAATGTGAAGTTTGAATGGACTAGTGGGTGTGAAGATGCTTTCTAGACGTTGAAAAAGAAGTTGACTACAGCCCCAGTATTGGCAGTTCTGGAGGTTTTGGATAATTACGACATCTACACAGATGCTTCGGGACAATGTTTAGGATGTGTGTTGATGCAAGGAGGAAAAGTAATCGGTTATGCATCTAGACAGTTGAAAGTCCATGCAAAGAATAATCCAACACATGACTTAGAGTTGGCAACGGTAGTGTTTGCCTTAAAGATTTGGAGGCACTACTTGTATGAGGTTAATGCTAAGATCTTAACAGACCACAAGATCTTAATGTATTTCTTCACTCAGGAGAATCTGAATATGCGATAGAGGAGATGGATAGAATTCGCAAAAGATTAAGACTTGGACATTCAATACCATTCGGGTAATTCCAATGTGGTTACAGATGCCTTAAGAAGAAAACCAGTACTTGTAGTTTCAAACATTGAAGATGTGGCAGAACGGTTAGCCAGGATGAAAATCCGGGGTTTTGACCAGATTGAAGATCGATGGTTTGTGGCACCATTGTTAGCAAGGTCCGAGCTGAGGGATGATATTCAGGAAAAGCAAGATGAAGATCAAGTTTTGGTTGATCTGAAGCGTGTTGCAAGGGAAAAGCCTATAGTGGGTTATGTTTTAGATAAGAATGGGAACCTTTCGTACTAGGATCGTTTGTGTGTGCCTGATGTCGGAGATTTACGACAAAGAGTTATGGAAAAGGAACATAGGATTGCCTTTGTTGTTCATCTAGGAGCTATTAAAATGTACAGAGACTTGAAGAAAAAGTTTCCGTGCCCCTCGATGAAAGTGGAAATAGCTAAGTATGTAGCAGAATGTGATATTTGCCAGAAATTGAAAGCAGAATATAGAAGAGTAGGAGGAATGCTTAAGCCATTGGGTATCCTAGAATGGAAATGCGATAAGATCATGATGGATTTTATCACCCGTTTTTTGAAGACGAAGACTGCACATGATGCGATTTGGATGATTGTGGATAGATTGACCAAATCAGCTCATTTCCTACCAACCAAGGTTGATATGTATTTAAAGAAGATGACAACATTATACTTGCACAATATAGTGAAGTTCTACGGAGTATCTATCTCGATAGTTTCGGATCGTGACAGTCGGTTTGTCAGTCGATTCTAGAGAAGTTTGCAAAGGGCTTTAGGTACATAATTAGATTTTTGTATGGCCTTCCATCCTCGAACAGACGGGCTGTCAGAGAGAACAATCCAAACACTTGAAGATATGCTAAGAGCTTGTGTTTTGGAAGTAGGCGGATCATGGGATGATTACCTACCTGTAGCCTAGTTTCTTACAACAATAGTTATCACGCAAGGATAGGCATGCCACCATTAGAAGATTTTTATTTGAGAAGATGTCGAACGCCACTGTTTTGGGATGAATTTGGGGAAAGACAAGTCACCCAGATGGAATTGGTTGAGCAAGGTAAAGAAAGGGTTCAGTTGGTTAAGAAGAATCGAAGGCAAAGACAAGATAAACGAGAAAAGATTGCCGGATGTTAGAAGAAGACCTCTTGATTTCGTTGTTGGTGATAGAATTTATCTACGAGCTTCACCAATGAAAGATTTTGGACGAAGCGAATGCTAAGTCCAAGGTATGTTGGACCGTTTGATATTCTGGAAATAGTTGGACCTTTGGCTTATAAGCTCAAGTTACCGGAATCAATGTCGAGAGTCCACAATGTTTTCCACGTGTCAATGTTGAAGAAGTGTTTGACAAAGACTAATGTTGAAGCTATAGTTGACCCAGAAGTTCTTCTAGATAACCTCTCATACGATGAGAAACCGATCAAGATTCTAGACCGGAAATTAAAGATGATATTTTCTGTTCTGGTGCATTGGAGCAATCATTCACCGAATGAATCCACTTGGGAAGTTGCAGGCAACATAACCAGCGAGTTTCCAGAGTTTGTTGACTTACCAGGTATGTTGTAGTTTCAAGGACGAAACTCCTCTTAATGGGGGAGGAATGAATATTTTGATTTTCAGGCAAGGGGACGTGTCATTTTGCGAAAACGAAATATTATTATTATTTACTTCTTTTATGGACTTAAGAATTGGCCAATTGACCCGACCCATACCCAAAAATCCCCTTCAATTTTACGCACTGTGTCGCCTTTATCCCACGTTTTTTTTTTGAGTGGATCATCCCCACGTTCAAACCCTCATGAAGCTGCCTTCCATTTAGAAGAAAACTCCTCACGACTCACCAAATAAATTCCCCCCCCCCCTTAACTCCTAATTCTTCCTTCCATATCGCATTCAGGAGATCAAAATCCCGAATTCCCTTCTCCAAATTCTTTTCCAAATATTTTCGATGATAACTGAGCAACGAAGTAAAATCGCCACCATTCCCAGGCTGGCGGTCCTCGAATTTCCGGCAACGTCATAGTTTCTTCTCATGTGAGTTGTTTATGGAGTCTTTCTTCACTATATGTTCCTTTTTTGTGTTCTTTTTTTATGATCTGGCTCTAAAGTTTTTTTGTTTTTTGTTTTGTTGCTATTGTGGTTGATTGATGTAATTAGGATTTTCAATTTTGTGTGCGATTTCTGAAGATTATGTTTTCAACTGGTGTGGTGCTATTCAAAGATATAATTTTTTCTACTTAATTCAATTGTTTTGTTTACAATTTTTCTAACATCCTTACATAGCTTTATGGGTGATCTTTGATTGAAGTATTTTTTCCTTTTATGTTCATGGTATTGGAGCATAGAAATGTCATCTGCAATTGGAAGGACCTTTTTTAATTGAACGTTATTTTTTTTTTTTTAATTTTTTGTGTTAAAATTCTTATCCTTCCTTCTCTTTTTGGTTTAAATTCATTCCTATTTTGCTTCTTTCTAGATGAGTAAAATAGGCGGCAATTTCATATTTAATCTGTAAGTTGGTGTTATGTGAAGGTAATTTGGTTTTTTCTTGAATAATATTTTTTCATAATTCTTTCATTTGTATTTTTTTTTTTGGCAAAACAGATTGGCTAATTTAACAAGACCTCTATTCCAGAAGGTACGATGTATCACCTTTTGGTAGTGATTCTTTGACGTTTAGATTGTTATAAGACAACACATATGAATAGTAGACTGCATATTGTATGTGCTTACACCAAAATGGGCTTGAGAGATACATTATTATGTTAAGGAGAAACATAGTTAGTTCCTTACTTTTTTTTAGGGTATTTTGTTTTATATTCTAATTTTTTGTTTTTTTGGTTATTTCCATTGTTACAAGATTCAAGTGGTATTGATCTGTTACTTCATTTCCTTTTTCATTTCTTTTCTTTTTTTCCATTTTGAAGGAATTTTTACTTTTTGGACACCTAATAATGGTCATGAATGACATCGATTATGACATAGTAGGTGTTTTATGTTATCTGGAATGATGGTTTGTAAGGTAGTTCCTATTCCGGGAGAAACAAAAGTGTGGCAGTACATCACACTCAAATATGGTTATGCTGTTAAATAAGGTCGATGTCCAAAAATCTTTTTTCGTACATATCACTTGAATCCTTTTTATTGCTTTCTGACTGATGGCTACTGCTATTAATTGTGTGATTTGGTCCCAGCTTGGGTCATAAAAGGATGGCTTAGGATATTGTCAAAGGAATAACCAGCTTTGGCTTTCATGCAAGCGTTACCAAGTCTGGGAAGGTACAAATGTTTTCTTGTTTTCCACCTTTTTGCTCAGAAATTCTTACTCGATTTTACAACATCATCATCCCACATTCTCGATTTTCATATTTGCATCTATCAACATTAGTATGCTGTTATAAATTCCTTGGCTATTTGTTTTAGGGATCCCTGCTATCATTTCTGAGACAATTTGCAAGACTGAAGAGAGACAAGCAAGCAATATCTGAGGGTTTTGTTGGATATCCCAATGTTGGAAAGTCCTCAGTCATCAACACACTACGGACTAAGAATGTATTGATCCATTACTTCATTTCCATTTTCTTTTCTTTTTTCCATTTTGAAGGAATTTTTACTTTTTGGCCTCATAATAATGGTCATGAATGATGAATTGAAATTTGTAAAAGACATCGATTATGACATAGTAGCGGTTGTCTTTAATCTGAAATGCAGGTTTGCAAGCTCCTATTCTGGGAGAAACAAAAGTGTGGCAATACATCACACTGACTAAAAGGATCTTCTTGATTTATTGCCCTTCTATGATGGAAGTTGCAGACAAACTCGAACAAATCAGGCTTAGCAGCTGGGCTCTAATGGATGAAAATTTCAATATGGGATCATCATCTGTAGCATCTTCATGTGCATCTCCGGCTCATGCAAGTGAGAAATCATCGGGTTGCTTAAGTTCAAAAAGACCCAGGTTTGGAAGTAAGAAGTTGATTGTTTCCTAGAGAACAACAACAGTTGATCATCCTTCTACAATGAAAGAGACCATGGACTCTGAAACCGATATTGTATTGAGGGTGTGGTAAGCATCATATGTTATTGATCCCCAATTCTCATCACTCTCAAACTTCCATCTTGCTGCTCATACCATATTCCTATCAATAAATTGGTTTTTCTTGACCTTTAATTTGGGAATTGGGTTCATGGTCCTTATTTGTTTTCTATACCGCTTAAATGTGGCTTACTTTGTTTTTGCAGGTCGCAAATAACATGCAGATTTCCCTTTCTTTTGTAGACGCCGTCATCGGTAATTCTGGTGCAAACATTAGTTATATTCGTCGTGTCAGTGGTGCAACAACATCACAAGTTCAGGCAGCATAACAACTGATACAGGTGATGATTCAAGTTGTGCTTTAAATCCCTCCCATGTCATCGCTCTCAAACAAGGTTGGTTTTCCTCTCTTTATTTTTTCAGTTTTCAATCAATTGGAAGAGTAAATTTACATGGTAAATGCATATCATCTCATGGTTAATGGTTCATCTTCATTTTTAAATTCATAGTGTTTATTATTTTTTGCTATGTCGGAATGTATACATTTAGGCAAGTCAAATAGTGCGTGCATTTCATACTATTTGGAATACATTCACACAGTTTTTTTTGCTATCCATCCCTCTATTTTCAATCATTCGGTAACTACTATTTCAAGGTGTATGCTCTAGAACCTTATTTCCCAGTTTTTATTTAGGGATTCCATGTTAATGTTGTCAAATTTTGTGTCGTCTTATACAACGAGTCTTCAACGTGATCTTGACTTCCTATTTAATAGGTGAAATGTTGGATATTCAACCTTCTACATTTGATAGGTTGTTATGTCATTGACAGATGAGTGAATTTATTCACACTGGTCTCACCTGTGGGAACACATGTTGAATGCTAAAAAAACAAATTACTGCTTCTTTAAGCGATGACAAGCGGTGCAAGAATAATTGTTAGTTTCAGAATATGACAGGTCCTCTCATTTGCATGGTTGGTGTAATTCATGTGATCCATGGATTGTTGTATTACACTGTTTATGAAGTTTAACGATGTTTGTATTTTTATCTGCCTTCTACACCTTATTTTCTTGAATCTTTGCAGAATTGTAATCACCGGAATCCATGCCACTCCATTCCAAAATGGAAAACGGAATCTGGATGCATGCTTTGATGTCGTATGTTTCTTTCACTTCTTGATTGACGTTTTTTTGTTTGTTTGCTTTATTGTTTTGTGTTTTTTTTTCCTTTTTCTTGGACAAGTTCTTAATGATCGTGTGGAAACTCAGTTTACTTTTCACTCTTATTTTCAATCTAATGTGTCTATAGTTTTGTTGATTCTGAGTTAACCTCTTTCTTCTAGCGTTTGAGGTCCTTCTAGAGGGTTGATGATGGGTGCTGTTGTGCAGACATGATTCGTGGAGTTTTTCCTACTTCTTCTAAACACGTTAATATGAACGGAGGATGAGGAGATATACTAAAAAAACTTCTGTCAAACCATTTCCCAGGCCACGTCTCTATCAACAACGCCCCACGATTAATGACAATCGATTTGTTTGCTTTTTTTATGATCGTTTTCTGTTTATGTTGTCCGTAACAGTTGGAAGACATGGGGATTCAAACTCGGAATGGAAAGGATATGTATTGGAACTCTAAAACGAATACCACAACGTTCATTTATGCTACTCTAACGTTCATTTATGTTTTCAGAGTTGATTTAAGATTTATGTTAGTGTAGTATTTGTTTCAGATTTATGTTACTATAACATTCTCCGTGCATCGTACGGGTTTCTTACTAGTATATATATATATATATATACTGGGAAAAGAAAATTAAGGTTTTAATTATTAAGGAATAATTATGGAAAAGAAATATAGGTTATTATTTTTGGGAATGGTTATTTAAGGAAGATAATCATCCCATTAAGCTTACAACCTTCCAATAATCATAATATTCTCATCCTATGTTCTTTAGAAGCGTGTGAGGCAATAGAAAAAAAGGGCTGAGAGTTTTCTTCTAGTTCCTAAGTCAAATCTTAACGGTATTCAGATCAGAGTAGAGAAGTGGAATCACCGTAAAGAGGGAATCGTTTCAACACCGGAAAGTTGGGACATTGACTAGGTATGATTTTCGAGCCCTAGTTGTGTTCTTGACTGAGTTTGATGGATTCAAACTCTTGAATTCATAGTTTTATATGATTAGAAGCGTGTGATTGAATCTAATCTGATTTTGGATAGATCACATAGGTTTCTGTAGAGTGGATCATGTTGTCATTGCAGTTTTTCATAGCTTTTGTGTTGGATTATCTGGCTTAAAAGCTACGAGTCTCTTACTACGCATTAATTATGGTTTAGAAAGGATAGATCGTGTTTTTGATGTGTTTTTGTATCAAAGTTTGTGCTTATATGTTGTGTAAGGTTTAAGGTTTGCTTTGGATCATAAAAGTTATGTTTTACTTATGTTTTTTCTGATAAAAATTGTGTAGAGCATGTTTGAGATCGAGTAGAGATCGTAAAGAGTAGAAAGAATCATGTTTAGGGTTTTTAGCGTGCAATGCGCATGCACTGGGCATCAATGCGCACGCATTGATGGGGTGGAAAGTCGGTTTTTGTTACAGGATGGTCAATCCGCACGCACATGCTAGAATGCGCGTGCATTGAGGGTCAAAAATTAAGAAAAGTGATACAACGCTGGTTGTGAACACACACCAAGGGGTAATGCGCATGTATTTCTTAGACAGAAGCATCCTGGATGTTTCTGGATGCTCAATGCACTCGTATTCCCGGGAATGCACATGCAATGACCTTGTTTTGAGGAAAAATTGAGTTTTATAACTCGAGTCTCCTTTTAAATGTTTTTTCTTGATATAATAACATTAATTATAGATGAACAAGCCTCGAATGAGCTTTTGATGTGTTTATTTCCGGCACCGAATGTACTTTTCAAGGGAGTTGAAGTTCGGAACCGTCGGAAGGGCATGAAGGGGCTTGTGCTTTGATGAACTAGAGTTCATCAATGTTTGTGTACTTGATGGGACATGGTGTCTAGCTATGTAAGTGAGGGAGTAGAGTCGTTAAGGTGAGCTTTATCCTTGAAAACACTTAGGTGGCTAGTTAACAACATATAATAATTACATACTTGCAGAGTAATAAGATTAAACGTCATGTCACTTTTGGTTAGACACATGTGAACATCGGTTATGTGACTCGTCCGGATAGGTGGATAACTGTGTGAACTTCTAGAGGTAAAATGACAGAGGAACTTCACCAGATGTGTATGCATACCGGGGTAATCCTTAATTCTTTGGATCTCCCGGGACTACCCAGTCATTCTTTGGAACTTAAAGAAGGTACACCTGTCATCCTTCTACGAAATCTAAATCACTCGAATGGCTTATGCAATGGTACACGCCTTCAAATACTAAAGTTGGGCGTTAAAGTACTTCAAGCTCAAATCCTTAGCGGTTCCAATGCGTGCTCAGTTGTTCTAATTCCTCGCATCACATTGACTCCTTCTAACATGGAAAGTCTGTTTCCTTTACGACGACGACAATTCCCATTGAAGGTGGCATACTCCATGACGATAAATAAGAGCCAGGGTCAAACTATAAGAAGTGTTGGTGTTTATCTTCCTAACCCTGTCTTCTCGCATGGACAGTTATACGTGGCAACTTCCCGATTTACTTCACCCGATGGGCTTAAGATGTTAATAGTGAACAAAGATCACGAGCCTTCGACCCATACTCAAAATATTGTTTATCGTGAAGTTCTAGACTTACACCATTGATTGTAATAAACACTGTTCTATTACAGTATTGTCTAAATGTTGTTTATTATGAAGTTTTAGACTTGCAGCATTCATTGTAAAAAAAACCATTTGTATTTTTGCCTTTAAAATGTGTAAATGTGAAGTGTCTTAATTATTTGATATTTCATGAGGTGATTGTATTCTATTTAATTCAATTTATTCATATTCCAATAAACTTTTGTACATAGACGTCCCCTTAGATTACACCCCTCTTGGTGCATTATACACGCGTCATGAGGATTGGTGCATCAAGGTTCGGTTTTTGCGGCTGGTTAAAGTTCATTCACGTCGACTTATAGCATTGTTCGTTGACTCTGATGTAAGTTCCATAAAAACCATTGAGGCAAACACAATCATAACTTTCCATACATAAGTCATACATATATATAATCGTTCCATTTTTTAGAATACTTTGATGCAGGGAAGAGTCTGTGATGATGATTCTCTAGCCAACCAATTCATCGAAGGCATTGTATACTGTTTGTCAGGAATTCAAGTTGAACTACGGATGCCAGGCTATCACTTTTCGCAGTTACCGCACCAACTTCTTCTCACGACTAGAAGTCGAATCATAAAATTCTTCAAATTGGATGAAACCATACCTCGATTTATGTTCTCTTTCCAAGAGTTAAGTGCCATTACACCTGTAATGCATCACAACAGACGATTATTTGGTATGTACATTTCAGCGAATATTTATGTTGCCATGTCGTCATATTATATACTTACACTATAACTATGCATATATTCTTTGTTTGGTGGTTTCTGCTTCTTCCTGTCAGGACACCATATTTGGACAGTCTACGCGGGAATTGTTGGTAGTAGACAACACGTACGTATTAATTTGCATTACCTCATTCACATTTTTATACATGGACAAATGTATTTTAATACTAGGACACATGCATCTTTACCACCATGTACACTTTATACTTGCTTCTTACATGATAATTTAACATCATACATGTCACAGCATGACCGTGATGCGCATGACATTGTGGGGAGATTTCGCCATCCATGACGGGGAGATTTTATCAACAAATATTGAGCCTAACCAAACCTTATTGGCGTGTGGTGTCTCGTATACAGGACTACAAGGGTATGACCTAAACTTTTCAGTTAGATGAATTATGAACAACTTTTCTAACCCTTCTTCCTCTTATCGTATAGGGACAACATTGTGCACAACACCGTTTACTACATTGTATGTTAATAAGGAGTGGAACGTATGCAAGGACGTTCATACATGGTATGTGTTGTAATACTATATTTAACATTGGTATTTTCTGAAAATAAAATCTTATGTTATTATGGTTAAATTGTGAATGTTAAACAACATTATAGGTATACACGCACTGCATGTGCTCAGAGTATGGTTAAATGGATACGCAAGTCACCACAAAACACCAATATCAAGCTTATGATTGCTAATTCAAAGCCATCTACAATACACGACATTAAATTTATCCCAAGTGTGTATTTTTACGTTTTATGACTTTATTTCTATAATTATATGTATATCAATGCTATTCACATTGAGTGTAAATGTCATGTTATCGCAGGTCAAACATTTCCGTTGTGTAGCTACAATCACCTATGTTCACACATATGACATGTTTTACGAGGCATGCAATCATTGTAATGATGAAGTGTTTGAGTTATATAATGGCCTCCGCTATTGCTATACCTGCAATAAGCAAGCGACCCCCATAGTGCGGTACACACCCATTCAATTACCCAACATCATCTCATTTTCATTGTTCTCCCTTAACATGTTCAGATTTTTGTAGTTACCGTGTTCGTGTTGATATAATGGACTCATCCAAAACCGCAACCATTCGCTTGCTTGATGGACGTGTTGCATATGTGCTTCGTTGCTCCACTCCGTATTGACATAATATGCTGACTTCGGTACATTTCACTCCACTTTATATTTTAATAAGTATTTTTAATATCTTTCATATTAATGATCGTTAGACCTTCATATTTTTCAATTTCACACAATTTCAGGAAGATGGTCATCGCACTTTCGATGATTATTTGAAACGTTGCATTGGAGCACGCTATACATTCATTGTACACTCTACATCAACCCCACAACTTAACACACCATTAGACGTTGCTTTTGTTTCGAAAGTTGATTGGTGTGATGCATGCACACATGCTTTCAAACGTGCATGTGAACAAAACAGCAATCCATGAACTTATGTTGGACGTTTTGTATTCTTATTACTATTCTTTGTAAATGCAACTTTTTTGGATTTATATTCAAGTCATGCAATAATTTTTTTTTATTTTAATTTTTGCTTCCTACTTTTTTATCACCTTATACATATGCAACGATTGCATCCATCTTTTTTCCTGCATAACATTCCCGTGCATTATGCACGGGTTTCATACTAGTATATATATATTTTCAAGGAAAATACTGTCAATTGACCCGACCCATACCCAAAAATCCCATTCAACTTTACGCACTGTGTCGCCTTTATCCCACGTCTTTTTTTAGTGGATCATCCCCACGTTCAAACCCCCACGAATCTGCCTTTCATTTAGAAGAAAACTCCTCATGACTCACCAAATAAATCCCCCCCTTAACTCCTAATTCTTCCTTCCATATCGCATTCAGGAGATCAGAATCCCGAATTCCCTTCTCCAAATTCTTTTCCAAATATTTTCGATGTTAACTGAGCAAAGAAGTGAAATCGCCACCATTCCCAGGCTGGTGGTCCTCGAATTTCCGGCAACGTCACAGTTTCTTATCATGTGAGGAGTCTTTCTTCCCTATATGTTTCTTTTTTGTGTTCTTTTTTTTATGATATGGCTCTAAAGTTTTTTTGTATTTTGTTTTGTTGCTATTGTGGTTGATTGATGTAATAGGATTTTCAATTTTGTGTGCGATTTCTGAAGATTATGTTTTCAACTGGTGTGGTGCTATTCAAAGATATAATTTTTTCTACTTAATTCAAATGTTTTGTTTACAATTTTCTAACATCCTTACATAGCTTCATGGGTGATCTTTGATTGAAGTTTTTTTTCCTTCTATGTTCATGGTATTGGAGCATAGAAATGTCATCTGCAATTGAAGGACCTTTTTTAATTGAACGTTATTTTTTTCATTTTTTAATTTTTTGTGTTAAAATTCTTATCCTTCCTTCTCTTTTTGGTTTAAATTCATTCCTATTTTACTTCTTTCTAGATGAGTAAAATAGGCGGCAATTTCATATTTCATCTGTAAGTTGGTGTTATGTGAAGGTAATTTGGTTTTTTCTTGAATAATATTTTTTCATAATTCTTTCATTTGTATTTTTTTTTGGCAAAACAGATTGGCTAATTTAACAAGACCTCTATTCCTGAAGGTACGATGTATCACCTTTTGGTAGTGATTCTTTGACGTTTTTATTGTTATAAGAAAACACATATGAATAGTAGACTGCATATTGTATGTGCTTACACCAAAATGGGCTTGAGAGATACATTATTATGTTAAGGAGAAACATAGTTAGTTCCTTACTTTTTTTTAGGGTATTTTGTTTTATATTCTAAATTTTTGTTTTTTTGGTTATTTCCATCGTTACAAGATTCAAGTGGTATTGATCTGTTACTTCATTTCCTTTTTCTTTTCTTTTCTTTTTTTCCATTTTGAAGGAATTTTTTCTTTTTGGACTCCTAATAATGGTCATGAATGACATCGATTATGACATAGTAGGTGTTTTCTGTTATCTGAAAGGATGGTTTGCAAGGTACCTCCTTTTCCGGGAGAAACAAAAGTGTGGCAGTACATCACACTCAAATATGGTTATGCTGTTAAATAAGGTCGATGTCCAAAAATCTTTTTTCGTGCATATCACTTGAATCATTTTTATTGCTTTCTGACTGATGGGTACTGCTATTAATTGTGTGATTTGGTCCCTGCTTGGGTCATAAAAGGATGGCTTAGGATATTGTCAAAGGATTATCCAGCTTTGGTTTTTCATGCAAGCGTTACCAAGTCCTTTGGCAAGGTACAAATGTTTTTCTGTTTTCCACCTTTTTGCTAAGAAATTCTTACTCGATTTTACAACATCATCATCCCACATTCTCGATTTTCATATTTGCATCTATCAACATTATTATGCTGTTATAAATTCCTTGGCTATTTGTTTTAGGGATCCCTGCTATCAGTTCTGAGACAATTTGCAAGACTGAAGAGAGACAAGCAAGCAATATCTGAGGGTTTTGTTGGATATCCCAATGTTGGAAAGTCCTCAGTCATCAACACACTGCGGACTAAGAATGTATTGATCCGTTACTTCAAATCCATTTTCTTTTCTTTTTTCCATTTTGAAGGAATTTTTACTTTTTGGTCTCATAATAATGGTCATGAATGATGATTTGAAATTTGTAAAAGACATCGATTATGACATAGTAGCTGTTTTCTGTAATCTGAAATGCAGGTTTGCAAGCTCCTATTCTGGGAGAAACAAAAGTGTGGCAGTACATCACACTGACTAAAATGATCTTCTTGATTTATTGTCCTTCTATGATGGAAGTTGCAGACAAACTCGAACAAATCAGGCTTAGCAGCTGGGCTCTAATGGATGAAAATTTCAATATGGGATCATCATCTGTAGCATCTTCTTGTGCATCTCCGGCTCATGCAAGTGAGAAATCATCAGGTTGCTTAAGTTCAAAAAGACCCAGGTTTGGAAGTAAGAAGTTGATTGTTTCCTAGAGAACAACAACAGTTGATCATCCTTCTACAATGAAAGAGACCAAGGACTCTGAAACCGATATTGTATTGAAGGGTGTGGTAAGCATCATATGTTATTGATCCCCAATTCTCATCGCTCTCAAACTTCCATCTTGCTGCTCACACCATATTCCTATCAATAAATCGGTTTTTCTTGACCTTTAATTTGGGAATCGGGTTCATGGTCTTGATTGGTTTGCTATCTTTAAATGTGGCTTACTTTTTTTTTTACAGTCACAAAGAACATACAGATTTCCCTTTCGTTTGCAGACGCTGTCATTGGTACTTCTGGTTTTAAATGACTTCCCGTCACTCTACAAACATAGGTATAATATTCTCATCGCTCTCAAACTTCCATCTTGCTGCTCACACCATATTCCTATCAATAAATTTGTTTTTCTCAACCTTTAATTTGGGAATTGGGTTCATGGTCCTTATTTGTTTTCTATCTTCGCTTAAATGTGGCTTACTTTGTTTTTGCAGGTCGCAAATAACATGCATATTTCCCTTTCGTTTGCAGACGCCGTCATCGGTAATTCTGGTGCAAACATTAGTTATATTCGTCGTGTCAGTGGTGCAACTATTTATATACAAGAAAGTAGGTGTGCCCCTGATGAGATGACTGTTGAAATCAACGGAACAATATCAGAAGTTCAGGCAGCACAACAACTGATACAGGTGATGATTCAAGTTGTGCTTTAAATCCCTTCCATCTCATCGCTCTCAAACAAGGTTGGTTTTCCTCTCTTTATTTTTTCAGTTTTCAATCAATTGGCAGAGTAAATTTACATGGTAAATGCATATCATCTCATTGTTAAGGGTTCATCTTTATTTTTAAATTCATAGTGTTTATTATTTTTTGCTATGTCGGAATGTATACATTTAGGCAAGTCAAATAGTGCGTGCATTTCATACTATTTGGAATACATTCACACAGTTTTTTTTGTTATCCATCCCTCTATTTTCAATCGTTCGGTAACTACTATTTCAAGGTGTATGCTCTAGAACCTTATTTCCCAGTTTTTATTTACGGATTCCATGTTAATGTTGTCAAATTTTGTGTCGTCTTATACAACGAGTCTTCAACGTGATCTTGATTTCCTATTTAATAGGTGAAATGTTGGATATTCAACCTTCTTCATTTGATAGGTTGTTATGTCATTGACAGATGAGTGAATTTCTTCACACTGGTCTCACCTGTGGGAACACATGTTGAATGCTAAAAAAACAAATTACCGCTTCTTTAACTAATGACAAGCGGTGCAAGAATAATTGTTAGTTTTAGAATATGACAAGTCCTCTCATTTGCATTGTTGGTGTATTTCATGTGATCCATGGATTGTTGTATTACACTGTTTATGAAGTTTAACGATGTTTGTATTTTTATCTGCCTTCTACACCTTATTTTCTTGAATCTTTGCAGAATTGTAATCACCGGAATCCATGCCACTCCATTCCAAAATGGAAAATGGAATCTGGATGCCTGCTTTGATGTCGTAAGTTTCTTTCACTTCTTGATTGACGTTTTTTTGTTTGTTTGCTTTATTGTTTTGTGTTTTTTTCCTTTTTCTTGGAAAAGTTCTTAATGATCGTGTGGAAACTCTGTTTACTTTTCACTCTTATTTTCAATCTAATGTGTCTATAGTTTTGTTGATTCTGAGTTAACCTCTTTCTTCTAGCATTTGAGGTCCTTCTGGAGGGTTGATGATGGGTGCTGTTGTGCAGACATGATTCATGGAGTTTTTCCTACTTCTTCTAAACACGGTAATCTGAATGGAGGATGAGGAGATATACTAAAAAAAACTTGTGTCAAACCATTTCCCAGGCCACGTCTCTATCAACAACGCCCCAAGATTAATGACAATCGATTTGTTTGCTTTTTTTGTGATCGTTTTCTTTTTATATTGTCTGTAACAGTTGGAAGATATGGGGATTCAAACTCGGAATGGAAAGGATATGTATTGAAACTCTAAAACGAATACTACAACTTTCATTTATGTTACTCTAACGTTCATTTATGTTTTCAGAGTTATTTAAGATTTATGTTAGTGTAGTATTCGTTTCAGATTTATGTTACTATAACATTCTCCGTGCATCGTATGGGTTTCTTATTAGTATATATATATATATATATATATATATATATACTGGGAAAAGAAAAATATGGTTTGAATTATTAAGGAATAATTATGGAAAAGAAATATAGGTTATTATTTTTGGGAATGGTTATTTAAGGAAGATAATCTTCCTATTAACCTTATAACCTTCCAATAATCAGAATATTCTCCTCCTATGTTCTTGAGAGGCGTGTGAGGCAATAGGAAAAAATGGGCTGAGAGTTTTCTTCTAGTTCCTAAGTCAAATCTTAACGGTATTCAGATCAGAGTAGAGAAGTGGAATCGCCGTAAAGAGGGAATCATTTCAACACCGGAAAGTTGGGACATTGACTAGGTATGATTTTCGAGCCCTAGTTGTGTTCTTGACTGAGTTTGATGGATTCAAACACTTGAATTCATAGTTTTATATGTTTAGAAGCGTGTGATCGAATCTAATCTAATTTTGGATAGATCACATAGGTTTCCTGCAGAGAGGATCATGTTGCTGCAGTTTTTCATAGCTTTTGTGTTGGATTATCTTGCTTAAAAGGTACGAGGTTCTTACTACGCATTAATTATGGTTTAGAAAGGATAGATCGTGTTTTTGATGTGTTTTTGTATCAAAGTTTGTGCTTATATGTTGTGTAAGGTTTAAGGTTTGCTTTGGATCATAAAAGTTATGTTTTACTTATGTTTTTTCTGATAAAAATTGTGTAGAGAATGTTTGAGATCGAGTAGAGATCGTAAAGAGTAGAAAGAATCATGTTTATTGTTTTTAGCGTGCAATGCGCATGCACTGGGCATCAATGCGCACGCATTGATGGGGTAGAAAGTCGGTTTTTGTTACAGGATGGTCAATCCGCACGCACATGCTAGAATGCGCATGCATTGAGGGTCAGAAATTAAGAAAAATGATACAACGCTAGTTGTGCACACACACCAAGGGGTAATGCGCATGTATTTCTTAGACAGAAGCATCCTAGATGTTTCTGAATGCTCAATGCACACGTATTCCCGGGAATGAACATGCAATGACCTTGGTTTGAGGAAAAATTGAGTTTTATAACTCGAGTCTCGTTTTAAATGTTCTTTCTTGATATAATAACATTAATTATAGATGAACATGCCTCGAATGAGCTTTTGATGTGTTTAGTTCCGGCACCGAATGTACTCTTCAAGGGAGTTGAAGTTCGGAACCGTCGGAAGGGCATGAAGGGGCTTGTGCTTTGATGAACTAGAGTTCATCAATGTTTGTGTACTTGATAGGACATGGTGTCTAGCTATGTAAGTGGGGGAGTAGATTCGTTAAGGTGAGCTTTATCCTTGAAAACACTTAGGTGGCTAGTTAACAACATATAATAATTACATACTTGCAGAGTAATAAGATTAAACGTCATGTCACTTTTGGTTAGACACATGTGAACATCGGTTATGTGACTCGTCCGGATAGGTGGATAACTGTGTGAACTTCTAGAGGCCAAATGACAGAGGAACTTCCCCGGATGTGTACGCATACTGGGGAAATCCTGGACTAACACTGCAAGCCACTGTTGGTTGGCACCCTATCATGGTGGATACACCTCACGTAGTGCCCTTCATGCTGACGTAACCAAGATAAGTTAAGCTAGAAATGTATAGTCATGACATGTTCATGGACATGAAATGAACCCTAGATTGAGTCGGTCTCCCAAAGATAATTTATTATGTATTAAACTTCATTATAAAGCTTAGTTACTTTGTTGCTTCTATCTCTTACTGAGTACTTTGTACTTACCTCAAATGCATTGTTTTTCTGTGTGTTTGGTGGAGAGAAGATGAACAGGTAGATCCGGAGTTCGAGGAAGACTTTGATGACGACGTTTCAGGACGCCGACATTGAAGCGTTTATTTATTTTTGTTCTTTATTTATAAACTAGACGTGTTGTTTCTTTGGGAACTATGTAATTTCTTTTGGAGGTTTTCATACGATATACGATTCGTTTGGTTTTCCATGTAATAAATGTTACATTTCTATCTTTAGATTTTGAGTTTCTATTCTTGGTTAATCGAAAAATTATACCCGAGTCTTTTTGCTTCCGTCTCGCTTAACTCGATACGATGTAGTAGAGGCTAATATATAATGTGGAATTTATTTTATATTATACGTGCCGAATGTTCTTTTTCCGGATAAGGACTCGGTGTCCGGGTACAGGGCGTTACAATAAAAATCTGGATCTCAACAAAAAAACATAAACAAAACAAAAATAGTCTATTTACATCTGAAAGGAAACAATAACCAGTATAAATTAGAAAATGAAAAAAAAACAAGTGTAGAATACCGATCAGTTGAAATCTATGAGAAATGATATGTGATTTTAGTTGAACCACCAGTGTGTGGCGGTGACCTTATTTAGCTCTCTTACTCAGGTATATTCATTGTGATTTTAGCTCCATTACTCAAGTATATGCATTGTGCTTTCTTTGAATTGATCTGCTCATTTTAGCTTGTTTTAAGGAACAATTGTTGCTGTTTTAAGGAACATTGTTTATTGACATTTGTTGCCACCCTGTTTCTGATCTTTTGATTGATACATAATGGACATCCCCAGCACCTCCTACATTTAATAGTATAGCATGCACCACAACTTAAACCATTGTTGAATAAAGCAGTACTTAAAGCTCAGTGTTTGTACCATAGCCTTGGCTATATAAGTTTCCATACCCACAAGCACCACCCATTATGCCAGATGCATCACCCCCTCCATAAAAAGTTGCATGTGTTGTTTGCCATCTTCCATAATCTGCTAAAATTTCTTGGATGCAAATTGCAAAGAAGAAAATGATGAAGAAAGATAGCAATAATGTGTTCTTAACTATTTATTCATATTTAAATGCAGGCTTTTGTATGGTTTTGGGGATTTTTGAAGACTTGTGCAGTAGGATCGGTAACTCATCATTTCCTACAAGGATTGTAGTATGTAGGCATATTTTTGTTTGTATTTTGGAGTAACGAACAAAGATGTATGTTACTCAAAGACGTGATATTAGGAAATTGAGTAATTATGTATCTACATGTAGTTTTGCTTTTGGAACAAAGTCTTTTTGTATATTTTGATAATATAATGATAATGTTCTTACATGTGGAGGTAGGTTATATTTATGTGATTGATTAAGGTTATATTGAATAACAATGTTGTCAATAAAATTAGTTTTTATGACGGTATATTTAGTCAATAAATGTATTTTAGTAATAATAACGAAACCAATTTGATAAGGGGTTATGCTTATTAATGAGAGTAATTCCCGTCAATATCATAACATAAAGTAAAGAGAAATTGAGGCAATAATGAGGGGCAAATAATATAATAATAAGGAAGTTTACTGTAATTATAAATAATTTTTAATGACGGTATAATTCTGTTATTGAATGTCCTCCCTTTTTAATAACTGGATATATTTACTGTTATTATTTACTTTTACCGGCGGAAGCTATTATAAGGGGCGATAGATTTCCCCTTATAAAAAACCTTCAATGACAGGAACAGTCATTTAATGAGGATAATTACACTTATAAAAAACAACTTTTCTTGTAGTGCATTCTGTCATTACAATTTTTCGTGAGATCCACTATACAAAGAATCTATAAAGGGCCGGCCGTCATTCAAAATTTTAGTGAGAACCGTACCACGATTTTTTCTTTTAAAACAGACTGCATCTCTATTATATTTTACTTTAAAAAGATTTGAATGAATGGTCTCGATTTCAATTCCTTTGAATCATGAAAATAATAGGTCTTTGTATGCGCACTTATATTGGGGGTAGTGTGACTCCTAGGGTGGTCTAATATTGTTTTTTTAGAAAAAAAGAAAGAAATTTTGTTTCTTAAGAAGTAGTATTTCTATTTCTTTCCTCTTCATTTCTTCATTTATTGTAGTGTAATAAGCAATAATATTTTTCACCATATAATATTTTTTCATTTATTTCTTTCCTCTTTATTTCTTCATTGGATCACAAATTTAACAAGCTCGTTCAGTGTGGTTTCTATAATGAGGTTCTTAAAACTAGTGTAGGAATCCCATATAGTCAAAAAGTGAATGTTGATTAATCAGATCAAGCCCATTCATAGTGGATTGTTAATTCAACAAATGGTTCTTCTGTCCGTTCACGAATTAGATTTGAATTAGGGATTGTAACAATTGATTGATTATAATTAGGTTTACACACTTGAATTGTCATATCTAATTAAGTAATAGATTGGTTGGGATTAATTGGATCACGTGTTTGGTTGACCACGATTTAATTTATCATAAACCTTTGAACATTTTACTTATTTCATTTTATTTTAGTCACCTTTTAAATGTTACTTTGGTCTTAGTTCAATAGTTTCGATTATTCTTATTAAATATCACTCTCTGTGTGATCGACTTTGACTCGTCATTCTATACTACGATTGACCTTGTGTTAAAGATAATGAAAAGATTGTGTTAGGATTTGTTTAAATAATATTGTTTGAATTTGAATTATGTTAGGATATATTATTTGGCTTAGATAAACTTCTTCCTATAATTTATTAGTCTATAAATATTGTACTTGTGTTCATTATTATTAATCAATACAATATAACCTCTTTTATATTTCTCTGTTACAGTATCAGAGGTCTCCAGCTAACGCCGTTTATATCCTGAGCAATTTGCAAGAAATTCGTTTGGGTGGGGTTTCGTTACATTTAACTAAACGAATTAACCCTCACCCCATTATTATTATTATTATTATTATTTTATCCTAATTTTTATATTAATCTTCTTATTTTTCTTTACTCCCTAATTTTCTATTTCCCATCCCCTCATCTTTCCCATCGGCCTTCCTCCCCGCATCCGCCGGCATCAATGGCCCTGCTCAAATCAGCCCCTCTCGATCAATAAACTTTCTATCATTATTATCTGTCCAACCCCAGTAAAACATGATTCACTCTTTCGTTTATTAATTTTTTATTATTAAAGGATGATAGTACCCAAAGTTATTTTTTTTCTCTCCATTCTTTCAAATATAAACTCTTCTCATATAATTATTTTCTCTAGCTTTCAAAAACTCTTCACCTATTTTCTTATTTATTTCTAGTGATCAAATTATCTCTCAATTTACTCATTTCATCGGCAGTTATACTTTCAATCACTTGATTTGCTATATCCTGACCTATAAATTCTTCATTCTTCTATTTCATTTTTAGGGTATGATATTCCCTCCAAAATATTTTCTCCTCTCTATATGTGTTTTTTTTTAGTGTATGATATTCCCTCTGAAAATATTTCCTTCTCTCTATCACAGGATTCAAGAAATATCAGGTTGGGAAGAAGTTGTTGCCGATTGATATGGAAAAGTTTTGGGCGGGCACCATCGACGGAAACAAGATCCATTCATTGCGATCAATCTCCATGTTCATTACATTACCATGGGATTGTGGGGGCGTGTTAGAGATAATGACAAGATTGAGGTATGATTTGTTTAAATAATATTATTTGAATTTGAATTATGTTAGATATATTATTTGGTTTAGATAGACTTCTACCTATTTTTTATCAGGCTATAAATTTTGTAATTGTGTTCATTATTATTAATTAATACAATACAATCTCTTTTACATTTCTTTGTTACCTTGTTCTCTTGCTAGTATCAGTGCTTAAAAGCAGATCATGCACCATGTAAAATACACTGAGATTCTCAATTAAAGGGAAATCAATGAACGCTGAGGAATAAAGATTTATTTTTATTTAAGAATGCTAGTAATTTTGTTAAAGAACGCAGAGCTATACAGCAAATTCAAACGGGCAGGGGAGAAGGAAGACAACAAATCGAGAAACATAAACAAAAAAATCACAACACATATATATATATATATATAATAAAACGTTAGAGTACATAATGTGTATACTTTAGTTGGTTACACAGTTAAAATGTTAAGTACACGATCAGACATAATGATTTTTCCGTACTTGTAATCATCTTCATTGCCAACATTTTTTGGTATCCGTACTTTACCGGTTGGTGAGACTGGGCCCAACTTCTTATGATCCAGAGTACAACTTTATTTTGGGTTGTAGTAACAAAATTAAAAAGTTTCTCGTGGTGGTAGTACATTTTAATTGAAGTCTTGAATTTATTCCTTTTTGTGGCTCCGGGATTTTTCTAGTCATCACTACTTTAGGATTAATGAATAAATTGCTGCAGGTTTGGTGCAATGGAATATGATGCTAATGGTAATGTGTATAATCCTACACCTAGTCCTCCTGAACAAGTCAGCAACAATCAGAATGTGGAAAGATAGAGTGAGGTTGCAGAGGCTTAAAAAAAGGATCAAGAATGGAGGTATAGAAACAACCCAGAATAAACGGTCGTATGCTGCGAAGAGGAGAAATAGGATGTCAAAGGCACAAGATGGGGTCTTGAAGTACATGTTAGATATGATTTAAAGCTCAAGTCTTTGATTATGGGAAACCGGTCAGTGGGGCGTCGGATAATCTAAGAGTGTGATGGAAAGACATAGTTAGATTTGATCGGAACGCCCCGGCAGCCATTTTTAAGTATTATGTAAATGACATCATGAGGCAGTAGTAGTGTAGGTGCATATTGTGTTTTTGGGCCTACCCCACGTAGACTTCAAGAACTTCAAGACACAACACTTGCTTCATTGCTGCCTACACTGATGCAACACTGTGAACCTCCACAGAGGCGGTATCCTTTAGAAAAAGACGTTGAAAGATGATGAAGGGCCGCCACCTTTTGATGGAGATGATGATCCAAATGAGTATGATGTTGAATTCAATCATTTTGACCCGAAAAACAATGTTCCTGTTCAGCAGCAACAACAATCATTTTCAGTCAATGATGAAATAATATCAACGCATAAAAGGAATGCAACCGAAGAGTTAGTCAATACGATGAATCTGAAGATGTTGAAGTGTACATTTAATGAATTGTGTGGTGGTTTTTGTGACATCTTCTCAGGAGCATGAATGCTCTATCCACCTGCAGATTGCATACGGTTAGCCGGATCAAAGGTATCTAGAGAAGATCTCAAGAACGTTGAAGGGCGCATCCCGAATAAGGGCCGGCCTTGAGCATAGGTACAAAAGGCCTAGGCTTAGGCCGTCGAAAAAAATGAACATTTTAGGGTCTCCTTTTTTTTTTCAAATTAGGAATTTAACAAATGATCCTATTCATGAATAACTAATGTACCATGGTCAATTCTATTGTTCAATTGTAAATTAATAGAAATTGAAAATGGGAATCAAAATAATTGCAAAAAGTGACGAAGGAAAAAGACATTAAAATGAAATCATTACCTAAAAGGGAAAATACAAACAGAACAGCGGTTGCCATTTTATTGATCTTACTTGTACTTTATTATCAATCCAAACAATTTTAATTCCTTTACAACTATTAAATTAATGATAGGCAATGAAATTTTTTCTAATTCTATTAAACGTATATGAATTCATCAACTTTTTTAATCTGTGTAAAAATTTTAAAATTACATACGTATAGTATGAGAAAGTAAAATGAAAATAATCCTATATAAATAACTTGTTTTGCATAGTCAACAAAAACAATTTCTAGAACCAATTTTATAGATAGCTTAGTGAAACAAGAAAGCTGTCCAAGATAGTAAAGCAGGAAGGAAAGCCAACAAAAAAAAAATTAAAAAAAAAAAACCAAAGACTACTATGTACAGTTATCCCACGCCAATCTTTGCTTAAAAAAAAATTTTAAAAAAACAATTTCTAGAACTACTTTTTGGTGGACAACATAGGACAAAACTTTTTTTCCCTCCTTTCATATGCGAAAAATTAAAATTAAAATAGGAGGAGCATCATTTATTTGAATTAAATGTTTTCTTAAACTTGTCTGAAATATATGTAATAAATGAACAACACATGTATGATCACTACCCAAAATAAAATTAACATTCAAAGATTAACTACTATGAAAATGGTCTTCCAATTCTATAGAGATCTGTATCTAGAAACAAAAACAAAAAAAACAAAAACAAATCTCTAGAAATCTAAGAGGAAATAATAACCGCCACAAAATAGAAAAGGATAAAGCAGAAGAAGTATACCTATCATTTGAGATCCGTAAGAATTGATATGCCATGATCAACGATCTTTTCACTATTTGAATTTTTCACAAGAACCCTTCAACAAAAATTAATTGAAAACAACCGGCCGCATTAAAATTTTCTACGAGAACCATTCCAAATTTCTTTTTGAAAACAGAGTGCATTTATGTTATTTATCATTAAAAATATTTGAAAGGATTGATACTTATAGGTCTTGGTTGTTTAGGGATTGATGGGTCGATATGAAGAAAAGATACCGAATTGATGAAATAGCTTGGAAAGAAATAGCTACGAAGAAACACGCACACTTTTGCTCCCAAGCAGTTTTATTTTTTTTCTTGCTTTTGTTTCCAAATGACCTACCACCTATTTATTGTACTCCTCTCAATAATCTAAAGGTAGATATTATTTTGATCAAAGGGCTATAATTTGTATTCATGATAAACCTAGGAATATTACTTGGAATATTCCTCATACTACTGATTCTGGATATAGAATATTCTAGGAATATTCTCTTACTACATAATCCTAGAAACTATACTATTTCACTTGCCAAGTTTACACAACTCCGACTCTAAAATATTATATCTTATTTATTAATTATCATTAGATTATTCCTCTTCTAGAATATTCTATCTTATTTATTAATTATCTTTGGATTATTCCTCTTCTATAATATTCTAGTTGGCGTGGCATTCCTCAATACTCCAAATGTTTGTCAGCACCCTCATCTTCAAATTCAACATTGGATTTCATAAATCAGTTAAACATAAATTTCTCATCAAAGACTACATTTCTTCCTAGTATAACATTGTTTTAAGATGATGACAAGATTCTATATCTTTTAACTCCATCTACATATGCTAAAAACACTCCCTTCTTGGCACTTGGTTCCAACTTACCCTCATTTAAGAAGATATTAAACCATGCACCCAAAAACCCTCTGATTTGAATATTCTACATGCTTAGCAGACCACATCTCATATGGTGTGTTGAGATTGATCTTTGTGCGAGGTCCTTTTTGATTAGGTAGAAAGTTGTACTCACTGCCTTTGCCTAGAACCTTCTTGCCAATCAAGCATTAGAGATCATGCACTTTGACCACTCCAGAAGTGTCTGATTTATGCGTTCGACCACACCATTCTGATGTGTAGTTTGCCTTATTGTGTGGCATCTGGAAATGCCTTCATTTTTTGCATAACTCGTCAACTTCAGACCAATAGAATTCCAAACCATTATCAGTTCTAAGTCTTTGTATCTTCTTGTCTGTATGATTCTCAACCAATGCCTTCTACTCCTTGAAATTTTTAAATGCTTCAATCTTATGTTTCATCATGATCACATAATTCATTCTTGAATAATCATCAATCAGTGACATAAAATATCTATGACCACCAAAAACTTCCACCTTAAAGGGCCCCATTAGTTAGAATTCACATAATCAAATGTCCCCATATTGTGAAGTTGCTCCTATGTACCTACCCAAACACACACGCTCACGAATTCCAGCTCCATGACTATGTCCCTCAAGAAGATCAGACATAGAAAGAAATTGCATCCCTTTTTCACCCATATGACCAAGCTTCATATGCCATAACTTAGTCATATCCTTCTAATATACATTTGATGATGCAACAATGACAGAACCTTTTATACTAGAACCTTGTAGATAATACAAAGGCCCATGTTCGGCACATTTCAGAATCACATCTGAACCTTGGTAGACGTTCAAAACTCCACATTCACCTATGAATCTGAAACTCTTTTTGTCCAAAAGACTAAGTGATATCAAATTATTTGTCATGAGTGGAACATGTCTTACAACCTTTAGTGAGCAGAATTTAGCATCATGTGTCTTGATCTGAATTGAATCTATTCCAACCATCATGTAGACATTATTGTTGGGAATAAAAATATGTCCTCCACTATTCTCCTTATAAGTTGTGAACCACTCTCTCTATGTACAAATATGGTATGATGCTCTTTAATCCAGAATCCACACATCACTATGTTGTGTTGATTATCCATCCACTAGATTTATGTCTTTCTTCAAATTGTTGCCTAGTTCTGTTCAAGAAACGGTTCCAGATTTAATTTTCGATGCTACTTCTTCATTGGACATTCATTTTTTCAATGTCCCATCTCCATACAGTAATTACAGAAATCCTTTGCCGTAGGGCCATTGAATCCACCCTTCTTGAACTTCTTGTTTCTTGGTTTTTATCCCGTCTACTTCTGCTACAGGAAACCAATCCAGCAGTCTGACTGTCTATACCTATACCTATTGCTTTATGGCGTAACTCTCGAGTATGGAGGGATGACCTAACATCTTCCAATGACAATGTATCCTTCTCAACAATAAAATATTGCACAAAATTCTCAAAACATACTGGCAATAACACCAATATGATTAGAGCTACATCTGATGAGAGTCAACCTTACTATGTGCATGTTTCAACCACCATTTACAAAACTATTGGCTTATTTTTGTTGTTTTAGACCTTTATTAGGGTAAAATCTCATTGCACTCTCACTAGAGGTAAACCGTCGCATAGATGGGAAACTTGGCATTTTACGATGATTTTAACCCTATACGAGCCCTATCTTTCTTGCGGAATTATGCTGGTATGTTGGTTGTAATTTGAAATGTAGGAAATAGGTGACTCGTGAGCCCGGGAGACAAGGCATAAGGCTTAGAATGGCAAAAACGAAGTTCAAGAATGGAAGAAATTTAGAAAAGTGAAGAAATGGTGTCTGGCAGTGTTTGGCGCGCGCCAGGAGCTGTTAGCATACACTAAAGGCCAACAGAAGGATCATCAAGTTTTATACAATCTTTAGCATGCGCCAGTGTTGTCAGCGTGCGCTAGGAATATAATATAGCTAGAAACATGGTTTTTCTGAAAATTCTATGTACACAAAATATGGTTCCAGTCATCATTCAAATTGCTCAAGTTGATGTCAAAATAGCGCTAATTGCATTAGAAAAAAGGGTAAATCATCTAGGATTGTATGAGCAGGTTGACCTACATCAATGTTCTTATTGATGGACCACTGGAAATCACTAAGTCCATAACTATGGATGGTCAAACTTAGACTGTTCCAAAGCCCAAGAAGCAGTGGGGTGCTGAAGATAGAAAAAGAGCAAACCCTAACAATATTGCTATTGATATCATCTACAGAACCTTGGATAGCAATATGTACATGAAAGTGAAGGATTGGAAGGCTGCAAAGGAACTTTGGGAAAAGTGACAACTTATATGTTAAGGCATTGATGCTATCAAGAGAAATAAAATCAGTGTGGCCAAAAAGAAGTTTCAAGATTTCAAAATGAATACAAATGAAACAACTGAGCAAATGGAGTCCAGATTCAATGCTATCATGGATGAACTCACCCTGCTGAATGTAATCTATACAAAAGAAGAGATCAATACAAGAATATTGGAAGCCCAACCTGCAAAAGAGGTTTGGGAGATGAAGGTTACTGCCATAGAAGAATCAAGGAGTCTACATGAAAAAGACACATTCAAGTTGTTTTCAGATGTCAAAGCATATGAATTTTGTAAGAAAATTATTCCTGATATTGAAAAAGAAGAACCAAACACCACTGCATTGGCTGCTACACATAAAGAAGAATCATCGGGTGCTCACGATGATCTACCTTGGATGAGATGCAAGAGCAAATTTCCCCGCCGAGCAAGAAAATCAGAATGATGAAAACTGGAAGGGGTTCTCCAAGAAACTTCACCAATAAATCAAGTGAAAAGAAGAAGGTGGAATCCAAGAAAGATAATGATTATTTGTGTTTTCATTGCAAGAAACAAGGATGCTTCAAACCTGACTGTCCTGATCTAAAATAGAAAAAAGAACCTGATTATGTGTGCTTCAACTGCATGAAACCTAGACATTTCAGACCTGATTGTCCAGACCTACTAAAGAACAAAAGTCAGCAAAGAAGATGTGGCAAGAAAGCAATGGTTGCTGAAGATGAATCAGGCTATTAATTTGAATCAGAAAAAGGAAATGAATCTGATGATACTGCACTTGTTGCTGATATGGATGATTATGGTTTAATGGCAAATATGGAAGAAACTGAGGAGGTATACAACTCTATATCTACAAATAATCCTGCCGATAGTGATTGTGAATCTACTTGTGGTTCAAATCGTAAAAATTCTGACAATGAAGAAACTTTGGATGCCATCCTTAATCAATTGAGGAAAATACAATCTGGTTATGAGATTGTGAAGGCTGAAAAAGAAGCTCTTCAATCAGAAATTGAAAGGTTAAAAGCTGAATTAGGAAGTCTCAAGGGAAAGGAAAAAGAGTTTGGACAGAATCAACATAAGTCTACTTTACGTTCTGTAGCTGCTGAATCAGCTGAACAATCTAGTTCCTCCACTGCATTCAAATCTAGAAAACCTTATGGTAATAGAACATGCCTTGGATTTGGAACTCAACAATCTACTAAGAGTGGATCCAGTAAGGTCATTTACCCAAGTACCAGAATTGGTCCTAAGTTTGTGCTTGCATAAGATCCAACTCCCAAAAAGGTTGCTAATGCAGTGAAGCCTACTGAGAATACTTCAAAGAGGCAAAACCGAAGTAAAAAAGGACATCAGTACCAACCAAAAAGTGTAAATCCAAAGGTAGGACTGTTGGACCTTCTAGACCTACTGATAGCAGACCTGCTGCTAAGTCTGTTGGACCATAAAAGGGCAAAAATCCGAAAAATTCCAAGGATAAGAATCCTAAACCTAAAAATGTTAATCATTCTAGGGATACATATCTCAGGAGGAAAGGTAGATTGTTCCCTGCTGATGAAGATTGGAATATTCATGCCCCTACTGTTAGATACAATAGATATAACCATAATGCTAGGGTAAACCCTCAGCAGAGGACTCGGTTGAGGACTTATTCAAGACCTTAACAGGGATCTCAGCAGACTCCATATTACAGGGTTGTTCCTAATAGACAGAAAACCTATGGTTATGTTAGTGCTTCTAACAACAGAAATCACTTTAAACAGCATTACATACCAAACGGCCAAAAAACATATGTGAATCCTACACAACCAAATGTTAGATTTTATGGAAATGTAGGATGCATATATGAACAAAAGTGCAATGCTTTTCAAAGAAGACCTTATGGAAATTTTCCAAGGGTCATGCTTACCTCTGACCACTATGGACCCACACAGTTTTGAGTACCTAAAACACATTAACTTTGTTTTGTAAGGTGTCTGGTACTGTGACAGTGGATGTTCTAGACATATGACAAAGAATAAGCATTGTCTGACAAATTATGTGGCAAAGGATGGTCCATGAGTCAATTTTGGAAACAAGAACACACCGGGATACACAAGAGGATATGGTACACTTCGGTGAGGAATGAATAAACTATCGGGAATGTTGCATTTGTGGAAGGATTTGGACTATAATCTACCGAGCCTTTGGACGGTTCGTGACATGGGTTACAAGGTCACTTTTGACAAAGGATACTGTGTTGTCATTAGTGAAAAAGGTGAACAAGTTGTGTTGGCTGGTAGAAGACAACAAAACATGTATGTTGTGTATTGGTCTACTACTGTTCCAGAGACATGCCTGATTGTGTATACTAAGTCAGAAGTGAATTGGTTGTGGCATAAGAAGTTGAATCATCTTAACTTTGATGATATCAATCAGTTGGTGAAAAAGAAGTTGGTGTTTGGTTTGCCTGATATCACATTCAAATAGGATGCTATATGTGATCCTTGTCAGCAAGGTAAACAAACAAAGTCAATTTTCAAGTCAAAGACTAAACAATCAACAAAAAGAGTCTTGGAGCTAATGCACATGGATTTATTTGGACCAGTAACACCAACAAGGGTAACAGGAAAGAAGTACACTCTGGTAGTTGTGGATGATTATTCAAGATACACTTGGGTAGTATTCATGAACAAGAAAAGTGAAACACTTCAAATGATGCCTGAACTTTTGAAGAGATTGCAAATGAGAAAAGTTTGACAAGATAGTGAAGATCATATCGACAAGGGTACCGAGTTTCTCAATAAAGTCATAAGAGAATATTGTGAGCGAAATGGTGTGTTGCATCAATTAGCAACATTTCTTTGGTACACCTCAAAGCAAAATGGGGTTGCTTTGAGAGAAAAAACATGACTTTGAAAGAAGCAGGAAGGACTATGATCTGTTAAGCATTATTAACTGAAAGATATTGGGCTGAAGTAATCAATACAGTATGCTATACACAAAATAGGACCCCAGTAAACAAGAAGCTGCTGAAGACACCTTATGAGATATGGAATGGAAGAAAACAAAATATATCATATTTCCATCCATTTGAAAGCTAGTGTTTCCTTGTAAATCATAAGGAGCAATTGAAGACTATCCAACCAAAGTCAGATGAAGGAATCTTCTTGGGATATTCTTCAATCAGCAAGGCATTCAGGGTACTGAATAAAAGGACATTGAAACATGAAGAATCAATACATGTTGTATTTGATGAACCTAAGTTTGCTGGAATGGAAGATGAAATTTCAGAACCTACTGAAAATCTCCAAGTCATTGATCCAGAATGTGTTGATGTTTTGGAAAGGATAAATGACTTAAAAGTTTCTGACTCAGCCCCTGCTGAAGAACCTTCTTGTAACACTACTGATGCAACAACTGAAGCAGTTCAAGGATCTGTTGAACCCCCTACTAAAGCAACAGCAGACCCAACTGAAGATGAGGATCTTGAGAACCAAACTAACCAAAATCCACAATGGTTAAGGGATCACCCTGCTGAACAAAATATTGCCAATATACAACAAGGTGTAAGGACAAGAAGACAATTGGAAGCAATGTTTACTTGTTTTCTATCTCAAATGGAGCCTAAAGTTGTTGAAGAAGAAATATCGATCCAAATTGGGTAATTGCTATGCAAGAAGAATTGAATGAATTTGAAAGAAACCAGGTTTGGACACTAGTGGAAAGGCCTACTCATGCAAATATAATTGGAACAAAATGGGTTTAAAGAAACAAATTGGATGAATCTGGTACCAATGTAAGGAATAAGGCCAGACTAGTAGCAAAAGGCTATTCTCAAGCTAAATGAATAGATTTTGATGTATGCCCCAGTTGCAAGATTGGAAGCTATAAGATTATTCTTGGCATATGCTGCTTATAAAAACTTCAAAGTATACCAGATGGATGGCAAAATTGCATTTTTGAATGGCATTGTAGAGGAGGAAGTTTATGTACAGCAACCTCCGGGTTTTGAAGTTAAAAATCAAGAAGATAAAGTGTACAGACTTAACAAGGCACTTTATGGCTTGAAACAAGCACCAAGAGCATGGTATGAAACCCTATCACAATTCTTGGTGGACAATGGTTTTACCAAATGTACCATTGACAAGACTCTTTTCAGAATCAATGAAGGGGACAACACCCTGCTGGTACAGATTTATGTTGATGACATAATTTTTGGTTCTGAAAATGAATTACTGTGTGAAAAGTTTGCTAATCTCATGAAAAGAAAGTTCCAAATAAGTAAGATGGGAGAGCTGAACTACTTCTTGGGATTACAAGTCAAACAAATGAAAGATGGAATCTTCATTCATCAAACTAAATATACCAAGGAGTTGCTGAAGAAGTTTGGCATGGGAAATAGCACCAAGGTATCAACTCCTATGAGTACAAGCATCAGACAAGATGAAGATAATCAAGGCAAAGATGTTGATCAGACTTTATACAGAAGGATGATAGGTAGTCTGTTGTACCTCCTCACGCGGACGGACGATATATCCTTTGTTGTAGGTGTTTGTGTAAGATTTCAATCAAAACCAAAGGAAAGTCACTTAGTTTGCCGTCAAAAGGATTCTTAAGTATTTAAAAGATACTTTGGGAGTAGGGATATGGTATTCAAAAGATGAAAGCTTCAAATTTATATCCTACTCAGATTCTGATTATGCTGGATGCAAGATTGATAGAAAAAGCACAACGGGAACTGTCGAGTTGATGGGAAAGAGGCGGTTTCCTGGTTCGATACGAAACATAATTCAATATCAACTTCCATTCTTTGAAACCGAATATATTCTTTGCTTTGGAAGTTCTTGTGCACAAATACTATGGTTAAGACAACAGTTAAGGGATTATGGAATTGAAGAAAAAGAAATTCCTATAATGTGTGACAACACAAGTGCAATTGCAATAATCCTGTTTTGCACTCAATAACCAAGCACATTGATGTGAGACATCATTTTATAAGAGATCATGTTGAGAAGAAAGATATGGTGGTTCTTTACATCCCTACTGAAAATCAACTTGTTGATATATTTACAAAACCATTGGATAGTGAAAGATTTGCTAAGTTAAGAACTGAACTTGGCATCATAAAAGTTGACTGATTCTCTAACCATCAGCAGTGCACTGGAATTCACCAAGGGGATTATTCTTTGCTATGTTGGGTGAGCTCACGTAGCAGACTAGTTATTGGTATCAACAATTCCATGTACTTAAATAAGTTTGGACAATTGAGCAAATGAAGTTGCCAAGGGGATTGGTCTTTGTCCTGTTGGGTGAGCTCACTTGAAAGATCAGTCATTGGTGTTAAATTTCATCTTATATAATCAGTTGGACAAAACAAGTGAGTAAGAAGATCAGCAGAGTAACGCCTTATTGTCGTAAATTTCGTTGAGCCATCTTTTTCAGTAGGCTGCTAATCCAAGTCTACTGAAGATCAAGACTGCTGGAGTATATGTTACAAGACAGTCAAACTTAAATGAAAGTCAATAGTAATTGGATATTATTCTTATCCTTTATAACTGCGGTTACATTATCCAACGGTTACAACTCTTTATGGGATCAATTAGTGGGACACATGGCAACATCTCATTTATTCCAACTTTAATCGCGGTTAAATGATACAGCACGTGTACAGTACTTTCTTGACAGTTACTACCCACTTTCTTTCCTTATATATACAGACATATATGCAGAGGTGATGCTTACATTTTTAGATCGATTTTCTCTGAGAATACAATGTGCGAACACAGATTTACAAAGCTTTCTCTTCTTTTTTCTCAAATTTCTAATGGCGGATAAAGGTTATGTTCACATTGGAACGAGCCAAAGTGTTAGAGGGTTCATTGTAAAAGAATCAAAAGATATGTAGGATTAGAGGATGTTTTGAATCTGAGATTGGAAAGCATCTCTTATACAAATGTTACAAATTTATGGAGAAATATAGTGAATAGAGATGATAGAGAGGCATTTACTACCACTGTTAATGCCCAGGAGATTGAAATCTCCTCAAACCTGCTGAGGGAAGTATTCGGATTTTGACCTGGAAATGGTGCTCCTACTAATCCTGAATTAAAGGAGTAGTCTAGATTGGAGTTTGTTGATGCAATAAAGACCAACAAATCCATAAAATCATCACTGAGTATCAATATGAAGCATATCATAATGGAGTATAATCTGCTGAGCAAGATTATAGCTAAAAACATTCTTGGATTCAGTGGAAGCCGTGACACATTGTCTGGACCCAAGATTGACCTGCTGATAATCATATGCAAGAGTATGAAGTTTGATTGGGCCGGATTCTTTGTCCAATACATGAAGAAGGTGATAACAGAAGACAGAGATGGGACAATGAATTTGAAAACACTGCCTTTGGGCTTGATGATACATGCCATACTGACTTATTTGAAGATTGCTGATGTTGCACCTGTAAAAATCAACAAGTCAAGATACAAACAATAATTCAGTTATCTCATCCCTGGTTTGGATGATGATGAAGATTTAGATGCTGAAAGGACAGAGAGTGACAATGATGGAGATGATGATGCTGGTGGTGAGCAGGTTAAGCAAGTTACACAACCTACTACATCTAAGAAGGCTGCTGAGAAAAGAAAGGCTAGTGATACAAGAAAGATCACTAAGCTTTTAAAGCCTAAGAGGACAAGGCAACAACCAGTAGACACTGCTGAGTCCACTGAGGGTCCAGTTGAAGTTGAATTTACTGAGCCCACTGATGTTATTAGGAAGAAATCTGCTACGGAGATTTTGAAAGAACAATATAAAGAGGATGGAAGAAAAAGGAAAGCTGCAGAGATTGAGGAACAACCTGCAAAAAGAAGGAAACAGGTTGTGTAAAAGAATGTATATGGTAAAGGCAAGGAATTAAGGGTCCTGGAGGACCAAAGAGAAGAAGAAGAAAAGGTTGTTGAGCCTACTGAGGATGCTCATGTGGTTGTTGAGCAACAGATTGAAGAACCATAGCACACTGATGTACCTGAGCCTATTGTGGAATTTGTTGAACCTATTCAAGACCCTGTTGTGGATGCTATAACTCAGGGGGAAGAACACACTACAACAGACCCTGTTGATATGCATATGTCAGGGGGAACCTAGTGTGGAACAGTTGGAGGTACTAGGGACAAATATACAACCTGATGAACCTACGAAGCTGTTTGTATCTGCTATAGATACATTGACTCATCTTGTTGAAGCCTTTGGAGGATAACATGTTAAGCAACCTGCTCCAAGGAAGCCCACTATGCCCTATGAAAGAAAAGAAAATAAGTCAAAGAAAGAAAGGGTGGATCCTGACTTCCAAAGGGTTCAAAAGTAATTTGAATGGATGTTTGGTTTTATAAGAGACAAACACCAGCTATTTATCCAATGAGTGGTTTTGAAGAATGGGCATTTGAACAGTTAGAAGTATAAATTTTTCTTGGAGTGATTGACACTTCTCTGTTGGAGATGAAGCTGATGGCAATTATAGAAGATGGCAAGTTAAAGAAGTACATTGTGTTTAAGGACCCCAAGTTTAAACCAGATAGTGATGATTCATCATCATCTGATTCAAATGATGATCATCCTATGTTCCTTGGGGAGTCCAGTGGAGTGGCCAAGGAAACATATGTTGAAGCAATTGGTCAAGGATCTACTGAGGAAATAGCAGATCAGCCTGCTGAAGGTGACAAGTCTACTGATAATCAACAGACTGACAGTTTAAATGAATAGCTGGGAATTGTATACAATGAGGAGTTGGAAATACAGCTTGCTAGGAGAAAAACCAGTAGAAAACCTTATGAAAAAAGTCCTATCTATTAGTGATGAAGCGCTTACCATTGTACTAAAACCAATTGGAATTAGTAAATGTGCTACTATATTTCCTTATATCACGCCCCCTCAAGTGTGGGCCTAAAGAAGGGAGAGATGCCCAACACCTTGACATGTTTTTTTTGGAAGTGTGGGCCTATAAGAAGAGAGTGGGTCCAACACTTGGTTTTTTTTTTTGGTTTTTTGTTTTTTTAATTGTGCTGGAAGCGGGGCTTGTACTCGGGATCTCCTGCTCCATTACCATATTAAGATTCTTTTTTTTTTTTTTTTTCTCTCTTTTGGTCTTATTATTATTGTTATTATTAGCATATAATAAATCTTTCTGTCATTATCATTTATCAACCTCCAGTAAACCTTGATTCAATCTTCCTGATATTTCTTTCTCCCTCTATTTCTTCTAGTATGAATTCTTTTCTCCAGCTTTCAAGCACTCTACCTCTAATTTCTTATTTCTTTCAAGTCATCAAAATACATTATGTCTCTCAATTGACTCATTTCATCGGCACCTATCCTTTCACTCCCTTGATTTTCTTTTATCTCAATTTATAAATTCTTCCTTCTTCTATATCTTTTTTAGGGTATGATATTCCCTCCAAATCTTTCTTCCTCTCTATAATTTCTTCTATGACTCTTCCGAACTTTTTGAGTCATCCATTACAGATTCAAGCAATATCAAGTTGTGACGAAGTTGATGCCGATTGATATGGAGAAGTTTGTGGAAGACACAATGTGAAGAATACCAGATTCATTCATATCGGGCCAATCACCATGTTCATTGCATTACAATGGGATTGCGGGGGCGTGTTAGAGATAATGACAAGATTGAGTTATTTAGATAGTTATATTTGAATTTGAATTATGTTAAGATATATTCTTTGGTTTATATAGAGATCTATTTATCATATATTAGTCTACTAATATTGTAATACTTTTCTTATTATTATCAATAAAATCCACTACAATCTCTTTTATATTTCTCTATTATGGTATCAGAGCCGGAGGCGAGGGTTCGTAAGCCTTAAACTTGGTGAACCATCGCCCTTCCTCGCCCTTTCCATTTTTTCCGCGCTAGCCAAAAAACCCTTTTCTGTAGCCATTCTAGTTCCACGGCTCATGACGACCACCCAGTTCTCCCCAAAATGAGTCTTTTAGTAAAAAAAAATCAATGCAATTAAGTATTCCCTGCATTGTGTCATTCATTGTGCACAATTTTTAATTATTATTTTTTCAGTTTTATGGTTGATTAATCTTTACAATAAATAAATATGCATTCTTTGATTATAGCATCAAATTATTATTTTCTTTTGTATCTATTCTATATCCATTTTCAGATGCAATTACAGAAGACAGATCCTTCGTTGAACGGTGTAAATAAAGCATGTTTGCTTTAATCAGAAAGAAGAAAAAAATTGAATAGATTTTTCGACAACAAAAAAATTCCACAGGTTAAAGACAAGAGGCTGGAGACAAAAGAGCTAAGAGCCAGGAGCTAAAAGCCGTGGGTGTCAAAAAAACCGTTTCATCTTCTATGTTGACAAGTAAATGTTACCTCCAACCCCGACAATGTTTGAGGGAGTGTAATAAAGCAAAAGATCAAGGCTATCAAGATGAAGATATAGATGACATTCAATAGAAAATTAGAATGGATTTAGGTGGAATAAATGAATAGTATTTATCTTAATTTTTTTATTTAAATAAATATTTATCCTTAAGTTTAGTTATTTTGAATTTGATTGCTATCACATTTATCTCCTATAGAAAGGAGAAGGCAGTGTAATATTTGATCAATTCAATAAAAAAAAGCAGTTCAAAGACTTTATGTTTCCGTACACATTCTGATTTTCTTTACTATCCTCCACAGATGATGAAGGGGAAAGCCATTATTTTGCCTTAGGGTTTAATGTTGACTTAACAACCTCGTTTGTTCTCTACCATCTTCCTTGCTACCCCCGGTCTCAACTTCATCTTCTTTGGCGTTCCAATCTTCGATTTCCGACCTATCTTAGGGAGTAAAGTTCAAACGTTGTGTAGTGACACATGAAATATGTGATGCAATTGAAAACTAATTGGAAGAAAAAATAAGTCAAGAAAGAAAACAAAACATTATGTCGGGTAGTATAACAAACAAACAAATTATAACCGGTCTGACAAATGCACAAATGCACTTACAATTAACTAAAAAATGAGAAATTCTCCTAAAAATAAAAAAAAAAAGGAAAAATTTATTATAATTAGATATAGTGGTTCAAATATATCTAATTGTGTTTGTTGTTGATTGTATAAGGATGGTGCTCCTTGTGCCATATGATGATGCCCTATAGATTATTCGATAAAATTGGCGACGAAGTTCGAAGACGCCCTTGGAATACGCTATTATTAGCATAATTTATTGTTTAGCGCTCGTAACCTTTCGTTTTTGGTATGAACGGGGTACCTATTGTTTCACGTTCATTTCCGAATCAAACTACGCTTGAAATAGTTGATTATAACAATACATGATACACAAGTCGAATCTAAACTACTACCTCCGTTCCAAAATATAAGTCGTTTTGAGTGTTTTCACACAAATTAAGAAAGTGGTTGAATGACATAAATTTTAAGTAGAAAGGACTAAAATATCTTTGACTATCATTAATGAAATGATTATAAAGTGTTGAAAAGTAGTTTGATTGTTAATAAATTAGGGGTAAGATAGTAAAAATAGTAATAAATGCTTCATTGGTAATGTAGAATGACTTATAATTTAGGAGAATCAAAACGAGATAGAGTGACTTATATTTTGGGACGGAGGTAGTATAATACTTTTTTGAAAGATTGGATGCATGTGTTTTATGGCAAAAAAATGTGATACCATATTTAATTTTGAGTAGTGTCATTAAACAATCCAATTAAAAAAAAACAAAAATTCCTCCTGTCACTATGCAAATAATAGCAATAACAATAAATTAACAATAACAACAATAATAATAATAATAATGATATAGGAGGACGCACCTTCGTCTGATTTAAGTGTTTAAACTTATAGTTTTCAGGAATGTATGTCCGAAATTTGAACACAAAAAAACCGTTCTTATTGTTTCCATAGGCCTTCCGCTTTCTTTCCCACCCAAGTTAAAAAAAATTTAGATTAAAAAATGAACTGTCAAATAATATTCTGATTCTATATATGTATTATTCAGATTTCCGAGAAATGGCAGACGTGTTATTTTGCGAAAACGAAATATTATTATTCTTTACTTCCTTTATGGAGTTAAGTATTTTGTGGATATATATATATATATCTATATCTTATTATATAGAGGAAGGGATTTAACCCGAATACCCGATTTACCCGCTCCATCATCTTAAAAAAACCTATGAAAGGAAAATTAAATAACTCACATGAGCTAAAAAAACCACTAAAAAAAAAACCACGCATGTATTTTGTATAACTCACACGTGCAGGAAGGGATTTAACCCAAATACCCAATTGACCCGCTCCATCATCTTAAAAAAACCTATGAAAGGAAAATTAAATAACTCACATGTGCTAAAAAAAACCATTCAAAAAAAAAAACCACGCATGTATATTGTATAACTCACATGTGCTAAAAAATAACTCACGTGTTTCAAACCTCAATGAAAATTTTCCGAAAATCCTATCCCAAATCTTTCAATTAGTTTCATTGTATTGCAATTTCAACTTTTTTTTTTCAATTATACATTTGGCCTCAACTCAGACTCTTTTATATTTCATTCTTAGGGATTTTGGAGCCGTCCGTTCAGGTTCTTTATGAATTATTGACGCATTGCCGGAAGATCAAGATTGAGAAATTTGTTACCAAAAATGTAGATTGTATAACTCACATGTGCTAAAAAATAACTCACGTGTTTCAAACCTCAATGAAAATTTTCCGAAAATCCTGTCCGAAATCTTTCAATCGGTTCATTGTATTGGAATTTCAACTTTTTTCTTTCCAATTATACATTTGGCCTCAACTCAGACTCTTTTATATTCATTCTTAGGGATTTTGGAGCCGTTCGTTCAGGTTTTTTTTCTTATTTTTTTAATTATGAATTATTGATGCAGTGATTGCAGGAAGATCGAGATTGAGAATGTTTTTTCTCCGATATTTGCTTCAATATGCCTCTAAACCAAACGAAAAGAGCCACGCGGGATAGCAAGCAGGAATTCAGTGACAACGATAGCACATTCACCGCATCCAGAAGAGTGCAGAAGAGTAAGAGTTTTTGAGTAATCGTCTGCTGCAATTGTAGAAATCAAGCAATCTGAGTAATATTCACTGAATATGTATTTTTTTTTGTTTTTGTTTCTCTTACATATGTATTGAATAGATTGAACGATTTTGTAGTAAACAGCATAGTATTATTCTTCAAAAGGTTTGTGTGAAGTACATATCTTTTTTTTCCTTAAGGAATTATGCACATATATTTGTTCGGTATTGTGACTTTGATGTCAATGTTGGTGAAATAAAAAAAATGAACAATGTTATTTGTAGAGAGAAAATGAGTCCTGCAGATGAAAAAACAACATGTTGCAATTAAAATTGTCAGAAGTACCAAAACTGTGTTGGTTGTATTTGTGATGCAGGGACCGTTTCTAGAAGGTGATGTGAGCAGATATGGATGGGGAAGCCGAAGACGGTGTGATTAAGTTGGCGCTATTTTTTCTGAAAAGCACCTACGGGGAACAATGACATAATTTCCGGGTAAAATTGCTTTATTATTTTTTTTTTCTCCATATTTTTAAAGTTTTTTGTTTTGTTTTTGTGAAGTAGGTTTCAACTTGCATTCCGAGTTTTGCAGTTGATGAATGACTAAGTGTTAGAGATTCTGATGGACGAGGTGAAGGTGTTGTATATAGGGATATGGTGGATGGAACAATGACGATTTTGAAACAATGATGGTTCTAATCTATCAAGTCTTCCCCTTTGTAAGACCTCTTTCACTCTTCCAATATTATACATCTTTCTCTGATTTTTTTTCTTGTTTCTTTTCGGGGATTAATATTTCTCAACTTTCAAGTGTTTGATCCTTAATAGTTTTTCAATGATGAATCTAACGGTGGAGGGATACATTGTCAAATTCTACTGTAGGGAACACTTGATTCTGTAATTGTTCTTTACCGACACCATTAGAAATATTATATAATAGTGTATAATATTGCTGCTAATACAATGCCATGGATAAGAATACTAATTGAGATGTGAATAAGTGGTATTATCAATGAAGCATGAGAAAACATTGTCCCGGTGATGACATTTTGAAATCATCCCCGAAATACTTGCGAGATGGTGCATCAGCTCTTCCTGCTTGAATTGCCTATTGGAAATAATTGATAAATTCTCAGATGCTGATAATTGTATTATGACCAGTTTAGTACCTTCCTTCTCTGATTGGGTCAAAGAAATATGGTACTATATTGTTTTATGTTATTAATCAAGTTGTTGATGATGTAATTGCAGTAATACCGATTAGGTTGTGCAAATGGAGTAATACCGGTAGGTAGTTTCATTATCCATTTTTGTTTGTGAATTTGATTTATGTTTTACTTCGATCTCTTTTGTTGTATAATTTGAAGTCTGGGGCTTTTAATGAGTTTAGAAAACGTAATACCGTCCCCGCAACCTTTTTTTTTTAATTTATAAAATGTAATGTGGATACTTGCCTTAAAGGAAATTCTCTTGCTGTTGGCGGCATATTCAGGAAATTCTAAATTCTTTCTCCTTCTATGTGTGTATGCATATTTCAATACTAGGTTCGGAAGCAGTTGGAATTTTTCCACGGACCATCTTATGCAATTTCTTATGGTTATCAACGTGGAGGCTGATCCTCTTCTTATTATTCCGAAACTCCAAGCTGCTGAGGAAGATTTATCAGATGTTGGACAAGTCATTGCATGATGAAAGATATCTCTTCTATTTTTTCTTCTGATAGTTTTAATTTTGTTATGCGTACAAGGTATGCTCTTGCCGATCTTCTTACTAGACATGATTCTTTTATTCCTGTTGGTTGTTTGGTAGAATGGGGAGTTGTTCCTCCATGAAACTTGATTGTGATAATAATTGCGCCTAATAATACATTTGTTTTTCCTAAAAAAATTAATATCAGGGTACGCGACATCCTTCTATAAGGCTAAAATTTTAAAAATCATTTATTTAATCATTGAACGTCTAGCTTGGGTGATGTTTTTTGTTTTCTTTTGTTTTTATTGGAGATGCTACCTTTAATTTTTAATATTCATAATTGACAGCTCTTGAAGAGTACTACGTCTCTGCCATTCGGAAACGTAGTGTGAAACCTGTTTGTCATTTTTCATCCATCTTTGCTAACACTTATTTTTGGCAGTGTTTTTATTTCATAATGATATCACAATATATATAGTTCACATTTCACATGTCATTTATATGTCAACTCTTACCAATGTCATTTTCCTTATCTTTTATACAGATATATGAGTCCATATATGATATATTGGGTGAAATATTAATTACCTGGACCAAACATATGACTAGATCATCAATTTGCAGCATGTGCTTTTGTGAATAAACACTACGGAATTCTTGAAAATTCTTTAGGATTTGTGCTTATATTTTACAGATATCCAGGTGCAATAGGGTCGGACGGTGGAACGGCTTATGTGACAATGATGAATGAGGATGGAAGATAAAATATTTATAGTAGGTTCAAAATTTAATGATTGTGGATTAGAATATATATGAATTCACCGAATTGTAAATATCATTCCATACTCAGATACGGTGCCTTTTTTTGCCTTTTTTTGGTCGCAATATAAGCATGGTATTTTTAACTTACGAATTGTGTTGTATTCAATTTGTTTGTGGATTATCATCGATGGTTTGTTCAGTAAAAAGTTCTCCTCAATCTTGACAAGGCGATGCCCCAAATAATGTTTTTGTTGCGGTCAATGACACGGTTGATATCGGTAGGGTGGAGAAATATTGAAGACTCATATGTCGATGACTTCATTCTTGACCACTTACACCACAACTTAATACTTTAGATACTTAGATGAGTCCCACGTTTCACAGAATTATCCAGGAGATCAAAAGAAAGGGATTCACATAGGTAGGAACAAAAAAATAACAAGTTCACTTGGAGAATTTAGCTTTCCCATGTGGGTCGGAAAAAAAAAAGTTCATGTACTTAGAGAATTTAGCTTAGGGTCTTTCGATGGGAGGTTTTTTATTTGTTTTTTTTTTTTTTTAATTTGGCTTAGCACTATATAGTTTTCATAATAGATTTTTTCTTTTGGGTTTCACTGCTTTGACGAGGCAGAGTTAGGTGCTAAGAGTTCCTAAACTTTATTAAGGCAGCTGGTTTGACAATCTTTTGTACTTTTCTTCTTTTTCTATTTATACGGAAAAAAATTCTTTCAAAAAAAGGCACCGGAGCCTTATGTAATATTCATATGATAGCTTAGACACAAGAACAATTGCTTCTTTTAGCAATTTGGAATTTTAGCAGATTTGGTACGTTGTATTCTATTTTTTGATGTGTTATATAGTGAAAAAGAAAGTTTGTTAAGTGTTCATTGTATGACTATGTGTTGCAATGAATAGTAATGGTTGTCACACATATATGTTATCTTTGCAATTCTTTATGATGTTTCTATGGACCCGTGCATCATGCACGGGTTTTTGACTCGTGATGAAGATGCAAGTTGATAAAGATTGAACCAAATATGCAGTCATTTTCCTAAATGATTTATTTACTGTTTGATAAATTTATACATAATGGGACTAGGCTACTATATAAGTGTAGCCATATTTTTGCGAATTGTTAATTTATTGTATGATTAATTGATTTGCATTTATTTAGTTGAATTTTTTTTCGGTTTTCTTACTGTTGTCTAAAACGTTTTTTTCACCCCGGAAACAAGTTTAATGTGCTTTTATTGTACTCCTTCCATCTAAATTTGTTTAAGACATTTTGGAACTCACAATATTTAAGGAGACATCAATTAATGAGTTGTCTGGTCATTTAAAAGTTGACTAATTTACCTTTTATCCTTTTATATGTAGCATTATTTTCACAATATTGAAGAAGATATCAATTAATGAGTTGGGGCAATTTAGGCTATTAAAACAAAAACTTGAACTCTATTTAGAGTTATGGGACTGATTTTGGGACATCCAAAAAAGGAATAAGTCCCAATTAAATTGGGACGGAGGGAGTAATATTTATTTGCCATGCTATAAATTTTCCCGTGCGATAGGCACTTCTTTTTGTGAAGTCTTAAATAAGGGTTTTTATTTATTTATTTATATATTTTCTTACTTCCATGTCATATGTTACTAGCATGGTACATGTGCATAATGCGCTGGACGACTGGACCTTTTTTTTAATATAATTTGCAGGACATATATAACAAGCTCAAGAATGTTTTATATATTGGCAGCCCTTGACTCTGAGCCACTAGGTTACTTGATTAACATCTCCTTTCATTCCGTGGGACAGGGGAGTGTGGGCCCTTTCGGTTAGGGTTTAACCATTTTATTTATTTATTTATTTGGTTCGCTGTCATTATATCTTTTTGACTACTAACAAGTCAAACTACATAGGTGCTATTTAAATTTGAGCGTCTTTGACAGTCACAAACAAGATAAAACACCTCAATTATTTCATTTTCGTGACATAGTTTTTATTTATTTATTTATATTTATTGTATTGACGTATAACGAACTCTGCTATTTATGTACACGGCAAAACTTTGGATTTTCTCTTATGATCGCTTATTGATTGCAATGGAATACATATTTATTTTATGATGGTACCAGAGATGTGCAACCGTCCCGTGCAATGCACGGGTTTATGACTAGTATATATATATATATAATATCAACATGCGTATGCTGTACATTGGTTGTACAGGTGCACAATTTCATTGGTTAATATCAACATACGTATGGTGTACATTGGTTGTATAGGTGCCCAATTTCATTAGTTATATATATATATATATATATATATATATATATATATATATATATATATTTATATTTGTGATATATATATGTGATATATACACATGTGTAAATTGATTTATGGTAATAAGATAAATATAGTCAATATAAGATATTGACAATATATTAGAAATATTTAATATAAGATATTGAATATTAATGAGATAAATCAATCAAATATATTTTCCTTATTTTATTAGGAAAAGGTTTACTTTCTCCCCAATCTACTAGGAAGATAATCCCAATCAGATTGAGAATTGAAAGTGGCGCCCCAACACCTATATAAGAAAGGGGTTGGCTAGCTCTTTTGCACATCAGAATTCGAAGAGCTAATAGTTCTTGTGAAAAATAGAGAGCTTCCTAGAGAGAGATTTTAGAGAGATAAAAAGTCGGTCAAGCAGTCGAGTTTTTAGTGATTCCAGTGAGGTGCTCGTGTGGTTCACCGGTAGAGGCCGAACGCTTGGGCGGCTTCGTGCAGAAACTACAACCGTAGACAAAGCGTCGATCCAATTAGATCAACCAAGGTATTCTTTTGTCTACTTCTTTTATTCTCGTTGCTTAAACGAAGTCGATCTTGGGTAAAAGGAAATCAAAATTTTGAATTCCGCAGTGTTACCACATAGATTTCCTAATAGATACCTAAAGTGGATGTTCGAGTAGGATCATATCGATGTAAAAGTGACTTCACAGTTTGGACTTTTCGGATTTCGATGTAATCCTTGGAATAGATTGGCTATCCAAGAATTATGTTCACTTGGATTGTAGAGAAAAGTGAGTGGCCTTTAAGGTACCCGGGAAATCATCTAAGACTTATCAAGGTAATCTTTACAAGCCCAGTAGAAGCGAAATCTGATAGTATCAGCTGTTAAGGCAATAAGTGCTTGTCAAAAATGTTGTGAAGGCTACTTGTTGTACGCAGTGTGTGTGGAAAAAGAGAAGCCTAAGTTCTAGGATACCCCTATAGTAAAAGAGTACCATGAAGTGTTTCCAATAGAGTTACCGGGAAATATGCCGGATAGAAAAATAGAGTTCGAGATCAAGTTAGTACTCGGAGCGGCACCAGTTGCTAAGGCACCCTATAGAATGGCACCAGCTGAATTAAAAGAGTTGAAAGCTCAACTTAAGGATAAGCTTGAAAGAAACATAATTCAGCCTAGTACCTCACCTTGGGGAGCCCCTGCTTTGTTTGGCAAGATGAAAGATGGTAGCATGAGAATGTGTATAGACTACCGAGCACTGAATAACCTCACCATCAAGAATAAGTATCCCTTGCCAAGGATTGGCGACCTGTTTAATCAGTTGCAAGGTAAGAGAGTGTTCTCTTAGATTGATCTTAGGTCGGCTTATCACCAGTTGAAGATCAAGGTAGCAAATATACCGAAAACGGCTTTTAGTACGAGGTATGGACATTATGAGTTCCTAGTTATGCCCTTTGGACTCACTAATGCTTCATCTACATTTAGGGATTTAATCCAGCGTCTTTCATGCCATACTTGGACAAATTTGTGATAGTGTTCATAGATGACATCCTAGTTTACTTGAAGGATGAGAAAGAACATGAAGAACACCTAAGGATAGTGTTGAACACACTTAGGGAGAACCATGTGTATGCTAAGTTCTCGAAGTGTGACTTTTGGTTGGATCAAGTCGGTTTCTTGGGTCATGTCATTTTTGGAGATAGCATTCAAGTTGATCCGGTGAAGATCGAAGCAGTTGAGAAATGGTCTAGTCCGACTGCAGTTCCAGAGGTGAGAAGCTTTCTCGGTTTGGCTGGCTACTATAGGAAGTCTGTACAAGACATCTCAAAGAAAGCTACCCATCTCACCTGACTCATGCAAAAGAATATGAAGTTTGTATGGACTATTGGGTGTGAAGATGCTTTACAGACAAATCCTTAAGCGTGAAAACAAATCTAGACTGTGACTTAAAGTCATCCTTGTCAGTTTGGAAACTGGCATCTGTGTAACCTCGTAATACTAAATCTTCATTCCCGAAAACCAAGAACTTATCCCTTGTACGTCTCATGTACTTAAGGATATTCTTGACAGCAATCTAGTGACCATCACCTGGATTGGACTAGTACCTACAAGTCATACTAAGAGGGTACGAGACATCTGTTCTTATGCATAACATGGCATACATGATAGACCCAATTGCCGAAGCATAAGGGACTTTACTCATTTGTGTAAAAAACCCTAAATTTGCACTTAAATTTTATAAGGTTTTACTCCCACTAGCCAACTATTCCCAATTGGTATTCAAGAATTTAAATAATTTTTTAGTCGATGGAATCCTATCTAGTTGACTCGATCCCCGACGTGGGCCGATCGACCGGGTCAAGTTCGAAGGTGGGTACTAATTACCGATCGAATCTTAATCGATTTCCATTGGTTGACTAGTCAACTCTTTGACAGTTCACATCTCAATGTGATAGCCACCTTTGTCTCTAAAATCAGACGGTCCTGACGTGGGCCAATCACCGTAAGATTCTTAGTCGAGTCGTAACCCAAAAATTCATGAGATCTCATAACGATCATATCTCGATAATGACGATATACCTATGGTAGGTCAAATCCCGACGTGGGCCGATCAGTTGGATCCGAACAAGGGCTCTTCACCGTCATTATAATATTGGCAGACAATTTTTGACTCGATTTTTGGCGTGGGAATAATTTTAAATTAATTAATTCACTTAATTATTTTGGTTCAATTATGGTCTCATCTACTATGTGCATATTACTACCATATCATATAAAGTAAAACATACACAACATTCCGCGCACAAAATAACCGATATGATCATGGACTTTTACTAGGTGCGGTTTCGAATACAAACTGACGAAACTACGGGTCACAAACTAAGGGTATCTGCAACCGCCAATAGAATCTTTATTGTTGTACGCCAATGGATTCTTTATCTCTCCTTGGTCTTCAACTTCTTGCTCCATTCTTCTTACATTATTATCTATCTAATAATTACACCCGCCGCTCACGGGGGGGGGGGGGGAGCTAACGGGAATGGGATAAATGCAAAAAGTAAACTAGGTCACGTCTTTATAACGGCCTAGGACAATTTTTCAAAACCAACATAAAGAAATCATTCCCATCTATCCTATTGGTCGAGTCCATGATCAATCGGGGTCCATACAATTTTATCTTATGAAAAAGATTGAATTCTAATTTTCAACTACTTATGCGTCTTTATTTTATCACATCAAATAATTAAATAACATTTAATTAATTATATGAGTTAATCGAAAATTAAAATTAACATTTAATTTTAAATAGATTTTAATTTCAATTAAATTTGAACTTTTCAAAATAAAATTAAAATTATAAAGTCTGCTATTTTTTTTCTTTCCAAAACTAAATTTGACTTAGGCCTGGCCACTTTCCAAAATGAAAATTTTGGAAGTGGCCTAGGCCTAGGCCTTTTACAAATCAAATATTTGAAAATTGCATAGGCCTATTCCAAATCAAATATTTGGAAAGGCCAAATAATTTTGGTTTAGGCTTGGCCACTTTCCAAAATCAAAATTTTGGAAGTGGCCTAGGCCTAGGCCTTTTACAAATCAAATTTTGAAGGGGGCCTAGGCCTATTCCAAATCATAATTTGGAAAGGCCAAATAGTTTTGGTTTAGGCCTGGCCACTTTCCAAAATCAAAATTTTGGAAGTGGCCTAGGCCTAGGCCTTCGACAAATCAAATATTTGAAAAGGGCCTAGGCCTATTCCAAAAAAAAATTTGGAAAGACCAATATACCATATGGTTTCCCAATGGTCCAAACTATTTGAACCATTGGTTGGCCATATGAAACAACTAAACAAACGAGATATCTATGCACAATAAATATCACAAAACGAAAAGGGTCGATCTCCCATTGGAAGAGGACAGCCGACGGACGGCAGCCATAAGGCCACCGCCGCCGCCGCCGCCGCCCTAGAGGAGGGGGCCGCTGGCAGTCGGCCGAGCCCCCCATAAACCCTATATATATATATATATTTTTTGTTTTTGTTTTAACGTCTCGTGATTTATACCTTGCCTCTATTGATTAAATACTACACAATTAAATTATGCTTATTGCTTAAGCTCGAAGTCTGTCTCTGATACCACTGTTAGGAAATCACTAGTTTAACGCAGCTGAATTTAAAATTTGATTTCCCTTTTCTAGATCGTTCTTTGTTTAATGCAATAAACACATAAGTAGTTTGAAGGTTATACCTTGATGATCTATAAGATCGTCGCTTTGACCGTCAACGGAGAGTAGTTCAGTGCGCAAGCCGTCCACGCGTCCGGCCTCTATCGCTAATCCACACGAACCCCTTGCCGGAATCCTCCTAGGATTTCTATCGGAAAAACTCCGGTTGCTAGACCGGCCTTCCTCCCTCACAAACTCACTATGGATTGCTCTCTATTTTACACAAGAACTATGAGCTCTTGCAATAGTGATGTACAAAAGAGCTTGACACCCACCTCTTATTTATAGTCAAAAGTGGCGCCCCATATGTGTGTAGGAGAAGAAAACTTTTTCCCAATAAAATAAAGAAAATCTTCTAGATTGATTTATCTATTTAATTATAATTAATTTTGCCAATATCTTATATTGAATATAATTATCTTATTACCATAAATCTATTTTTCCAAAATCAATTAATATCTTATATTAATAATATGGTAATTTTATTAATTAAAGTGCACAATCCAAGTGTATCTCATACACTTAAAGGTGGCGCCCCATCAGTCAATTAATTGACTTATGGAATATTCTTTAATTAATATAATTTATATAAAATTAATATCTTGAATATTATATATTCATAATAAATAAATACCACCATATTAATTTACCACATAACCTTTATAGTCTAGAGATAAACTTTCCTTATTTGGTTATCAACTATAACCGCATTTTAATCTGACTCGATGTTCATATGTGTGTGACCCGATAGGCTTCCGAATATGTTGGCCATAGACACAAAGTGCAATTTACTAAAATGCCCTTCATACCTAACGATCATGGGATAGCGTCTAGCAACACACTGTGACCCCCAATCTTCGGAAGAGTCAAAAGCAATGACTACTACCTTTCATGTGAAGCACTTACCGTGTAACTTACAATCCTATCGTTGTAATAATATCCATACGATCGTATCTCGAGTGTCAATACATTAACGATCATATCTTATAATCTGGATATCATGCTCTCTCGGGATAACACATTTACTCCCACTTTGCAAAGATTCTCGAGAGGTAGACACTCCTTATAAGAAGGCCATTTCGGATATTCGTTCCCAATCATAGGATACGCGATTCCCGGACGACCAATCATGTATACTCCGCATGCTTCAATATCATACCCAATCACTACCGCATTGATCGCCCCGTGGTTAGGAGAAATCTCAATAGTGTCAAAGCATGAAAATCCACACCGTGATGCCATGAAGACTCCGGTCAAAAGGATAATTACAAAACCGCCACATATTGTGACACTTAATGTAAGTGGGTCAGTCTAACGTACGCATTCTCTAATACACGTCCACGTACAGTCCAAGTGTCCCTACACTTCGATAGATAAGATTTATCCCAATCTTCTAAAAGATAGAAGACATCCAATACGTGCTAGTCTGATTATACTAGAATGTCCCATTTGATAATATGTAAGACTAGAGACATTTAAGTACCAATCTTGTTATAGTGACTAGAGATCTCATCAACCATAATCACAATCATGATTTCTCTATCACAGATTGACACTAGGGACATTACTATATATAAACAACAAATAACATGAAGATAAACAATATATAATAACATAAGTTCTTTTATTAATCATAATAAAGTTATTAAATGAACTAAATAGATTGCAAATGACCCAACCCGGTCGGATCCGGTCCAACCCGATTGGGTTTAGGACACCTTTCCAACAGGTTTGTCTGTCAATTCTGGAGAAGTTTGTAAAGGGCTTTAGGTACAAAGTTAGAATTGAGTACGGTCTTCCATCTTCAAACAGACGGACAGTTGGAAAGCACAATCCAAAAACTTGAAGATATGCTACTAGCTTCTGTTTCGGAAGTAGGAAGGTCATGGGATGATTACTTACCTGTAGCCGAGTTTGCCTGCAACAATAGTTATCATGCAAGCATAGGCATGCCACCGTTTGAAGCTTTGTATGAAAGAAGATGTCCAATGCCGCTGTTTTGGGATGAAGTCGGGGAAAGACAAGTCACCCCGGAACTGGTTGATCAAGCTAAAGAAAAGGTTCAGTTGGTAATGAAGAATTTGAATGCAGATCAACAAAGATAGAAAAGTTGAGCAGATGTTAGAAGAACGCCTCTTGACTTCGATGTTGGTGAGAGAATTTATCTACGAGCTTCACCAATGAAATGAGTGAAACATTTTGGACAGAAGGGAAAGCTATGTCCAAGGTACGTTGGACCGTTTGAGATTCTGGAAAGAGTTGGACCTTTGGCTTATAAGCTCAAGTTACCGGAATCAATGTCGTGAGTCCATAACGTTTTCCACATGTCAATGTTGAAGAAGTGTTTGAAAAAGACTGATGTTGAAGTTACAGTTGACCCGGAAGTTCTTCAATATAACCTTGCATACAATGAGAAACCGATCAAGTTTCTAGACTGGAAAAAAAGATCATCAAGTTACGGATGATACCTTTGGTTCTGGTGCAACGGAGCAATCATTCACCGAATGAAGCGACTTGGGAAGTTGAAGCCGACATGATCAGCGAGTTTCCAGAGGTTGTGGACTTACCAAGTATGTTCTCGTTTCGAGGATGAAACTTCTCTTAAGTATTTTGGGTACATATATATATATATATATATATATATATATATATATATATATATATATATATATATATATATATATATATATATATATATGTATGTATGTATGTATGTATGTACCGGGAAAAGAAAATTTTGATTTTAATTATTAAGGAATAATTAATGAAAAGAAATAATCGGTTATTATTTTTGGGAATGGTTATTTAAGGAAAATAATCACCGCATAAAGCTTATAACCTACCAATAATCAGAATTTTCTCCTCCTACGTTCTTGAGAGGTGTGTCACGCAATAGAAAAAATGGGATGAGAGTTTTCTTCCAGTTTCTAAGTCAAATTTTAACAGTTTTCAGATCAGAGTAGAACATCGGAATCATCGTAAAGAGGGTGCCATTTCAACACCGGAAAGTTCGGAATTTGACAAGGTATGCTTTTTGAGCCTTAGTTGTGTTCTTGACTGAGTTTGATTGATTCAAACTCATGAATTCATAGTTTTATATGTTTAGAAGTGTGTGATCGAATCTAATATGATTTTTGATTGATCACATAGGTTTCCTGCAGAGAGGATGAAGTTGCTACAGTTTTTCATAGCTTTTGTGTTAGATTAGCTTGCTTAAAAGGTACGAGGATATTCCTACATATTAATTATGGTTTAGAGAGGATAGATCGTGTTTTTGAAGCATTTTTGTATCAAAGTTTGTGCCTATAGGTTGTGTAAGGTTTAAGGTTTTTCTGATAAAAATTGTGTAGAACATGTTTGGGATTGAGTAGAGATCATAAAGAGCAGAAAGAATCATGTTTAGGGTTTTTCAGCGTGCAATGCGCATGCGCAAGGCATCAATACGCATGCATTGATGAGGCACAAAGTCGGTTTTTGTTAAAGGATGCTCAATGCGCATGCACAGGCTAGAATGCGCACACATTAGGGTTAGAAATTAAGAAAAGTGGTACAACATTGGTCGTGTGTGTGGACCAATGGGGTAATGCGCAGGCATTGCTCAGACAGAAGCATCCGGAATGTTTCTGGATTGTCAAGGCGCACGCATTCCCATGAATGCGTATGCATTGACCCTGTTTTTGGGAAAAGTTGAGTTTTAAGCCTCGAATCTCATTTTAAATGTTGTTTCTTGATATAATAACATTAATTAAAGATGAACAAGCCTCGATTGAGCTTCTGATGTGTTTAGTTCCAGCACCGAATGTACTCTTCAAGGGAGTTGAAGTTCGGGACCATCGGAAGGGTATGAAGGGGCTTGTGCTTTGATGAACTAGAGTTGATCAATGTCTGTGTACTTGATTGGATGTGGTGTCTAGATGTCTAAGTGAGGGAGTAGAGTCGTTAAGGTGAGATTTATCATTGAAAACACTTACGTGGCTAGCTAACAATAGATAATAATTACATACTTGCATAGTAATAAGATTAAACATCGTGTCACTTATGGTTAGGCACATGTGAACATCAACTATGTTACTCGTCCAGACAGGTGGATAATTCTGTGACCTTCTAGAGGCCAAATGACAAGGAAACTTCACCGGGCATGTATGCATACCGGGGATACCCGGGACTAATAGTGCAAGCGACTGTTTGTTGGCACCCTCTCGTGGAGGATACACCTCGCGTAGTGCCCTTGAGTGCTGACGTAACCAAGATAAGTTAAGCTACAAATGTATAGTCATGACATGTTGGTGGACATGAAGTGAACCCAATATTGAGTTGGTCTCACAAAGATAATTTATTAAGTATAAAACTTGATTATAAACCTTAGTTAATTAGTAGCTTCTACCTCATTCTGAGTACTTTGCACTTACCTCAAGTGCATTTTTTTTATATGTTTGGGGAAGAGAAGATGATCAGGTAGATCCGGAGTTTGAGGAAAACTTTGATGACGAAGTTTGAGGACGCCGACGTTGAAGTGTTTATTTATTTCTATTCTTTATTTATATACTAGACGTGTTGTTTCTTTGGGAACTGTGTAATTTCTTTTTAGTTTCTCTTGGACGTTTTCATATGTTATATGATTCGTTTGGTTTTCCAATGTAATAAATGTAACATTTCTAAGATAAGGAGTCGGGGTCCGGGAACGGGGCGTTACAGCTGGTATCAAAGCGAAGTGTCCATTAGGCTTCCTTTCTTCCTTAAGATAAGATCTTTTTATACCACATAGTAACATTCTGATCCTTCCTGATCATTTGTAATGTTAAGTGACCTCTGAGATACTCATGTCGACAAGGTTTGAATCGGAAGTTCTATGGACCAGCAAGAAGCAAGTGGTTTCGTTCAAGATGGGGGTCTAGTAGTTGTAGTTCATCTAGAATATGTTGATGATCGTGTTGGAGTTTACCGTTAAAAAACTAGAAGAAAGAAAAGGATCTTATAGTTTGAATCCTACGAATCATGGTGTAATTTTAGGGATAGGTCGGTTATCCAAGAAATTTTGTCTACATGGATTGTAAACATAAGGAAGTACCTTTCGGTGAGGAATGCACCGAGTAGTGGTTGAATAGTGAATTTTTAGTTGTTCAAGAATGGTTTGTCCCATGAGATCCAAGCGGGAAGGTTGGGAAGTACACCAAGGAACAAGGATGAAATGTTGAACAAGGTCTTGGAAGATGAGACCTTCAGGTACAAGCCTTTAGTCATTAATAGTGCTAAGTGAAACTCAAAATCAAGGAAGCGGGAATGACGACCCGAGTTTTCCTGTTTGAGTTTTCTCCGTGGATGCAGAGTATGCAGAACCGGATGATAATTTTATTTCAGGCACCTTTATTTTTTTATTCTTATTTATTAAACTACTTTTATTGCATGTTAAATCATGTTGTATTTGTATTAAATAAAAAAATTCACATCTTAGGTACAATAATATTAGACAACTTAGCGGTTACGGCCTTGATCTATACGGGAGCGTCTAATACGTTCATGTCATCTAAGATAGCTAAGAAGCTGAATCTACATTCAGAGACCATAAGAAAAACCTCGGAAATAACTACACCATTAGGAACGGTAACTAAGGTAACTAGGATGATACCTCAAGTGGATGTTCTTGTAGGATCATATCGATGTAAAAGTGAGTTCACAGTTTTGGATTTTTCTGATTTCGATGTAATCCTTGGAATAGATTGGCTATCTGAGAATTATGTTCACTTGGATAGTAGAGAAAAGGGAGAGAACTTTCAGGTACCCAGGAAATCATCTAAGACCTATCATCGTAATGTTTACAAGCCTAGTAAGAACCTACATCAACTAATATCAGCAGTTAAGGCGATAAGAGCTTGTCAAAAGGGTTGTGAAGGCAACCTGTTATGTGCAGTGGATGTGGAACAAGTGAAGCCTATGTTAGAGGAAACCCCTACAGTAAAAGAGTACCCTGAAATGTTTCAAGAAGAGTTACCGGGAAATATGCCGGATAGAGAAATAGAGTTCGAGATCAAGTTAGTACCCGGAGCAGCACCGGTTGCTAAGGCACCCTATAGAATGGCATAGGCTGAATTGAAAGAGTTGAAAGCTCAACTTAAAGATATGCTTGATAAAAACCTAATTCAGCCTAGTACCTCGCCATGGGGAGCCCCTGTTTTGTTTGTCAAGAAGAAAGATGGTAGCATGAGATTGAGTATAAACTACCTAGCTTTGAATAACCTTACCATCAAGAATAAGTATCCTTTGCCAAGGATTGATGACTTGTTTAATCAGTTGCAACGTAAGAGTCTATAAGATTGATCTTAGGTTGGGTTATCACCAGTTGAAGATCAAGGTAGCAGATTTACCGAGTTCCTAGTTATGCCCTTTGGACTCACTAATTCTCCATCTGCATTTATAGACTTAATGCAATGTGTTTTCATGTCATACTTGGACAAATTTGTGATAGTTTTCATAGATGAAATCCTAGTTTACTCGAAGGATGAGAAAGAACACCTAAGGATAGCGTTGAACACACTAAGGGAGAACCAATTGTATGCTAAGTTCTCGAAGTGTGACTTTTGGATGGATCAAGTCAGTTTCTTGGGTTATGTTATTTCTGGAGATGGTATTCAAGTTGATCCGGTGAAGATCGAAGCAGTTGAGAAATTTTCTAGACCGACTACAGTTTTAGAGGTGAGAAGTTTTCTCGGTTTGGCTGGCTACTCTAAGAAGTTTGTACAAGACTTCTCAAAGATAGCTACCCCACTCACTGGACTCACGCAAAAGATTGTGAAGTTTGAATGGACTAGTGGGTGTGAAGACACTTTCTAGTCATTGAAAAAGAAGTTGACTACAACCCTAGTTTGGCAGTACTAAAGATCTTTGATAATTACGACGCCTAAACTGATGCTTCGGGACAAGGTTTAGGATGCGTGTTGATGCAATGAGGAAAAGTAATCGCTTACGCATCTAGACAGTTGAAGGTCCATGAAAAGAATTATCCAACACATGACTTACAGTTGGCAACGGTAGTGTTTGCCTTAAAGATTTGGAGGCACTACTTGTATCGAGTTAAGGCTAGGATCTTCAGAGACCATAAGAGCTTAAAGTATTTCTTCACTCAAGAAGAATCTGAATATGAGACAGAGGAGATGGATGGAATTCATAAAAGATTACGACTTGGACATTCAATACCATCCGGGTAAAGCCAATGTGGTTGCAGATGCCTTAAGAAGAAAACTGGTGCTTGCAGTTTCAAGCCTTGAAGATATGGCAGGACGGTTAAACGGGATGAAAATCCAGGTTTTTGATATGATTGAAGATCGATAGTTTGTGGCACCATTGTTAGCAAGGTCGGACCTGAGGGATGATATTCAGGAAAAGCAAGATGAAGATCAAGTTTTGGTTGATCTGAAGCGGGTTGCGAGGGATAAGCCTATAGTGGGTTATGTTTTAGATAAGAATAGGAACCTTTGGTACTATGATCATTTGTTTGTGCCTAATGTCGGTGATTTACGACAAAGAATTATTGAAGAGGCACATATGATTGCTTTTGCAGTTCATCTAGAAGCTACTAAAATGTACATAGACTTGTAGGAAAATTTTTGGTGGCCCTCGATGAAAGTGAAAATAGCTAAGTGTGTAGTAGAATGTGATACTTGCCAAAAATTTAAAGTAGACCATAGAAGACCGGGAGGAATGCTTAAGCCTTTGGATATCCCTGAATGGAAATGGGATAAGATCATGATTGATTTTATCACCGATTTACCGAAGACGAAGAGTGGACATGATGCGATTTGGGTGATTGTGGATAGATTGACCAAATCAGCTCATTTCCTACCAACCAAGGTTGATATGTATTTGAAGAAGATGACAACATTATACGTGGACAATATAGTGATGTTGCACGGAGTACCTATCTTGATAGTTTCAGATCGTGACAGTCGGTTTGTCAGTCGATTCTAGAGAAGTTTGCAAAGGGCTTTAGGAACAAAGTTAGATTTAAGTACGGCCTTCCATCCTTAAACAAACGGACAATCAGAGATAACAATCCAAACACTTGAAGATATGCTAAGATCTTTTGTTTTAGAAGTAGGCGGATCATGGGATTATTACCTAACTGTATCCTAGTTTTCCTACAACAATAGTTATCATGCAAGCATAGGCATGACACCATTTGAAGATTTGTATGGGAGAAGATTTCGAACGACGTTGTTTTGGGGTGAATTCAGGGAAAGACAAGTCACCCGGCCGGAATTCGTTGAGAAAGCTAAATAAAGGGTTCAGTTGGTTAAGAAGAATCTGAAGGCAGCACAAGATAAACAGAAATGTTGGCTAGATGTTAGTAGAAGACCTCTGGAGTTCAATGTTGGTGAGAGAGTTTATCTACGAACTTTACAAATGAACGGAGTGAAACGTCTTGGACAGAAGGGAAAGCTGAGTCCAAGGTACGTTGGACCGTTTGAGATTCTGGAAAGAGTTGGACCTTTGGCTTATAAGCTCAAGTTACCGGAATCAATGTCGAGAGTCCATAACGTTTGCCACGTGTCAATGTTGAAGAAGTATTTGACAAAGACTGATGTTGAAGCTACGGTTGACCCAGAAGTTCTTCAAGATAACCTCGCATACAATGAGAAACCGATCAATATTCTAGACTGGAAAGAAAAGATGATCAATGGATGATCCCTTTGATTTCTGGTGCAGTGGCGCAATCATTCACCAAATGAAGGTACATGTGAAGTTGAAGGCGACATGATCAATGGGTTTCCAGAGTTTCTGGACTTACCAGGTATGTTGTAGCTTCGAGGATGAAACTCATCTAAAGGGGGGATGAATGTAATATTCTGATTTTCAAGAAAGGGTAGACGTGTAATTTTGCGAAAACGAAATGTGATTATTCTTTACTTTCTTTATGGAGTTAAGTATTTTGCGGATATATATATATATATATATATATATATATATATATATTGGGAAAAGAAAAATAGATTTTTAACTAAAAGGACATATTCTTAACTAAATGTGGAATGCAGGACATTGTGAGTTAATAAGAACGAAAGACCTTCTTTTATCCTAAATTACCCTTCTCTTGATACATTCACCAGTTGTTATAAATAATAATAATAATAAATAGCTGCCAACCATAAAAAATAAGAGACTTTATTTAATTAATTATGACAATTTATTGTAACGGACAATCACTATTCCATGATTTAGGCATCCATTATTACTACACAATTTTTATTTTAATGTTAGAAAAATACTCAGTTGATCTATAAATTTGATGCAAAATTACTCCACCTATGTTACTCAATCCATATCAATGTTACTACATTTTTCCTGTTACTACATCTAATTTATTGGTTGTTACCACTTCTTTATAAATGTTACTATTTTTTTTTGGCAGTAGTCATATCTATTTTATTGTCTGTCGCTACCTTTTTTCGAGTGTTACTACATATTTTTGGTTGTAAATATATTTTATTGGTTGCTATGGCTTCTTTTTTTATGTTACTACATTTTTTTATTGGTAACCACATTCTTTTGTAACTATATTATATTGGTTGTTACTACTTTTTTTTATTTGTGACTACATCTTTTTTATAAGTGTTACTATATTTTTCGGATGTAACTACATATATATTATTGTATTTACTATATATATATATATATATATATATATATATATATATATATATATATATATATATATATATATATATATACATATGAAACTAGGATAACCGTTTTGGGAAGCTTTAAATCACTATAATTACTCCAACTTAATGCCTAGACTTAAATGCTCAGTATTTTATCACTCAATTTTACAAAAAAAATAAAATATTTCTATTTTATCTTTTCAGGGTATTTATGTCGATTAATAATGAAATTGTCCTTTTTAATCGTCAGAAAATGAAATTGTCCTTTGATCCTGATTTGTTTACTTTTTTGTCCTTCTTGCCTCTTTCCCCAAAGAAAAATATGATTTAATTATTAAGGAATATTTAAGGAAAATAAATAATATGTTATTATTTCTGGGAATGGTTATTTAAGGAAAATAATCATCCCATTAAGCTTATAACCTACCAAGAATCAGAATTTTCTCCTCCTACGTCCTTGAGAGGCGTGTGCGGCAATAGAAAAAAAAAGGGCTGAGAGTTTTCTTCCAGTTTCAAAGTCAAATATTAACGGTGTTCAAATCAGAGTAGACCTGCGGAATCGTCGTAAAGAGGTCGTCGTTTCAACACTAGAAAGTTGGGACATTGACAAGGTATGCTTTTTGAGCCCTAGTTGTGTTCGTGATTTAGTTTGATGGATTCAAACTTTTGAATTCGTAGTTTTATATGTTTAGAAGCGTGTGATTGAATCCAATTTGATTTTGGATTGATCAAATAGATTTCCGGCAGAGAAGATCAAGTTGCTCCAATTTTTCTTAGCTTTTGTTTGGATTATCTTGCTTAAAAGGTATGAGGATCTTCCTAAGAATTAATTATGGTTTAGAGAGGATAGATCGTGTTTTTGATGTGTTTTTGTATTAAAGTTTGTGCATATACGTTGTGTAAGGTTTAAGGTTTCCGTTGGATCATAAAAGTTATGTTTTTCTGATGTTTTTTCAGATAATAACTGTGTAGAACATGTTTGGGATCGAGTAGAGATCTTAAATTGTAGAAAGAATCATGTGTAGGGTTTTTTAGCGTGGAATGCGCATGCAAAGGGCATCAGTGCGCACGTATTGATGAGGAAGAAAGTCAGTTTTTGTTAAAGAATGGTCGATGCGCACGCACAGGCTAGAAAGCACACGCATTGAGGGTCAGAAATTAAAAAAATTGATACAACATTGGTCGTACGCACGCACCAAGGGGTAATGCACGTGCATTGCTCAGACAGAAGCACCCTGAATGTTTCAGGATGCTCAATGCACACGCATTCCCGTGAATGCAGACACATTGACCCATTGAATGCACAGGCTCGTTTTAAATGTTGTTTCTTGGTATAATAACATTAGTTAAATATGAACAAGCCTCAATTGAGCTTCTGATGTGTTTAGTTCTGGTACCGAATGTACTATTCAAGGGAGTTGAGGTTCGGGACCGTCGGAAGGGCATGAAAGGGCCTGTGCTTTGATGAATAATAATTCATCAATGACTGTGTACTTGATAGGACTTGGTGTCTAGCTATCTAAGTGAGGGAGTAGAGTCGTTAAGGTGAGTTTTATCCTTAAAAACACTTAGGTGTCAAGTTAAGAACAGATAATAATTACATACTTATAGAGAAATAAGATTAAACGTCATGTCACTTTTGGTTAGGCACATGTGAACATCGGCTATGTGACTCATCCTCACAGGTGGATAACTGTGTGACCTTCTAGCGGCCAAATGACAGGGGAACTTCACCGGATTTGTATGCTTGCCATGGAAACCCGGGAGTAACAGTTCATGCCACTGTTGGTTGGCACCCTCTCGTGGTGGATACACATCGTGTAGTGCCTTTGAGTGCTGACGTAACCAAGATAAGTTAAGCTAGAAATGTATAGTCATGACATGTTGATGGACATGAAGTGAACCCTAGATTGAGTTGGTCTCACAAAGATAATTTATTAAGTATAAAACTTAATTATAAACCTTAGTTAATTTGTACCTTCTACCACTTACTTAGTACTTTATACATACCTCAAATGGATTGTTTTGTTTGGGGGAGAGAAGATGAACATGTAGATCCGGAGTTCGAGGAAGACTTTGATGACAACGTTTGAGGACGCCGACATTGAAGCGTTTATTTATTTCTATTCTTTATTTATAAACTAGACATGTTGTTTCTTTAGGAACTATGTAATTTCTTTTTAGTTTCTTTTGGAGGTTTTATACGTGATACGATTTGTTTGCTTTACCAATGTAGTAAATGTTACATTTCTATCTTTACATTTTGAATTTCCATTCTTTGTTATTCGAAATAAATATACCCGAGTATTTTTGCTTCCGTCTTGCTTAACTCGATACGACGTAGTTGTGGCTGACGTATGATGTGGAATTTAGTTTATATTACACATGCCGAACATTTCTTTTCCGGATAAGGACTCGGTGTCCGGGAAAGGGGCGTTACAGTTGGTATCAAAAAGAAGCTTCATTTAGGCTTCCTTTCTTCCTTAAGATATGATCTCTTTATACCACATAGTAACATTCTGATCCTCGCTGATCTTTTAGAAAGTTAGAAGACCTCAGAGATACTTATGTCGATAAGTTTGGAATCGGAAGTTCTATGGCCTAGAAAGAAGCGAGTCGTTTGGTTCAAGATGGGGGTCTAGCAGTTTTGGTTCATCTAGAATATGTTGATGATCTTGTTAGAATTTAACGTTGAAAAAGCAGAAGAAAGAAAAGGATCCTATAGTTTTGAATCCTACAAATCATGGTGTAATTTTTGGTATAGGTCGTCTATCAAGGAATTTTGTCTACATGGATTGTAAACATAAGGAAGTACCTTTCGGTGATGAATGCACCGAGTAGAAGTTGAATAGTGCAGTTTCAGTTGTTCAAGAATGGTTTGTCCCGTGAGATCCAAGCAGGAAGGTTGGGAAGTACACCAAGGAACATGGATGAAATGTTGAACAAGGTCTTGGAAGCTGAGAACTTCAAGTACAAGCCTTCAGTCATTAATAGTGCTAAGAGGAACTCAAAATCAAGGAAGCGGGAATGGCGACCAGAAGCGGATGATAATGTTATTTCAGGTACATTTATTTGTTTATTTTAATTTATTAAAGTACTTATCTATCATGTTAAATCATGTTGTATTTGTATTAAATAAATGAATTGACATATTATGTACAATAATATTAGACAATTTAGCGGTTACGGCCTTGTTTGATACAGGAGCTTCTAATACGTTTGTGTCTTATAATATAGCTAAGAAGCTGAATCTACCTTCAGAGACCTTAAGAAACTCCTTGGAAATAACTCCACCATTAGGAAAGGTAACTATGGTAACTTGGATGATACCTTAAGTGGATGTTCGAGTAAGATCATATCGATGTAAAAGTGACTTCACAGTTTAGGATTTTTCGGATTTCGTTGTAATCCTCTGAATAGATTGGCTATCCGAGAATTATGTTTACTTGGATAGTAGAGAAAAGTGAGTGACCTTTAAGGTACCCAGTGAATCATCTAACATGTAACAAGGTATTGTTTACAAGCTTAGTAAAAAGATACATCCGATAATATCAGCAGTTAAGGCGATAAGAGCTTGTCAAAAGGGTTGTGAAGGCTACTTGTTATACGCAATGGATGTGGAACAAGTGAAGCCTAAGTTAGAGGAAACCCCTATAGTAAAAGACTACCAGGAAATGTCTCCAGAAGAGTTACTGGGAAATATGCCGGATAGAGAAATAGAGTTCGAGATCAAGTTAGTACCAGGAGCAGCACCGGTTGCTAAGGCCTCTATAGAATGACACCGGCTGAATTGAAAGATTTGAAATCTCAACTAAAAGATATGCTTGAAAGAAACATAATTCAGCCTAGTACCCTGCCTTGGGGATCCCCTGTTTTGTTTGTCAAGAAGAAAGATGGTAGCATGAGAATGTGTATAGACTACCAAGCTTTGAATAACCTTACCATCAAGAATAAGTATCCCTTTCCAAGGATTGACGACCTGTTTAATTAGTTGCAAGGTAAGAGAGTGTTATCTAAGATTGATCTTAGGTCGGGTTATCACCAGTTGAAGATCAAGGTAGCAGATATACCGAAGACGGCTTTTAGTACGAGGTATGGACATTATGAGTTCCTAGTTATTCCCTTTGGACTAACTAATGATCCATCTGCATTTATGGACTTAATGCAACGTGTTTTCATGCCATACTTGGACAAATTTTTGAAAGTGTTCATAGATGAAATCCTAGTTACTCGAAGGATGAGAAAGAACATGAAGAACACTTAAGGATAGTGTTGAACACACCAAGGGAGAACCAGTTGTATGCTAAGTTCTCGTACTGTGACTTTTGGTTGGATCAAGTCAGTTTCTTGGGTCATGACATTTCTGGAGATGGCCTTCTGATGAGAGTCAACATGTCTATCATTTTCTATGTAATTATACCCCGTTTATACCTCATTTTATATGTTCTCTGAGACATTTGGTTGTATTTTGATGTATTTACACCTTGGTTATCATTTCTGAACCTAGGACGTAATGTCCGGGATTCTCGGTATTTTTCGGTGTAATTTTTGATACTCTCGGTCACCCTAGTGTCCTGTAGGGATTATGTGTGGTATTTATTGTGATTTTATACAGGACTTAGTTGTTTTAGATGTCCGGAAGGCGAGATACGAGGATTGGAAGGTATGCCCGAAGCTTAATCGTTCAAACGGATCAAAACGCAGTGGTACTACAACCATACCTTCCATTGATCTGAATTTTTATCCACCTTAGAGGCATTTTCTAGGCTGGACATCTTAATGAAAGTTGTAGACAATTTCATTAGTTTTCAAACGGATTATAAATCACTCGATTTGGAGGTCTACACAGAAAGTTATATTTGTTTTTCTGAACATGTGTCAGCTAGGCGCGCGCCTGAGAAATGCTAGGCGCACGCCTAGCAGTCAATTTTGGCCAGTATGTTTCAGTATGTGTTTATTGTTGATTGTTGTTGTTTTTCTTGTTATAATGAGTAGCTAGTTTTCCAATAGTCGAGTTATGTGGTCTTTGAAATCGAATCCTAGCCTATTCATGTGGTTTTCTTGATGTTTTACTGTTGATTCTCGATGTTACCGTAGTTCTAGAACTTATTCTTATCACTTTTGTTAAATTGGCCATTTGATAATCGTATCACACGTATCGTCTTTACATATGTATTTTGCAAGAGGATACAGGAACCGGGGTTCTAGGATCACTGTGTACAACCGACTGAGTTGTTCAGACTCGGTTTCGTTGTGAGGTTTTGTATCGACTTGTCGAGCATTTCATGAATCGTAGACCGTGTGAGGTCAGTTAAATCTGTTGAGCGGACTGTTGAACCTGACATAGGAGGGTAGATTATTGAAATAATGTCTATTCTCAGAGCCAGGAAATGACACCCTTTGTGACATCGAAAACGATTAGGTAAATCAAGAATTCCTCGGGACTTAGCTAGGGTTTATGAGTATTAGGTTGGATGATAGCTCGGCTATCTCTTTTATATAGTTTTAAATCTTTCTTTTGTGTATATTTAGTTTGTAGAACCGGTGATCTGACAAGTCACCGTCTTCAGTAGTTGTGTTGACCTGAACTAGGGACGAGACCGACTTTGGTACTCGACTAGATTCCCTGTGGGATACGAACTTGACTCACCAATTCTAGGCTACAGTTGACCCGGTGCACTGCCGGTGAGATTGGACACTTAGAAAAGGCCGATCACATTCAAGTTGATCCAGCGAAGATCAAAGCAGTTGAGAAATGGTCCAGACCAACTATAGTTTCAGCGGTGAGAAGTTTTCTCGGTTTGGCTGGCTACTATAGGAAGTTTGTATTGGACTTCTCAAAGATAGCTACCTCATTCACCCGACTCACGCAAAAGAAAGTGAAGTTTGAATGGACTAGTGGGTGTGAAGATGCTTTCTAGACGTTGAAAAAGAAGTTGACTACAGCCCCAGTATTGGCAGTTCCGGAGGTTTTGGATAATTACAACATCTACACAGATGCTTCGGGACAAAGTTTAGGATGTGTGTAGATGCAAGGAGGAAAAGTAATCGGTTATGCATCTAGACAGTTGAAAGTCCATGAAAAGAATAATCCAACACATGACTTAGAGTTGGCAACGGTAGTGTTTGCCCTAAAGATTTGGAGGCACTACTTGTATGAGGTTAAGGCTAGGATCTTCACAGACCACAAGATCTTAATGTATTTCTTCACTCAGGAGAATCTGAATATGCGATAGAGTAGATGGATAGAATTCGCAAAAGATTAAGACTTGGACATTCAATACCATTCGGGTAATTCCAATGTGGTTACAGATGCCTTAAGAAGAAAACCAGTACTTGTAGCTTGAAGCATTGAAGATGTGGCAGAACGGTTAGCCAGGATGAAAATCTAGGGTTTTGACCAGATTGAAGATCGATGGTTTGTGGCACCATTGTTAGCAAGGTCCGAGCTGAGGGATGATATTCAGGAAAAGCAAGATGAAGATCAAGTTTTGGTTGACCTGAAGCGGGTTGCAAGGGAAAAGCCTATAGTGAGTTATGTTTTAGATAAGAATGGGAACCTTTGGTACTAGGATCGTTTGTGTGTGCCTTATGTCGGTGATTTACGACAAAGAGTTATGGAAAAGGAACATAGGATTGCCTTTGCTATTCATCTAGTAGCTACTAAAATGTACAGAGACTTGAAGGAAAAGTTTCCGTGGCCCTCGATGAAAGTGGAAATAGCTATGTATGTAGCAGAATGTGATATTTGCCAGAAATTGAAAGCAGAACATAGAAGAGTAGGTGGAATGCTTAAGCCATTGGGTATCCTAGAATGGAAATGCGATAAGGTCACGATGGATTTTATCACCAGTTTTTTGAAGACGAAGACTGGAGATGATGCGATTTGGATGATTGTGGATAGATTGACCAAATCAGCTCATTTCCTACCAACCAAGGTTGATATGTATTTAAAGAAGATGACAACATTATACTTGGACAATATAGTTGTTGGAAATATTATTTATGTTTTGATGATGATTCGTCACGAAATTAGACAAAACACTTACAACCCATGATTATGAAGTCGTAACTAACTGTTATAGTGCATAATAAAAGAAGAAGCAAGAAATGGTCTAGAAATAAATGTATAAGTTCTATCTAGAGTCTGAACCTTGTATAGGTTGTTTCAGACAAGCATTGTAATAGAATAGGAACTAGGCGAACAAATGTGAGTCACAACAAGAAAAGTGAGTTATAACAAGAAAACTGTATATGAACTTGAAGAACTGAGGGTTCAAACTCAGTCATGCTAAAACTGAAGAAGATAAGTTCGCTGAGGGACACAGACTCAGTTGGCTTATCTAGAAGACTGAAGAATTGAGGGACACAGACTCAGTTATTGAGGATTGAAGAAATGAGGTGGCAAACTCAGTTAGAAGCTGATTAAGTCGTGACTATAAGTCAGGATTCAGGCAAGTCTGTGGTGACCTGAAACTGAGTTATAAATCATGTATAACTGAATAATCTTAAGGACAAAGATTATCAGTTACCAAGTAAGAAGAAACTGATTGGTGTACTCTGACTTAGCCAATTGAAGTCAGATATTAAGTATACAAGGTACTCAGTTTTGAAGAAGAGTAGAAAACTGAGTTAAAGCCTTGTTGAATTCAAACTGAGAATATGACAAAAGATCGTACAAGTGAACGTTGGCAAAACGACAAGTGTAATGGCTACAAGAGCTAGTGACCGTTACATCACCCCTATAAATACACAAGAGATTCATTCAAGAAAAGAGAGAGGAGGATCAGAAAAAGAGCTTTACAAGCATATATTCAAAGATCCAAATCCAGATCTATAAAATCAGATCATATATATCCAGAAAAAGGGGAAGCCAACGAAATTGCCTTGAAGACTTCAAAGAAAGATCCAGTAACCCATCAAGGGGGAAAGAAGGCATCTTGGAGCTACAAGTCAGATCCAAAAGAATCAGACAGCTCACTGAATTAATCCTTGATTAATTCTAAACCCAACCTTTGTGAAAAAGGGTTGGCTGTGCATAGTTTGAAGAGAGCAATTCTACCTTTCTTCATACGGTGTTGCTACGGTGTTTTGGTACGACTCAGAGGACTGTGTGTTAGTATTAGTGGTGAGTGGTGAAGGAGCAATTCCACCTCCAAAGGATCAGTGTGCGAGTGAAGGGAGCAATCTCACCTTTCTTCATTTTGTGTAGACAGTGAAACTAAGGTGTCGTGAAAGACTGTCATAGTCCTAGGATTTTGTAATGGTTATCTCATTATTCTAGTGATACCTCCTACGCCACAGGAGAAGGGGAGACGTACGGGATTACACCACCCGGAACTTCCATAAACAAATCATGTGTTGATTTACTTTTTGCATATGTGTTTGTTTTATTTATTGCATTAACTCTCAGCAAACACCAGACACTGAGACAGCACAAAACTGATACATAGAAGGTCTAGTTTTCTATTTACACATCTATTGCACTAAAGGCTAGTTTTATCCGCTGCCAGTTAACGAGACTAAATATAAGTCAGTAATAACTTATATTCAGTTGAGCTAACTGAACTCCGCACAAGTTGAAAGGACAGGAACAAAACTGAAGATCCGTTTAAGTTTCAGAGAAACTCAGTTCCTGGGACTTTTCCAACTCAGGATTAGTTTTTGGTGACAAGTTTATTCACCCCCCCCCCCCTCTAAACTTGTGTTAGCCTTTCCAAGGGACCAACAATTGGTATCAGAGCGGTTCTTTCATTTGAAAGAAGATCCAAGAATACATTTTTAAACCAGTTGTTGAAGACCCCTCACCGTATCGTTCACTTAGTTTCAATGTCTACATCTAAAGCTAGAAGTTGGCTTACTCACCCCCGACTAATTGCTTGCAAAATATATCGATTTTCGGGATCAAATGATCGAAAGGTTCAAAGGCGACGAATCTATATACAAATCCGTAACCTCAACTCAGTGATGATGTGGATACAAACTTCAATGTTCACATTAACGAATCCAGAGGAGTTCCATCACTAAGAGACCTCTCAAAAAAAGAAGGGATGGAATTGTTGCAAGTGGTTGTTGATATAGAAGATTCATCACAGCAACAAAAGAGTGTACATTCGAATCCTAAAACTGCATCAAATCATCAAGGAAAGGTACATTCTTCAAATCAGTTTTCATTTGCCGAACTCAGTCTGAAAAACTCTGATCTTGTCAAGTTAACTGAAAAACTTACGTTGGAACTAAAATTAAAAGACAGAGAACTTGACAAAGCAAAAGTTTGGAATGAGTTTCTTGAAACTGAGGTGTCAAATCTAGCTGATAGATTAATGTCTAGTAAATTTGACAAAAGCAATGATAATCCCCCACCCCTACCCAGTCTTGAGACTTCAAAAAGTATAAACTCTAGAAATCAAGATACTGGAAGATTTAGTGGATTACACAAGGAAACTAAAAATGTTAAATCTAAAAGAATCCTTGTGAAATCAACTAAGATTGAGCGCAATGGTTTATCCAGAAAAGAGTTGAGAAGGTTTAATTCTCTCAACAAAGAAACTGAAAATAATATTTCAGTAACTAACTCAACCGGACCCAAAAAGCTATGGGTACCAAAGAAAACTTAAACTGTTTTGCAGGAAAAGTCAGTTCACTTTGCAAAATCCTCAGAAAAATGATGTATATTTGAAACTGAGAAGGCAAAGGCTGATGAAGGACATATTGGTCAAAAGAAGTAAAAACTTTCCAGCTACCATCTGATGTTTGGACTGACATGGCAAATCACTCGAAGCCACGTGTCAATCTGGGAGAAAAAGTAGATGTACATCCCTACATAATCTCATTGATTGTGACACGACTCTCATTTGAAAACGATTGCAAAATCTTGACAAAATCCTGCTCACCCAAAATCAAGCACTCAAGCATCCTTAACTCAAAAATCAATGGAGCGATACAACATAGACGATGGAATCACCACCAGCCTGGAAAACTTCTGTCAAAAATTCTCAAAATCCACTCTTTCAATTCAAATTACAAAGAAGATTAAAAAGATTCGAGGTTTGGAGAATTTGATTGATACAAAGGTCACTACTTTGTGTCCAGACGGCATTAGAGATTTCTACAGAAATGCCGAAATCATCAACAATGGAAAAAGCTTCAAAACAACTCGTTCAAGACAAAAGCTTCACCATTGATGAACAATTGCTTTCCCTTGTGTTCCGTCTAGATATAATTGGAGGCTCTCCATCTTTCATTTTTGGGAAAGAAGAAAAAGACAAGCTTTGGAACATCACGGCAATCAACAAGAAGGAGAAGAATTACAGTGGCTCTATTTATCAGCAGAAAGGAGAGTTTGCATTCTTGACGATACTTCTGACCAGAAACGTCATTGGCCATGCTCGAAATTTCTATACTCTCTCAACAGATAAAATGAAGATGATTTATGCTATTTGGTTTGAAAAGAGATTTGATTGGAACAAAATTTTTCTCAATCAGTTGATCAAGCAAATTTCAGACGAGAAAGAAAGAGTCAAAGAAAGAGAAAATACTGGAGAATCGTTTTTACTGAAAAAAGGGATTTCCTCATCTAATGCAAAGGATACTAGATCATTTCTCCATATCAAAAGTTACAGAAGCCAAAGCAAAACTCAAATCAGTGTCCACTGGGACAAAGAAAAGGAAAATTATTAAAGAAGAGGAATTGAGTGAAGCTTCAGACTCCAGTTCAAGTGGAACTGTGAATTTAGATGAAAGGACTCTGAGAAGACAGAAGAGGTTATGGAACAAACTTCAGGCAATGAAAGCCGAACCTAAAGTGGTAATCAATATTGATGAAAGTGATGTTGAAACTGATGATGTTGAAGAATCAGAAGGAAGTGAAGAAAACGAAGGAAGCAAGACAGATAAAACTGAAGATGATGTAACTGAAAGAGAGATTGAAGAATCTGAAGAAGCTGAAACTGATGAAGAATCTGAAGGAAGTGAATTTCCCACTACTATGTTTTGGGAATACACTGAAACACAGAGAGAAGCTGTGGAAGACGCAGAATTTTGTGAAACTGAGTATGAAAAGGAACTAACAGTTCATGATACTCACTTTTACTATCCTGAAACTGGCTCCTCATCACAAGCTCATGAGGCATCCACAAGCAAATCAGCATTTGGAGAATCTCTGGTTCAAGAAACTGAAGCTGAGAAACTAAAAAATATGAAAGAATTCATTGAATGTTTAATACAAAATCTACAGGAGAAAATGTTCAACCCGCATGAATTAATTGGAAGAATACATTATTCAGGTTTGAACAAATACTCAAACATCATCACCCTACGTAAGTTATTTGAAGATTGCTATCGCTTATCTTCAAACAAGGGGGAAGATGAAGCTGTAGGTGATGATGATGCAGCTAAAGAAGAAAAGACTGAAGAGGCTTATGCCAGACAACTGATAGAAGATCAAGATAGACAAGTAGATGCTGATCTACTAACTACTCAACTTGATGAAGAAGCAGTTGACAGTATGTTTGAAGAGCTGATTGCAGAAGGAGATTTTAAAGAAACAAGAACTGAGGATGATGAGGAAGCCGCAGTTAAAGCAGTATTGAGTATCAGAAAGAAGCTTGTAACCTGTGTCAAATCCCTTGACAAGATGGCAGATAAGAAGACACAAACAAAGGGGAAACTGAAAAGAAATCAGAAAGAAAAGAGGAAAAAGAAAAACTTAATCTTATCTCAGAAGAAGAAGAGAAATTGATGGAAGAAGAACTCAAAGAAATTCTGATCAAGTTCAAAAACCAAGAGAATGAAGAAGGAAACAGACTGCTGAATGAATATCTTGAAATCAAGCCTAGAGATGATGAAACTGAAGAAGAAGGGAAAGCAAGAAGATCTTTAGAGACAAAAAGGAGTATATTTGCTAGTGAAAAGTTAATGGCACTGGAAAATGAAAAGATGTAATCTAATTCAGTTTTTAACTCAGTCTGTTCTATTTTGAATCTTGTGATAAACTTGGATGTTCTATTTTGCTATCTTAAGATGTTTCGTTATGATTTCTTGCATCATTCTTTCATTATTGCTTTTAGGGAGGGTTATGATACATCATCAAAAAGGGGGAAATTGTTGGAAATATTATTTATGTTTTGATGATGATTCGTCACGAAATTAGACAAATCACTTACAACCCATGATGATGAAGTCGTAACTAACTGTTATAGTGCATAATAAAAGAAGAAGCAAGAAATGGTCTATAAATAAATGTATAAGTTCTATCTAGAGTCTGAACCTTGTATAGGTTGTTTCAGACAAGCATTGTAATAGAATATGAACTAGGCGAACAGCTGAGTCACAACAAGAAAACTGAGTTATAACAAGAAAACTATATATGCACTTGAAGAACTGAGGGTTCAAACTCAGTCATGCTAAAACTGAAGAAGATAAGTTCGCTGAGGGACACAGACTCAGTTGGCTTATCTAGAAGACTGAAGAACTGAGGGACACAGACTCAGTTATTGAGGATTGAAGAACTGAGGTGGCAAACTCAGTTAGAAGCTGATTAAGTCGTGACTATAAGTCAGGATTCAGGCAAGTCTGTGGTGACCTGAAACTGAGTTATAGATCATGTATAACTGAATAATCTTAAGGACAAAGATTATCGGTTACCAAGTAAGAAGAAACTGATTGGTGTACTCTGACTTAGCCAATTGAAGTCAGATATTAAGTATACAAGGTACTCAGTTTTGAAGAAGAGTAGAAAACTAAGTTAAAGCCTTGTTGAATTCAAACTGAGAATACGACAAAAGATCGTACATGTGAACGTTGGCAAAATGACAAGTGTAACGGCTACAAGAGCTAGTGACCGTTACATCACCCCTATAAATACACAAGAGATTCATTCAAGAAAAGAGAGAGGAGGATCAGAAAAAGAGCTTTACAAGCATATATTCAAAGATCCAAATCCAGATCTATAAAATCAGATCATATATATCCAGAAAAAGGGGAAGCCAACGAAATTGCCTTGAAGACTTCAAAGAAAGATCCAGTAACCCATCAAGGGGGAAAGAAGGCATCTTGGAGCTACAAGTCGATCCGAAGAATCGTATACTCACCGAATTAATCCTTGATTAATTCTAAACCTAACATTTGTGAAAAAGGGTTGGCTGTGCATAGTTTGAAGAGAGCAATTCTACCTTTCTTCATACGGTGTTGCTACAGCTGTTGGTACAGTCTGAGGACTGTGTGTTAGTATTAGTGGCGAGCTGGTGAAGGACCGTATGAAGTTGAAGGGACAGGAACAAAACTGAAGATCAGTTTAAGTTTCAGAGAAACTCAGTTCCTGGGACTTTTCCAACTCAGGATAAGTTTTTGGTGACAAGTTTATTCACCCCCCCCCCTCTAAACATGTGTTAGCCTTTCTAAGGGACCAACAATAGTGAAGTTCTACGGAGTACCTATCTCGATAGTTTCGGATCGTGACAGTCGGTTTGTCACTCGATTCTAGAGAAGTTTGCAAAGGGCTTTAGGTACAGAGTTAAATTTTTGTACGGCCTTCCATCCTCAAACAGACAGACTGTCAGAGAGAACAATCCAAACACTTGAAGATATGCTAAGAGCTTGTGTTTTGGAAGTAGGCGGATCATGGGATGATTACCTACATGTAGCCTAGTTTGCTTACAACAATAGTTATCACGCAAGCATAGGCATGCCACCATTAGAAGATTTGTATTTGAGAAGATTTCGAATGCCACTGTTTTTGGATGAATTCGGGGAAAGACAAGTCACCCGGATGGAATTGGTTGAGCAAGGTAAAGAAAGGGTTCAGTTGGTTAAGAAGAATCTGAAGGCAGCACAAGATAAACAAAAAAGATGGCAAGATGTTAGAAGAAGACCTCTTGAGTTCGTTGTTGGTGAGAGAATTTATCTACGAGCTTCACCAATGAAACGAGTTAAGAGCGAATGCTAAGTCCAAGGTATGTTGGACCGTTTGATATTCTGGAAATAGTTGGACCTTTGGCTTATAAGCTCAAGTTACCGGAATCAAAGTCGAGAGTCCACAACGTTTTCCACGTGTCAATGTTGAAGAAGTGTTTGACAAAGACTAATGTTGAAGCTACAGTTGACCCAGAATTTCTTCTAGATAACCTCTCATACGATGAGAAACCGATCAAGATTCTAGACCGGAAACAAAAGATGATATTTTTGGTTCTGGTGCAATGGAGCAATCATTCACCGAATGAATCCACTTGGGAAGTTGAAGGCGACATAACCAGCGAGTTTCCACAGTTTGTTGACTTACCGTGTATGTTGTAGTTTCGAGGACGAAACTCCTCTTAATGGGGGAGGAATGTAATATTCTGATTTTCAGGCAAGGGGACGTGTCATTTTGCGAAAATGAAATATTATTATTATTTACTTCTTTTATGGACTTAAGTATTTTGTGGATATATATATATATTTTCAAGGAAAAAACGGTCAATTGACCCAGAATTGGCCAATTGACCCGACCCATACCCAAAAATCCCCTTCAATTTTACGCACTGTGTCGCCTTTATCCCACGTTTTTTTTTTGAGTGGATCATCCCCACGTTCAAACCCCCACGAAGCTGCCTTTCATTTAGAAGAAAACTCCCCATGACTCACCAAATAAACTCCCCCCTTAACTCTTAATTCTTCCTTCCATATCGCATTCAGGAGATCAGAATCCCGAATTCCCTTCTCCAAATTCTTTTCCAAATCTTTTCGATGTTAACTGAGCAAAAAAGTGAAATCGCCACCATTCCCAGGCTGGCGGTCCTCGAATTTCCGGCAAAGTCACAGTTACTTCTCATGTGAGTTTTTTTTGGAGTCTTTTTTCACTAAATGTTCCTTTTTTGTGTTCTTTTTTTATGATCTGGCTCTAAAGTTTTTTTTTTTTCGTTTTTTGTTTTGTTGCTATTGTGAATGATTGATGTAATTAGGATTTTCAATTTTGTTTGCGATTTCTGAAGATTATGTTTTCAACTGGTGTGGTGCTATTCAAAGATATAATTTTTTCTACTTAATTCAAATGTTTTGTTTACAATTATTCTAACATCCTTACATAGCTTCATGGGTGATCTTTGATTGAAGTTTTTTTTTCCTTCTATGTTCGTGGTATTGGAGCATAGAAATGTCATATGCAATTGAAGGACCTTTTTTAATTGAACGTTATTTTTTTCATTTTTTAATTTTTTGTGTTAAAATTCTTATCCTTCCTTCACTTTTTGGTTTAAATTTATTCCTATTTTGCTTCTTTCTAGATGAGAAAAATAGGCTGCAATTTCATATTTAATCTGTAAGTTGGTGTTATGTGAAGGTAATTTGGTTTTTTCTTGAATAACATTTTTTCATAATTCTTTCATTTGTATTTTTTTTTTTTGGCAAAACAGATTGGCTAATTTAACAAGACCTCTATTCCTGAAGGTACGATGTATCACCTTTTGGTAGTGATTCTTTGACGTTTTTATTGTTATAGGACAACACATATGAATAGTAGACAGCATATTGTATGTGCTTACACCAAAATGGGCTTGAGAGATACATTATTATGTTAAGGAGAAACATAGTTAGTTCCTTACTTTTTTTTAGGGTATTTTGTTTTATATTCTAATTTTTTGTTTTTTTGGTTATTTCCATTGTTACAAGATTCAAGTGGTATTGATCTGTTACTTCATTTCCTTTTTCTTTTCTTCTCTTTTTTTCCATTTTGAAGGAATTTTTTCTTTTTGGACTCCTAATAATGGTCATGAATGACATCGATTATGACATAGTAGGTGTTTTCTGTTATCTGAAATGATGGTTTGCAAGGTAGCTCCTATTCCGGGAGAAACACAAGTGTGGCAGTACATCACACTCAAATATGGTTATGCTGTTAAATAAGGTCGATGTCCAAAAATCATTTTTCGTGCATATCACTTGAATCTTTTTTATTGCTTTCTGACTGATGGCTACTGCTATTAATTGTGTGATTTGGTCCCTGCTTGGGTCACAAAAGGATGGCTTAGGATATTGTCAAAGGAATATCCAGCTTTGGCTTTTCATGCAAGTGTTACCAAGTCCTTTGGCAAGGTACAAATGTTTTTCTGTTTTCCACCTTTTTGCTAAGAAATTCTTACTCGATTTTACAACATCATCATCCCACATTCTCGATTTTCATATTTGCATCTATCAACATTATTATGCTGTTGTAAATTCCTTGGCTATTTGTTTTAGGGATCCCTGCTATCAGTTCTGAGACAATTTGCAAGACTGAAGAGTGATAAGCAAGCAATATCTGAGGGTTTTGTTGGATATCCCAATGTTGGAAAGTCCTCAGTCATCAACACACTGCGGACTAAGAATGTATTGATCCGTTACTTCATTTCCATTTTCTTTTCTTTTTTTTTTCCATTTTGATGGAATTTTTACTTTTTGGCCTCATAATAATGGTCATGAATGATGATTTGAAATTTGTAAAAGACATCGATTATGACATAGTAGCTGTTTTCTGTAATCTGAAATGCAGGTTTGCAAGCTCCTATTCCGGGAGAAACAAAAGTGTGGCAAGACATCACACCGACTAAAAGGATCTTCTTGATTTATTTCCCTTCTATGATGGAAGTTGCAGACAAACTCGAACAAATCAGGCTTAGCAGCGGGGCTCTAATGGATGAAAATTTCAATATGGGATCATCATCTCCGGTTCATGCAAGTGAGAAATCATCGGGTTGCTTAAGTTCAAAAGACCCAGGATTGGAAGTAAGAAGTTGATTGTTTCTTAGAGAACAACAACAGTTGATCATCTTTCTACAATGAAAGAGACCAAGGACTCTGAAACCGATATTGTATTGAACGGTGTGGTAAGCATCATATGTTATTGATCCCAATTCTCATCGCTCTCAAACTTCCATCTTGCTGCTCATACCATATTCCTATCAATAAATTGGTTTTTCTTGACCTTTAATTTGGGAATCGGGTTCATGGTCTTGATTGGTTTGCTATACTGCTTAAATGTGGCTTACTTTGTTTTTGCAGGTCGCAAAGAACATGCAGATTTCCCTTTCGTTTGCAGACGCTGTCATTGGTACATCTGGTTTTAAATGACTTCCCGTCGCTCTACAAACATAGGTATAATATTCTCATCACTCTCAAACATCCATCTTGCTGCTCACACCATATTCCTATCAATAAATTTGTTTTTCTCAACCTTTAATTTGGGAATTGGGTTCATGGTCCTTATTTAATTTCTATACTGCTTAAATGTGGCAGGTCACAAATAACATGCAGATTTCCCTTTCGTTTGCAGACGCCGTCATCGGTAATTCTGGTGCAAACATTAGTTATATTCGTCGTGTCAGTGGTGCAACTATTTTTATACAAGAAAGTAGGGGTGCCCCTGATGAGATGACCGTTGAAATTAATGGAACAAAGATCACAATTTCAGGCAGCACAACAACTGATACAGGTGATGATTCAAGTTGTGCTTTAAATCCCTTCCATCTCATCGCTCTCAAACAAGGTTGGTTTTCCTCTCTTTATTTTTTCAGTTTTCAATCAATTGGCAGAGTAAATTTACATGGTAAATGCATATCATCTCATGGTTAATGGTTCATCTTCATTTTTAAATTCATAGTGTTTATTATTTTTTGCTATGTCGGAATGTATACATTTAGGCAAGTCAAATAGTGCGTGCATTTCATACTATTTGGAATACATTCACACAGTTTTTTTTGCTATCCATCCCTCTATTTTCAATCGTTCGGTAACTACTATTTCAAGGTGTATGCTCTAGAACCTTATTTCCCAGTTTTTATTTAGGGATTCCATGTTAATGTTGTCAAATTTCGTGTTGTCTTATACAACGAGTCTTCAACGTGATCTTGATTTCCTATTTAATAGGTGAAATGTTGGATATTCAACCTTCTTCATTTGATAGGTTGTTATGTCATTGACATGAGATGAGTGAATTTCTTCACACTCGGTCTCATTGTAGGAACACATGTTGAATGCTAAAAAAACAAATTACTGCTTCTTTAAGCGATGACAAGCATTCCAAGAATAATTGTTAGTTTTAGAATATGACAGGTCCTCTCATTTGCATGGTTGGTGTATTTCATGTGATCCATGGATTGTTGTATTACACTGTTTATGAAGTTTAACGATGTTTGTATTTTTAACTGCCTTCTACACCTTATTTTCTTGAATCTTTGCAGAATTGTAATCACCGGAATCCATGCCACTCCATTCCAAAATGGAAAACGGAATCTGGATGCCTGATTTGATGTCGTATGTTTCTTTATTTACCGATTGCTTGGATGTCATATGTTTCTTTCACTTCTTGATTGACGTTTTTTTGTTTGTTTGCTTTATTGTTTTGTGTTTTTTTTCCTTTTTCTTGGAAAAGTTCTTAATGATCGTGTGCAAACTCAGTTTACTTTTCACTCTTATTTTCAATCTAATGTGTCTATAGTTTTGTTGATTCAGAGTTAACCTCTTTCTTCTAGCGTTTGAGGTCCTTCTTGAGGGTTGATGATGGGTGTTGTTGTGCAGACATGATTCGTGGATTTTTTCCTACTTCTTCTAAACACGGTAATCCGAACGGAGGATGAGGAGATATACTAAAAAAACTTCTGTCAAACCATTTCCCAGGCCACGTCTCTATCAACAACACCCCACGAATAATGACAATCGATTTGTTTTCTTTTTTGTGATCGTTTTCTGTTTATGTTGTCCGTAACAGTTGGAAGACATGGGGATTCAAACTCGGAATGGAAAGGATGTGTATTGAAACTCTAAAACGAATACTACAACGTTCATCTATGTTACTCTAACGTTCATTTATGTTTTCAGAGTTGATTTAAGATTTATTTTAGTGTAGTATTCATTTCAGATTTATGTTACTATAACGTTCTCCGTGCATCGTACGAGTTTCTTACTAATATATATATATATACTGGGAAAAGAAAAATATGGTTTTAATTATTAAGGAATAATTATGGAAAAGAAATATAGGTTCTTATTTTTAGGAATGGTTATTTAAGGAAGATAATCATCCTATTAAGCTTATAACCTTCCAATAATCAGAATATTCTCCTCATATGTTCTTGAGAGGCGTGTGAGGCAATAGAAAAAAAAGGGCTGAGAGTTTTCTTCTAGTTCCTAAGTCAAATCTTAACGGTATTCAGATCAGAGTAGAGAAGTGGAATCGTCCTAAAGCGGGAATCGTTTCAACACCGGAAAGTTGGGACATTGACAAGGTATGATTTTCGAGCCCTAGTCGTGTTCATGACTGAGTTTGATGGATTCAAACTCTTGAATTCATAGTTTTATATGTTTAGAAGCGTGTGATCAAATCTAATCTGATTTTGGATTGATCACATAGGTTTCCTACACAGAGGATCATGTTGCTGTAGTTTTTCATAGCTTTTGTATTAGATTATCTTGCTTAAAAGGTACGAGGCTCTTACTACGCATTAATTATGGTTTAGAAAGGATAGATCGTGTTTTTGATGTGTTTTTGTATCAAAGTTTGTGCTTATATGTTGTGTAAGGTTTAAGGTTTGCTTTGGATCATAAAAGTTATGTTTTACTTATGTTTTTTCTGATAAAAATTGTGTAGAGCATGTTTGAGATCGAGTAGAGATCATAAAGAGTAGCAAGAATCATGTTTAGGGTTTTTAGCGTGCAATGCGCATGCACTGGGCATCAATGCGCACGCATTGATGGGGTAGAAAGTCGGTTTTTGTAACAGGATGGTCAATCCGCATGCACATGCTAGAATACGCATGCATTGAGGGTCAGAAATTAAGAAAAGTGATACAACGCTGGTTCAGCACACACACACCAAGGGGTAATGCGCATGTATTTCTTAGACAGAAGCATCCTAGATGTTTCTGGATGCTCAATGCACACGTATTCCTGGGAATGCACATGCAATGACCTTGTTTTAAGGAAAAATTTAGTTTTATAACTCGAGTCTCATTTTAAATGTTGTTTCTTGATATAATAACATTAATTATAGATGAACAAGCCTCGAATGAGCTTTTGATGTGTTTAGTTCCGGCACCGAATGTACACTTCAACGGAATTGAAGTTCGGAACCGTCGGAAGGGCATGAAGGGGCTTATGCTTTGATGAACTAGAGTTCATCAATGTTTGTGTACTTGATAGGACATGGTGTCTAGCTATGTAAGTGAGGGAGTAGAGTCGTTAAGGTGAGCTTTATCCTTGAAAACACTTAGTTGGCTAGTTAACAACAGATAATAATTACATACTTGCAGAGTAATAAGATTAAACGTCACGTCACTTTTGGTTAGACACATGTGAACATCGGTTATGTGGCTCGTCCGGACTGGTGGATAACTGTGTGAACTTCTAGATGCAAGATGATAGAGGAACTTCACCGGATGTGTATGCATACCGGGGAAATCCGGGACTAACACTGCAAGCCACTGTTGGTTGGCACCCTATCATGGTGGATACACCTCACGTAGTGCCCTTGATGCTGACGTAACCAAGATAAGTTAAGCTTGAAATGTATAATCATGACATGTTCATGGACATGAAATGAACCCTAGATTGAGTCGGTCTCCCAAAGATAATTTATTAAGTATAAAGTTCATTATAAAGCTTAGTTACTTTGTTGCTTCTATCTCTTACTGAGTACTTTGTACTTACCTCAAATGCATTCTTTTTCTATGTGTTTGGTGGAGAGAAGATGAACAGGTAGATCCGGAGTTCGAGGAAGACTTTGTTGATGACGTTTGAGGACGCCAACATTGAAGCGTTTATTTATTTTTGTTCTTTATTTATAAACTAGACGTGTTGTTTCTTTGGGAACTATGTAATTTCTTTTTAGTTTCTTTTGGAGGTTTTCATACGATATACGATTCGTTTGGTTTTCCATGTAATGAATATTACATTTCTATCTTTAGATTTTGAGTTTCTATTCTTGGTTAATTGAAAAAATATACCCGAGACTTTTTGCTTCTGTCTCGCTTAACTCGATACGACGTAGTAGAGGCTAACGTATAATGTGGAATTTATTTTATATTATACGTGCCGAATGTTCTTTTTCCGGTAAGGACTCGGTGTCCGGGTACAGGGTGTTACAATAAAAGTCTGGATCTCAACAAAAAAACATAAACAAAACAAAAAAATAGTCTATTTACATCTGAAAGGAAACAATAACCAGTATAAAATAGAAAATGAAAAAAAAAACAAGTGTAGAACACCGATCAGTTGAAATCTATGAGAAATGATATGTCATGATCAACGATCATTTCGTCATTACAATTTTTCGTGAGATCCACTATACAAAGAATCTATAAACGGCCCGCCGTCATTCAAATTTTCAGTGAGAACCTTACCACGATTTTTTTTTAAAACTGACTGCATCTCTATTATATTTTACTTTAAAAAGATTTGAATGAATGGGCTCGATTTCAATTCCTTTGAATCATGAAAATAATAGGTCTTTGTTTTTTAAGAAGTAGTATTTCTATTTCTTTCCTCTTCATTTCTTCATTTATTGTAGTGTAATAAGCAATAATATTTTTCACCATATAATATTTTTTCATTTATTTCTTTCCTCTTTATTTCTTCATTGGATCACAAATTTAACAAGCTCATTCAAAGGTGGTTTCTATAATGAGGTTCTTAAAAATAGTGTAGGCATCCCATATAGTCAAAAAGTGAATGTTGATTAATCGATCAAGCCCATTCATAGTTGATTGTTAATTCAACAAATGGTTCTTTCGTCCGTTCATGAATTAGATTTGAATTAGGGATTGTAACAATTGATTGATTATAATTAGGTTTACACACTTGAATTGTCATATCTAATTAAGTAATAGATTGGTTGGGATTAATTGGATCACGTGTTTGGTTGACCACGATTTAATTTATCATAAACCTTTGAACATTTTACTTATTTCATTTTATTTTAGTCACCTTTTAATTGTTACTTTGGTCTTAGTTCAATAGTTTCGATTATTCTTATTAAATATCACTCTCTCGTGTGATCGACTTTGACTCGCCATTCTATACTACGATTGACCTTGTGTTAAAGATAATGAAAAGATTGTGTTAGGATTTGTTTAAATAATATTGTTTGAATTTGAATTATGTTAGGATATATTATTTGGTTTAGATAAACTTCTTCCTATAATTTATTAGTCTATAAATATTGTACTTGTGTTCGTTATTATTAATCAATACAATACAATCTCTTTTATATTTCTCTCGTTACGATCAGAGCTCTCCAAATAATGCCGTTTATATCATGAGCAATTTGCAAGAAATTCGTTCGGGTAGGGGTTTGTTACATTTAACTAAACGAATTAACCCTCACCCATCTGTTCTTGCATTATTATTATTATTATTATTATTATTATTATTATTATTATTATTATTATTATTATTATTATTATTATTATTATTTTCTCATAATTTTTATATTAATCTTCTTATTTTTATTTACTCCCTAATTTTCTATTTCCCATCCCCTCATCTTTCCCACCAGCCTTCCTCCCCGCATCCGCCGGCTTCAATGGCCCTGCTCAAATCAGCCCCTTTCGATCAATAAATCTTTCTGTCATTATTATTTGTCCAACCCCAGTAAAACATGATTCACTCTTTCTTGTATTATTTTTTATTATTAAACGATGATAGTCCCCAAAGTTATTTTTTTTCTCTCCATTCCTTCAAATATAAACTCTTCTCATATAATTATTTTCTGTAGCTTTCAAAAACTCTTCACCTATTTTCTTATTTATTTCTAGTGATCAAATTATCTCTCAATTTACTCATTTCATCGGCAGTTATACTTTCAATCACTTGATTTGCTATATCCTGACCTATAAATTCTTCATTCTTCTATTTCATTTTTAGGGTATGATATTCCTTCCAAAATATTTTCTCCTCTCTATCATGTGTTTTTTTTAGTGTATGATATTCCCTCTGAAAATATTTCCTTCTCTCTATCACAGGGTTCAAGCAATATCAGGTTGGGAAGAAGTTGATGCCGATTGATATGGAAAAGTTTTTGGCGGGCACCATCGACGGAAACAAGATCCATTCATTGCGATCTAATCTCCATGTTCATTGCATTACCATGGGATTGTGGGGGCGTGTTAGAGATAATGACAAGATTGAGGTAGGATTTGTTTAAATAATATTTTTTGAATTTGAATTATGTTAAATATATTATTTGGTTTAGATAGACTTCTACCTATTTTTTATTAGGCTATAAATTTTGTAATTGTGTTCATTATTATTAATTAATGCAATACAATCTCTTTTACATTTCTTTGTTACCTTGTTCTCTTGCTAGTATCAGTGCTTAGAAGCAGATCATGCACTATGTGAAATACACTGAGATTCTCAATTAAAGGGAAATCAATGAACACTGAGGAATACAGATTTATTTTTATTTAAGAATGCTAGTAATTTTGTTGAAGAAGGCAGAGCTATACAGCAAATTTAAACGGGCAGGGGAGAAGGAAGACAACAAATCGAGAAACAAAAACATAAAAAATCACAACATATATATATATATATATATATATATATATATATATATATATATATATATATATATATATATATATATATATATATATATAATAAAACGTTAGAGTACATAATGTGTATACTTTAGTTGGTTACACAGTTAAAATGTTAAGTACGCGATCCGACATAATGATTTTTCCATACTTGTCATCATCTTCATTGCCAACTTTTTTTGGTATCCGTACTTTACCGGTTGGTGAGACTGGGCCCAACTTCTTTTGATCCAGAGTACAACTTTCTTTTGGGTTGTAGTAACAAAATTAAAAAGTTTCTCGTGGTGGTAGAACATTTTAATTGAAGTCTTGAATTTATTCTTGTTTGTGGCTCCGGGATTTTTCTAGTCATCACTACTTTAGAATTAATGAATAAATTGCTGCAGGTTTGGTGCAATGGAATATGATGCTAATGGTAATGTGTATAATCCTACACCTAGTCCTCCTGAACAAGTCAACAACAATCAAAATGTGGAAAGATAGAGTAAGGTTGCAGAGGCTTAAAAAAAGGATCAAGAATGGAGGTATAGAAACAACCCAGAATAAACGGTCGTATGCTGCGAAGAGGAGAAAGGATGTCAAAGGCACAAGATGGGGTCTTGAAGTACATGTTAAATATGATGGAAGTATGTAAAGCTCAAGTCTTTGATTATGGGAAACCGGTTAGTGGGGCGTCGGATAATCTAAGAGAGTGGTGGAAAGACATAGTTAGATTTGATCGTAACGCCCCGGCGCAAACCATTTTCAAGTATTATGTAAATGACATCATGAGGCAGTAGTAGTGTAGGTGCATATTTTGTTTTCGGCCCTACCCGACGTAGACTTCAAGAACTTCAAGACACAACACTTGCTTCATTGCTGCCTACACTGATGTAACACTGTGAACCACGACAGAGGCGGTATCCTTTAGAAAAAGGCGTTGAAAGATGATGAAGGGCCTCCACCTTTTGATGGAGATGATGATCCAAATGAGTATGATGTTGAATTCAATCATTTTGACCCGAAAAACAATGTTCCTGTTCAGCAGCAACAACAATCATTTTCAGTCAATGATGAAATGATATCAATGCATAAAAGGAACGCAACCGAAGAGTTAGTCAATACGATGAATCTGAAGATGTTGAAGTGTACATTTAATGAATTGTGTGGTGGTTCTTGTGACAAGTTATCAGGAGCATGAATGCTCTATCCACCTGCAGATTGCATACGGTTAGCCGGATCAAAGATATCTAGAGAAGATCTCAAGAACGTTGAAGGGCACATCCCGAATAAGGGCCGGCCTTGAGCATAGGTCCAAAAGGCCTAGGCCTAGGCCGTCGAAAAAAATGAACATTTTAGGGTCTCCTTTTTTTTCAAATTAGGAATTTAACAAATGATCCTATTCATGAATAACTAATGTACCATGTTCAATTCTATTGTTCAATTGTAAATTAATAGAAATTGAAAATGGGAATCGAAATAATTGCAAAAGGTGACGAAGGAAAAATACATTAAAATGAAATCATTACCTAAAAGGGAAAATACAAACAGAACAGTGGTTGCCATTTTATTGATCTTACTTGTACTTTATTATCAATCCAAACAATTTTAATTCCTTTACAACTATTAATCTTTGTAAAAAGTTTTAAAATTACATACGTATAGTATGAGAAAGTAAAATAAAAAAATATTAAAATGAAAATAATCCTATATAAATAACTTGTTTTGCATAGTCAACAAAAACAATTTCTAAGACTATATAAATAATTTTATTGATAGCTAAGTGAAAATCCCACAACAACATAAAACAAGAAAGCTGTCCAAGATAGTAAAGCAGGAAGGAAAGCCAACAGAAACAAAAAAAAAATAAAAAAAATAAAAAAAAATAATCTAAGACTACTATGTACAGCTATCCCACGCCAATCTTTTCTTAAACAAAATTAAATAAATATTAAATAAAAAAACAATTTCTAGAACTACATTTTGGTGGACAACATAAGACAAAACTTTTTTTCCCTCCTTTCATATGCGAAAAAATTAAAATTAAAATAGGAGGAGCATCATTTATTTGAATTAAATGTTTTCTTAAACTTGTCTGAAATATATGTAATAAATGAACAACACATGTATGATCACTACCCAAAAAAAAAATTAACATTCAAAGATTAACTACTATGAAAATGGTCTTCCAATTCTATAGAGATCTGTATCTAGAAACAAAAACAAAAAAACAAAAACAAATCTATAGAAATCTAAGAGGAAATAATAACCGCCACAAAGTAGAAAAGGATAAAGCAGAAGAAGTATACCTATCAATTGAGATCCGTAAGAATTGATATGCCATGATCAACGATCTTTTCCCTATTTGAATATTTCGCGAGAACCCTTCAACAAAAAATAATTGAAAACAACCGGCCGCATTAAAATTTTCTACCGGAACCATTCCACAATTCTTTTTGAAAACATAGTGCATTTATGTTATTTATCATTAAAAATAATTGAAAGGATTGATACGTATAGGTCTTGGTTGTTTAGGGATTAATGGGTCGATATGAAGAAAAGATACTGAATTGATGAAATAGCTTGGAAAGAAATAGCTACGAAGAAACACACACACTTTTGCTCCCAAGCAGTTTTATTTTTTTTCTTGCTTTTGTTTCCAAATGACCTACCACCTATTTATAGTACTCCTCTCAGTAATCTAATGGTAGAGATTATTTTGATCTAAGGGCTATAATTTGTATTCAAGATAAACCTGGGAATATTACTTGGAATATTCCTCATACTATCGATTTCGGATATAGAATATTCTAGGAATATTCTATTACTACATAATCCGAGAAACTATACTATTTCACTTGCCAAGTTTACACAACTCCGACTCTAAAATATTATATATTATTTATTAATTATCTTTAGATTATTCCTCTTCTAGAATATTCTATCTTATTTATTAATTATCTTTGGATTATTCCTCTTCTATAATATTCTAGTTGGCGTGGCATTCCTCAATACTCCAAATGTTTGTCAGCACCCTCATCTTCAAATTCAACATTGGATTTCATATATCATTTAAACATAAATTTCTCATCAAAGACTACATTTCTTCCTAGTATAACATTGTTTTAAGCTGATGACAAGATTCTATATCTTTTAACTCCATCTACATATCCTAAAAACACTCCCCTCTTGTCACTTGTTCCAACTTACCCTCATTTAAGAAGATATTAAACCATGCACCAAAAAACCCTCATATTTGAATAATCTACAGGCTTAGCAGACCACATCTCATATGGTGTTTTGAGATTGATCTTTGTGCGAGGTCCTTTTTTGATTAGGTAGAAAGTTGTACTCACTGCCTTTGCCTAGAACCTTCTTGCCAAACAAGCATTAGAGATCATGCACTTTGACCACCTGTAAGTGTCCGATTTATGCGTTCGACCACACCATTTCGATGTGTAGTATGCCTTATTGTGTGGCGTCCGGAAATGCCTTCATTTTTTGCATAACTCGTCAACTCCAGACCATTATCAGTTCTAAGTCTTTGTATCTTCTTGTCTATATGATTCTCAACCAATGCCTTCTACTCCTTGAAATTTTTAAATGCTTCAATCTTATGCTTCATCATGATCACATAATTCATTCTTGAATAATCATCAATCAGTGATATAAAATATCTATGACCACCAAAAAATTCCACCTTAAAGGCCCCCATTAGTTAGAATTCACATAATCAAATGTCCCTTTTATATTGTGAAGTTGCTCCTATGTACCTACCCAAACACACACTGCTCACAGAATTCCAGCTTCATGACTATGTCCCTCAAGAAGATCAGACATAGAAAGAAATTGCATCCCTTTTTCACCCATATGACCAAGCTTCATATTCCATAACTTAGTCATATCCTTCTAATATACATCAACAATGACAGAACCTTTTATACTAGAACGTTGTAGATAATACGAAGTCCCATGTTCGACACATTTCAGAATCACATCTGAACCGTGGTAGACGTTCAAAACTCCATATTCACCTATGAATCTGAAACTCTTTTTGTCCAAAAGACTAAGTTATATCAAATTATTTGTCATGAGTGGAACATGTCTCACAACCATTAGTGAGCAGAATTTAGCATCATGTGTCTTGATCTGAATTGAATCTATTCCAACCATCATGCAGACTTTATTGTTGGGAATAAAAATATGTCCTCCACTATTCTCCTAATAAGTTGTGAACCACTCTCTATATGTACAAATATGGTATGATGCTCTTTAATCCAGAATCCACACATCACTATGTTGTGTTGATTATCCATCCACTAGATTTATGTCTTTCTTCAAATTGTTGCCTAGTTCGTTCAAGAAACAAGTTCCGCATTTAATTTTTGATGCTACTTCTTCATTGGACATTCATTTTTTCAATGTCCCATCTCCATACAGTAATTACAGAAATCCTTTGCCGTAGGGCCATTGAATCCACCCTTCTTGACCTTCTTGTTTCTTGGTTTTTATCCCTTCTACTTCTGCTACAGGCAACCAATCCAGCAGTCTGATTGTCTGTACCTATACCTATTGCTTTATGGTGTAACTCTTGGGTATGGAGCGATGACCTAACATCTTCCAATGACAATGTATCCTTCTCAACATTAAAATATTGCACAAAATTCTCAAAACATACTTGCAATAACACCAATACGATAAGAGCTACATCTGATGAGAGTCAACCTTACTATGCCCCGGTGCATGTTTCAACCTCCGTTTAAGAAACTATTGGCTTATTTTTGTTGTTTTAGACCTTTATTAAGGTAAAATCTCATTGCACTCTCACTAGAGGTAAACCGTCGCATAGATGGGAAAATTGGCATTTTACAATGATTTTAACCCTATACGAGCCCTATCTTTCTTGCGGAATTATGCCTGGTATGTTGGTTGTAATTTGAAATGTAGGAAATAGGTGACTCGTGAGCCCGGGAGACAAGGCATAAGGCTTAGAAAGGCAAAAATGAAGCTCAGGAATGGAAGAAATTTAGAAAAGTGAAGAAATGGTGTCTGGGAGTGTTTGGCGCGCGCTAGGAGCTGTTAGCACACGCTAAAGGCCAACAGAAGGATCATCAAGTTTATACAATCTTTAGCATGCGCTAGTGTTGTCAGCGTGCGCTAGGAAGAAACATAGCCATTCTTTATGTCTCTGATCATGTCAAGTGCACGCCAAGGAATGCTCGTGACACGCCAAAAGCCTAAAAGAATCGAATCCAACTTTTGTTTAGCCGGTTAAGCATGTGCTGAGGAGAACAAGCGCGCGCCAAAGGCGTTTTTCCGGACATTTCTTTTCAGTGCATATAAATACCGTTTTCGCAAAGCTTTTAGATATACATCCATAGGGATACTCTTAGATGGAAATACTTTTTGGCTGATTTTCATACTTTTGATCCATAGATTCACTCCTTACACTAGATTCTCTTTGATTAAACATATTTTAGCATATATTATATTTTTCTTTTGGGATTATTTTCAATTTAGAGTCTTGTTCTTCCCCAAGTGACTATGGGTTTGTATGCATCGAAAAAATCACAATTTTTATGCACAAGTGGTAATCAAGTTTATCTTTTTTTTTTCTTTAGTTTTATTGCTTTAATTTCATCTTTGATTCTTGGTTCTTGCATTATAATGAGTAGCTAATTCTTGCATGGTCGAATCATGTGAAGATTGATGAAATCTCCCATTTAGTTGATGAAATTGAGAAAGAGTAGTGTGTAATTGTTTTTATATTGATGAATTAATGTCTTAGACCTTGGGTTTAATGATTGAATTAGCTTGTACACCTAGTTTATGAATACACACACCATTTTCATAAATGTATGTTGCGCAGGGTGTGGGAAAAAAGGGTTCTAAGATCGTTATTTACAATTGACCGAGTTGTTTAAATTCGATTGGGTAACGAGTTTTGTGTTGAATTAGTGTCCTAAACAAAACGGGTCCGACCGGGTCGTCATACACGCCTATTTAGTTCATGAATTAATAATATTATTATAAGTAATAAATGCACTTTTGTTAATATATATTATATTTACAATTTATTATTGTATATATATATATATATATATATATATATATATATATATATATATATATGAAAATGTACTTAGTATTAAGTTGTGATAGAGAAACCATTATAGTGATTATTGTTGATGAGATTTTGACTCACTTTAATAAGCTGTTTGATACTTAAATGTCTCTAGTCGAATATACTATTAAATAGGACATATATAGTACGATTAGACTGGAACGTATTGATGTCTTCTATCTTATGAAGATATGTGAGATCTCGACTATCGAAGTGTAGGGACACTTGGACTGTACATGGACGTGTATTAGAGAATGTGTATGTTAGACAGACCCACTTATTTTATTAAATGTCGCACTATGTATCCTAAGACCGGAGTCTTGACGCAGGAGCGTTGGGAAAAACAAATAAGGAAGCAAAAAAAAGATGAACTAACACACAAGGTTTCAGAATATGATCTGAGAGGCAAACTATGGTATATTATTCAGGTCTGATCAAATCATCCCACAAGCCAGGATTTTATAGCTACCCGAGTACATTACTTGCCGAAAATAAAAGATTATAGACTATTTGACGGAAATAAATCAACACAGAAATCACGACCCTTATTACATTGACCTTCCTAAATGAGCGGATCTGGAGTCTGATCTTTATTTAATACGCAATCAAAGCAACAAAAACGTAAAAAAAAATGTGCTAAAAATATTCGGCACCCAATATGGAAGGGAAGACAAACCGATTTTGACCTCAAAATGGTCGTGACATCGTAGCCGAAAGTAGTGGCCAAAATACTAACATATGTTCGAACGCTCCCTTTTGTCCATGTATTCAATTGCGATCAACGTGGAATCCAACAACTTCACATCTGATGAGCCCACATCATGTCTTCATGAACTCACGGTGTGGATTGTCAGGCTCTGACTCTATTAAGGTTTCCCTTATTCAAGGGGTGATAATGAGGCAATGCTTGGGTTTGATATTGAAGCATTTATAGGATTCATGTTGTTCGTCCGGAAATCATGTATCCTATTAGTAGGAGTACATATCCGAAAAGGCCTTCTTATAAGGAATGTTTGTCTCTCGTGAATCTTTGCAAAGTGGGAATAATCAGTAACTTCGAGAGAGCTTGATATCCAGATTATAAAATACGGTCATTAATGTATGACATTCGAGATACGACTATATGGATATTATTATAGAAATAGGATTCTATTTAGGCGTTAACCGTTTCACATGAAAAGTAGGATTCAACTCATTTGACTCTTCCGATGATTGGAGACAGACGAGTTGCTAGACGCTATTCATGATCGTTTGGTTTGAAGAGTATTTTACTAAAGCCGCTTTGTGCCTACGGCCAACATATTCCGAAGCCTATCGTGTCACACAAATAAGAACATCTAGCCGAATTAAAACGCGGTTACAGTGATATCCGAATAAGGAAACTTTTATCTCGACTATAATGTGTTATAGTGATAAATTAATATTATGCTATTTATTTATTCTGAATAAATATAATACAAGATATTAATTGTGTTGATTATTTAAATACTTGGATTGAGAAATTTAATCAACAGATTATTTAAATAAAGATTTATTTAATATTAGATATTGACAATATATATCATACAAATAATTAATATAAGATATTGAATATTAAATGAGGTAAATCAATCCAAGATAATTTTCTTATTTTATTTGGAAAATGTTTTCTTTCTCCCTACTCTACTCTAGACTATTCTCCAAGGATATTAAGGTGGCTTGGGGCCCTACCTTCACCTATTTAAGGGAAGGGGTGTGAAGCTCTTTTGTACAACAATTTCAAGAGAGATATTTTACTAGAAGAAACTTGAGAGCATCAATGAGAGTTTGAAAGAGAGAAAATGTCGGTCTAGAAACCGTGTTTTTCTAGTAGCAATCCAAGGCGGGATTCTGGCGGGGTGCTCGTGTGTCTATTGATAGAGGCCAAACACTTGGGCGGCTCTACGTACTACTACTCTTCCGTAGACAATAAAGCTTCGATCTTTTAGATCATCCAAGGTATATTTTACGTTTACTACTTTTATGTTTCTTGTTTAAGCGAAGTCGATCCTAGACCCGGAGATTATTATTTTTAATTCCGCCGCATAAACTAGTTGATTTCCCAATAGTTTGTTGGTGTGAATGAAGTGGAACTAGTTCTTAATCTTGTGTCGGCCAAATAAATTGTTAAAGACGAACTGTTTAACCGGGTAAAGGTTGTCGTTGTTAACAAATTTCGGTGGAGTTGGCGGGATTCTGCAGTAAACAACTATGAATAAACTTCATCGATGTTAAGGGAAGACCAGGATCCAAGCATTGTGACAAGTGAGTCATAGTCCGTTCCCAGGCCGGCTAATTAATACGCTATGTTCTTATAGGCTTGGTATCTTAGCAAACATGCATAAGACAATTACTAGAAAATATTTAAATAATTTAGGCTTTATCTACTTTATCTATAGTATCCTCAACAAAAAAGCAAGAAATTATCATCATGTAAGTGATTTTGGTCGGATTACTTGCTATGTCAGCAGTTACCGACGAACATGACAAAAATTGCAAAAGAATGTCTACTTACTGGACTAATTTTATGAACGGAGTAAAAAGGACAAAATTATGAACATGCCAACTTGCAGGACTAAATTTGCAATTTTGCCCCAAATAATGCCTCTTAATTACAGCCATATACCATCTAAAGTAATAAAAAGAAAACTAAATGTAAAGCTGAATTGTATTGAAAATGAATAAGGAGAACAAAACATATGCATCAATATCGGCGCAAGAACTAAGTTCTAAACCGCTGCTAAAGAGTAACACGGACTATTACAAGGCAATATTGCTAATCAATGATGACTAATTAGAGTAAATGAGGTATAGATCGGATTCTGAATTCATTTCTTTTACAAATATCTACTCCAATGTGAAATGCTTTAGCTTGTTGATCTCTTCGAGTTTTTGCTTCACAATGATGAGTATTTACATTAAATGGTTTATCAAGTACCCTTTTCATAAAGTTAAATCGTACCAGCGGTGCCGCCGTTGCAAACGGAAACGATCCGAGGGCACCGGCTTGTCGGATCCGTTAATTATCGACGAGCACGACGACGAGGACAATTCATTTTATCGGTGCAAGGTGTAGCATGTTGAGAATCAAATACAATGAGGGGTTGTGATAAGGGAAATTGCAATTGCGGTGGAAAATGCTAGTCAAACCAGTAACGCCATTCCCCGGAGGGCAAGAATTAGAACCAGACGGATAATTATAGATGGCCATTCACATTAGACACAACAAACTCCAGTGGTTCTGTATAGTCCTAATCCACATATTTGTTGGACATATTTTAAATTTTAGTGATGAGTTCCAGACTAGCTGTTATAGAGCAAAGGCAAAAAGATGTCTACATCAAATGTATAGGTTTATTAGAGTTTGATCTTTGTATAGGTTTGATCAAACAAGTAAAGTAATTTGGTCAGTTGATCGTACGCAAACCCGTCTAGGTCAAGCAGGGTAACTAGGCCGCAGACTAGTTAGGAAGCCGTCGAAGACCGAAGGCCGAGGGTTCAAACTCGCTATTGAAGGCTAAGGGATCAAACTTAGTATTTAAAGTCAAGGATATGGAATCAGAATTTAGGGAAGTCTGTGATGACCTACTGATTACATATAACTTGTGTACAAGGTCTAAGTTCCATATGTTAAGTGGTTATTGAAACTTGGTTATGTTCAAAATGTACTCTAACTTCACAATCAAAAGTTAGATAAAAGACAACAAACCGAAGTGTTTTATAAACACAAAGAAACTTAAGACAAATTGACCGACATGATTTTCACCGACTAATATACACATGTATCTATTGAATGTAAATCTTGATTTAATAAAAGGTTACATTGGAAGATTACATGGATAGGGACAGATTACAAGTCACGATTTTGTCAACAAATCAATGGTCAAGATTAAAGGGACGTTGGAATGATTCAGAGGATTAATCAATGGACACAAGTCATAGGGTGGACAGACTTAAAACTGACTGTGTCAGTACTATGAACAGAGACAGAAAGCAAGTCAAGATGGAGACAAGTCTGAAATGTCTATGTTTGAAATTCAAACATAAGTCACAGGATTCTCACCTATAAATAGAAGACTTCTAATTCAGATACAGACGATGAAAATTGAGAAGCAAAATAATCCATACGAAGCTATCTTTTTAAAGATCAAGAAAAACACCCTACTGACATTACTGAGCTTAAAGCTACTGATCTAGTATATTCATCAAGTGTAACATGCTATCAAGTTACATCAAGAACACACACTTGAAGACTCCAAGTTGCTGATCATTTCAACCTTATCAAGCTGATGAAAGCCGAATTACTTACTTGGTTCAAACTCTCTTTTACAAGAAACCTTCTGAAGACAGAGAAGAACTTAGGTGTCAAAAACTGTTGTTTGTGGTGGAGCTAGTGACGAGGAAATCCTAACCTTCAAGGACCAGTGGAATACTAAGCAATCCTACCTGTTTCAAATATTCAGTTTGTGAAGCCATAGTTATTGGTGAAGGACTGACAGCTTAGGGATTTTTGTATCTGCAACCTCAAAGATCTCTAGTTAATTTCCTTCAACATCACAGGAGAAGAGTGGACTGAAAGGATTACACCACCTGGAACCACTATAAAATCTGCCTATTTACTTTTTGCATTTACTTTCCGCATTTAGTATACAAATCACATCAACCTACTGATACTAGCAACAGAATCACACACTCACACTACTGAGTATCTAATACTTGGTATCATATTTAAAACAACAAGTAATAAGGCTTGAACTAAACATATTCCGCTGCAACAAATCCAGTAATATCAAAAGTCAGCAGACTACTGAGCAGTCAGCAGGCTACTGACCTTGCTGAGTTTGTTAACTCCGAAAGTTTTAAGTGTTAAGTTTATTCACCCCCCCCCTCGAAACTTAACAAAAGCCTTTTCGAGGGACCAACAATTGGTATTGGAGTAGTGCTTCTGTTCTGAAGTAATCCTACTTGTTGTGTTTCTGAAAATACTTTGAAAATTTTTTCAAGTTTCTAATTTTCAAAGCTTTGCTTCATGGATACCAAATAGTATGCTAGACAATGTTGATGTGCTCGTAGATCGTTTTGATGAGTATAAACGTCGTATGCATTCTTTTCTAGATGCAACACATGATGAGATGATGGATGTTTGATGGGCCAAACCGAGGTGTCCAATCTAACCGGCAGAGTACCGGGTCGATTGTAGTCTAGTATGGTGAATCAAGGTCGAATCGACGGGGAACTATCTTGTGAGGTTATACACTAAAAAGTTCATATTAATTCGATCTAGGTCATAATTTGGTGAAAGATTAATCACTTGCATAAATAAAATACTTGAAATAACAAAGATGATAAGCTGATAAAAGAAACAAACCAAGATAATGTGTAGCCTAGCTATCCTCTCATAATGTCAGCGGGATTGACTTCCTACCTTCCTACCTTTCGTGTTTGAGAATGTGAAATGGTGCATTCCTAAGCAAGCAAATCCCCCTCATACGAGTGAATGGAATTGCTCTCTACCTCGTCCTTGGTTTAGGCGATCTATACCTAATGATTCGGTATGCTACGCACGTCAATGCAATGGCAAAACCAAGAATCCCCGGATAAGAAATCGAATGCCTCAAAGTGGGTCTATTTTACCTTCCGGTTCTCCTACCCTCTTCCCACATCTAACATCTTCGTTCGGTATCCATTAAACGTGTAAATGCTAACATTAGGCAATTACCCTTGGGCAAAAAATCTATATAATACAAGTAAGAAAAGCTTCACAACAATCAAAGCTAGCAACACAAACGATCATTCCCAATTAATCATAAGAGGATAAACTAATACTACAACATAATCTTGGCTAGATAAACCTGGCGACTCATGCATACAAACATTAACATCTCAAGATTAACATTCATAAACATATAAGAACAATTGAATGACAAGAAAAGATAAAAGATTACCAATTCAAATGATGAAATTCGAGTTGGTGTTCTTCATCCAACCTCAAAAGCTTGAATGAAGCTAACACTAGTGTGTTAAACTTCAAACAAGAAATCAAAGCTAAACTAGGATCCTTAATTGTTACAATCAAGTTCAAGTGCTAATTTCTACTAGAATTATGCTATAAGAGCCTTGGGGTGGGGTGGTACCTGCAAGATGGAAAAGTTGAAGAAGATAAAGTATATTAATGATACTGTGTTTGGAAGATTAAAAGGGATAAATTGTTTGTTGACTCTGCCATATTGACTCAGGTCAATCCATCTTGGCGTGCATCAAGATCAAAATGCACCACTGACACAGGTCGGAGCTTCTTGGCATAGGTCAAGTCCAATATGTGGTAGTTGGTTGAATGACATTTGTATTAATTGCTCAGCAACTTCTTGACTCTGGTCAATGTGACATGGCTTGAGCCATTTGTATCTGAAATCATATAATCATAATTCATTCTTCCACTTGGCTTGGATTTAACCCTTCCAATGTGTCTCGATAATCCACATGGGCTGAAATCTTCGCCATGGCTTCAAAATCATCACAAAAGATCAATAGCCATCCTGAGGTCAAAATCCACGCTCCCAACCGTGATATTTGTGCTGAGAAATAGACTCAAAGATACCACGCGTAATTCTGATAACAAAATCGGCTAATACTAATATAATATAGCTAGAAACATGGTTTTTTTGAAAATTATATGTACACAAAATATGGTTCCAGCCATCATTCAAATTGCTCAAGTTGATGTCAAAATAGCGCTAATTGCATTAGAAAATAGTGGTAAATCATCTCGGGATTGTATCATCAAAGTTGACCTACATCAATGTTCTTATTGATGGACCACTGGAAATCACTAAGTCCATAACTATGGATGGTCAAACTTAGACTGTTCCAAAGCCCAAGAAGGATTGGGGTGCTGAAGATAGAAAAAGAGCAAAACTTAACAATATTGCTATTGATATCATCTACAGAACCTTGGATAGCAATATGTAAATGAAAGTGAAGGATTGCAAGACTGCAAAGGAACTTTGAGAAAATTGACAACTTATATGTTAAGGCACTGATGCTATCAAGAAAAATAAAATCAGTGTGGCCAAAAAGAAGTTTCAAGATTTCAAAATGAAAACAAATGAAACCACCGAGCAAATGGAGTCCGCATTCAATGCTATCATGGATGAACTCACCCCGTCGAATGTAATCTATACAAAAGAAGATATCAATACAAGAATATTGGAAGCCCAACCCGCAAAAGAGGTTTAGAGATGAAGGTTACCGCCATAGAAGAATCAAGGAGTCTACATGAAGAAGACACCTTCAAGTTGTTTTCAGATGTCAAAGCATATGAATTTTGTAAGAAAATTATTCCTGATATTGAAAAAGAAGAACCAAACACCACCGCATTGGTCGCTACACATAAAGAAGAATCATCGTGGAGCTCACGATGATCTACCGGACGAGATGCAAGAGCAAATTGCCCCGCCGAGCAAGAAAATCGAATGATGAAACTCGGAAGGGGTTCTCCAAGAAACTTCACCAATAAATCAAGTGAAAAGAAGAAGGTGGAATCCAAGAAAGATAATGATTATTTGTGTTTTCATTGCAAGAAACAAGGATGCTTCAAACCCGATCGTCCCGATCTAAAACAAAAGGAACCAGATTATGTGTGCTTCAACCGCATGAAACCCGGACATTTCGTACTCGATTGTCCGTACCTACTAAAGAGCAAAAGTCAGCAAAGAAGATCTGGCAAGAAAGCAATGGTTGCTAAAGATGAATCAGGCTATGAATTTGAATCAGGAAAAGGAAATGAATCTGATGATACTGCACTTGTTGCTGATATGGATGATTATGGTTTAATGGCAAATATGGAAGAAACTGAGGAGGTATACAACTATGTATCTACAAATACTCCTACTGATAGTGATTGTGAATCTACTTGTGGTTTCCTAAAAATTCTTATAATGAAGAAACATTGGATGCCATTCTTAATCAACTGAGGAAAATACAATCTGGTTATGAGATTGTGAAGGTCGAAAAAGAAGCTCTTCAAGCGTAAATTGAAAGGTTAAAAGTTGAATTAAGAACTCTCAAAGGAAAGGAAAAGAGTTTGGACAGAATCAACATAAGTCTACTGTACATTCAGCAGTTGCCGAATCTGCTGAACAATCTAGTTCCTCCACAGCATTCAATTATGGAAAGCCTTATGGTGATAGAACATGCCTTGGATTTGGAACTCAACAATCTACTAAGAGTGGATCTTGTAAGGTCACTGAACCTAGTACCAGAATTGGTCCTAAGATTGTGCCTTCACAAGATCCAACTCCCAAAAAGGTTGTTGCGGCAGGGAATCCTACTGAGAATACTTCAAAGAGGCAAAATCAAAAGTCAAAAATGACATCAGTACCTAACAAAAAGGGTAAATACAAGGGTATGACTGATGGACCTTCTACACCTACTGATAGCAGACCTGTTGCTAAGTCTGCCGGACCATAAAAGGGCGAAATCCAAAAAATTCCAAGGATAATAATCCTAAACCTAAAAATATTAATCATTCTAGGAATACTTATCTCATGAGGAAAGGTAGATTGTTCCCTGCTGATGAAGATTGGAATATTCATTCCCCTACTATTAGATACAATAGATATAACAATAATGCTAGGGTAAAACCTCATCAATAGAATCAGCAGAAGACTCAACAGAGGAAGATCAGATCAGGCAAGGATACTGAGTTTCTTAATAAAGTAATAAGAGAATATTGTGAGCATAATTGTGTGCTGCATCAATTAGCAGCTGCTGGTACACATCAGCAAAATAGGGTTGTTGAGAGAAGAAAAAGTACTTTGAAAGAAGCAGGAAGGACTATGATTTGTGAAGAATTATTAACTGAAAGATATTGGGCTGAAGCAATCAACACAGCATGCTATACGCAAAATAGGACCTTAACAAACAAGAAGCTGCTAAAGACACCTTATGAGATATGGAATGGAAGAAAACCAAATATATCATATTTCCATCCATTTGGAAGCAAGTGGTTCATTTTAAATCATAAGGAGCAATTGAAGACATTCCAACCAATGTCAGATGAAGGAATCTTCTTGGGATATTCTTCAGGCAGCAAGGCATTCAGGGTACTGAATAAAAGGACATTGAAACATGAAGAATCAATACATGTTGTATTTGATGAACCTAAGTTTACTGGAATGGAAGATGAAATTTCAATACCTGCTGAAAATCTCCAAGTCACTGATCCAGAATGTGCTGATATTTTGGAAATGATAAATGACTTAAAAGTTTCGACCCCCGCCCCCGCTCGAAGAACCTACCGGTAACACTACCGATGCAACAATCGAAGGAGTTCAAGGATCCGTCGAACCCCTATCGAAGCAACATCAGACCCTACTGAAGATGAGGATCAAGAGAACCAAACTAACTAAAATTCACAATTGTTAAGGGATCACCCTACTGAACAAGTTATTGGCAATATACAGCAAGGTGTAAGGACTAGAAGACAATTGGAAGCAATGTTTACTTGTTTTCTATCTCAAATAGAGCCTAAAGTTGTTGAAGAAGCAATATCTGATCCAGATTCGATAACTGCTAGGCAAGAAGAATTGTATGAATTTGAAAGAAACCAAGTTTGGACAATAGTGGAAAGGCCTACTCATGCAAATATAATTGGAGCAAAATGGGTATACAGAAACAAATTGTATTAATCTGGTACCATTGTAAGGAATAAGGCCAGACTAGTAGCAAAAGGCTATTCTCTAGCAGAAGGAATAGATTTTGATGAGACATATGCCTCAGTTCCAAGATTGGAAGCTATAAGATTATTCTTGGCATATGCTGCTTATAAAAACTTCAAAGTATACTAGATGGATGTCAAAAGTTCATTTTTGAATGGCATTCTAGAGGAGGAAGTTTATGTATAGCAACCTCCTGGTTTTGAAGTTAAAAATCAAGAAGATAAAGTGTACAGACTTAACAAGGCACTTTATGCCTTGAAACAAGCACCAAGAGCATGGCATGAAACCTTATCTCAATTCTTGGTGGACAATGGTTTTACCAAAGGTACCATTGAAAAGACTCATTTCAGAATCAATGAAGGGGACAACACGCTGCTGGTACAGATTTATGTTGATGACATATTTTTTGGTTCTGAAAATGAATTACTATGTGAAAAAATTTCTAATCTCATGAAAATCAAGTTCCAAATGAGTATGATGGGAGAGATGAACTACTTTTTGGGATTACAAGTCAAACAAATGAAAGGTGGAATCTTCATTCATCAAACTAAATATACCAAGGAGTTGCTGAAGAATTTTGGCATGGAAAATAGCATCAAAGTATCAACTCCTATGAGTACAAGCATCAGACTGGATGAAGATAAAGAAGGCAAAGATGTTGATCAGACTTTATACAGTAGGATGATTGGCAGTCTGATGTACCTCCCTACCAGCAGACCTAATATATCCTTTGTTGTAGGTGTTTGCGCAAGATTTCAATCAAAACCAAAGAAAAGTCACTTAGCTGCAGTCAAAAGGATTCTTAAGTATTTAAAAGAGACATTGGGAGTATGGATATGGTATTCAAAAGATGGAAGCTTCAAAGTTATATCCTACTCAGATTCTAATTATGCCGGATGCAAGATTGATATAAAAAGCACCACAGGAATCTGTCAGTTGATGGGAAATAGACTGGTTTCCTGGTTCAGTACAAAACATAATTCAATATCAACTTCCATTGCTGAAACTGAATATATTGCTACTGGAAGTTGCTGTGCACAAATACTATGGTTAAGACAACATTTAAGGGATTATGGAATTGAAGAAAATGAAATTCCTATAATGTGTGACAACACAAGTGCAATTGCAATAATCCTGTTTTGCACTCAAGAACCAAGCACATTGATGTGAGACATCATTTTATAAGAGATCATGTTGAGAAGAAAGATATGGTGGTTCTTTACATCCCTACTGAACTTCAACTTGCTGATATATTTACAAAACCATTGGATAGTGAAAAATTTGCTAAGTTAAGAACTGAACTTGGCATCATAAAAGTTGATTGATTCTCTAACCATCAGCAGTGTTCTGGAATTCACCAAGGGGATTAGTCTTTGCTATGTTGGGTGAGCTCACTTAGCAGACTTGTCATTGGTATCAACAATTCCATGTACTTAAATAAGTTTGGACAATTGAGCAAATGAAGTTGCCAAGGGGATTGGTCTTTGTCCCGTTGGGTGAGCTCACTTGATGATCGCTCATTGGTGTTAAATTTCATCTTATATAATCTTGGACAAAACAAGTGAGTAAAAAGATCAAGATAAGAACCCCGTCGCAGGTCGCCGAGACATCTTTTTCGCAGGTCGCTAATCCAAGTCTATCGAAGATCAAGATCGCCGGAGTATATGTTACAAGACAAATCAAACATAAATGAAAGTCAACAAGTAATTGGATATTATTCTTATCCTTTAAAACTCGCGGTTACATTATCCAACGGTTACAACTCTTTATGGGATCAATTAGTGGGACACGTGGCAACATCACATTTATTCCAACTTTACTCGTGGTTAAATGCTACAGTACGTGTACAGTACTTTCATGACAGTTACTACCCACTTTCTTTCCTTATATATACAGACATATATACAGAGGTGATGCTTGCATTTTTAGATCGATTTTCTCTGAGAATACAATGTGCGAACACAGATTTACAAAGCTTTCTCTTCATTTTTCTCAAATTTCTAATGGCGGATAAAGGTGATGTTCACATTGGAACGAGCCAAAGTGTTAGAGGGTTCATTGTTGATGCTAACAAGACTGAGCTGGCTATCAATATTTGTAGAAGAATCAGAAGATATGAAGGATTATAGGATGTTCTGAATCTGAGATTGGAAAGCATCTCTTATACAAATGTTACAAATTTCCGGAGAAATATAGTGAATAAAGATGATAGAGAGGCATTTACTACCACTGTTAATGCCCAGGAGATTGAAATCTCCTCAAACCTACTGAGGGAAGTATTTGGATTTTAACCTGGAAATGGTGCTCCTACTAATCCTGAATCAATGGAGCAGTCTAGATTGGAGTTTGTTGATGCAATAAAGACCAACAAATCCATAAAATAATCACTGAGTATCAATGTGAAAAATATCATAATGGAGTATAATTTGCTGAGCAAGATTATTGTTAAAAACATTCTTGGATTCAGTGGAAGCCTTGACACATTGTCTGGACCCAAGATTGACTCCGCTCGATAATCATATGCAAGAGTATGAAGTTTGATTGGACCGGATTCTTTGTCCAATACATGAAGAAGGTTGTTCGGTAAAAACTAGTTTTAAATTTATAAACCGAAACACCCCAAGTATAAGGCTTGTAGTAAAGGGTGTTAACGGGTCATCCTAAGGGAGTCGAATGTTTATCGGATTAAGATGCAGTTATTATATCGATTATGTCACAAATTATTATCTAAAACTAAGGTATATATTGACTATAATATAAAAACGCTGAATAATGACTAAAATAAAACAGGAAACAGAAAAAATTCGACACTGGACGGCTGTTCACTGAAGCTGGACGGGTGTCTGATATCGTTCTGCGAACAGAAGTATGCAGAAAAAAACACCAGGTAAAAACTAGAATCTTTAAAATAACTAAACGTAGCAATAAAAGTTGATAACGAACGATTTGATTTATCAAAGAATTAAAAGAACGGCAGGGCAACGAGAATCCACCAATCAACCAACCAACCCCAACTAGATTGTGAGCTAAAAATACGGTTTTTAGTAATGATCAAATCACGAATTCGATTAAATCTCTTTAATCAATTTCTAGGGTTTCATTTTCTTTCTCAAGCCAAACTAAACTAACATGCATAACACGATCATGAGATTGTCTCCAATGCCCTACTCAATTAATCATAAACAATCTCTTGAATTACAATTAATTGCATCAATTGAAAAGATCAAAGCTTAAACAATATTCTCATATAAATTCAATCAAAAAGGTAGTTTCATCGATCTCTTGAATCAATAAAACATAAACAATTAATCACAACATTCAATTGATAAAAAAAACAGTGAATTTAACTCACTAAAAATATAGCTCAAAATCCTCTAGTTGGTGTAGTTGTTGATTGGTTTCCTCCGTTGTCCCACCGCGAATTGCTTAGCCAACAATCATATTGGTGATCATGATTGTTGGGATGGAAGAGTTCATCTTTGAGTTTGCTCTTTTGGATATGCGGTCGCTAGTGGTTTTGAATGAATGAATAATGCGTACGATGCCCCTTGGTTTGATATGCACTGGTATTTATAAGATTTTGAGGCGGCTAGGGTTAAGTCGGCGATTGGACGCCCGTTCAGAAAGGTAGACGCCCGTCCAGGTGCGTGTAAAATTTATCGAGTCGGGCCGAGTCTTATTGGACGCCCGTCCTATGCAAAAATAGACGCCGTCTTCAAAGCAAAAATCATAAGACTCGAATCCAATTCTTCCTCCCGGACGCTCGTCCAATATTGCGAACGCCCGTCCGTTGGACGGAACAACGACGCTCGTGCATCAAAAACCTGAACTTCCTGAATCAACTTCCCTCTCGGACGCCATCCAAAGCTCTAAACGCCGCTTACTTTCCCAAGCCGACTTGCATCCTTCTTCTTCTACTTAAACCTCCAATTATCTCTTTTTTAGCTCATTCCAATGCCATGCATGCATACCTACAAGGTGATAAAAACACGCAAAAATCTAGAATCATACAAATAGATAAATAATCAACGTTAAACCACATAATTGGCTTGGTTTTTACACTTTAATGAATTCTAAACCCATTCTTTCAATTTATCCTTTTAGCAAGTGATTTCCTATAAAAATCACTAAAACACGGAAGATATTGTTACGAAGTAACTCGATATAAACCATAAAATTAGTCGTAAAACAAAGGTGATAACAGAAGACAGAGATGGGACAAGGAATTCGAAAACACTGCCTTTGGGCTTGATGATACACGCCATACTGACTTATTTTAAGATTGCTGATGTTGCACCTGTAAAAATCAACAAGTCAAAATACAAACAAGAATTCAGTCATCTCATCCCTAGTTTGGATGATGATGAAGATTTAGATGTTGAAAGGACAGAGAGTGACAATGATGGAGATGATGATGCTGGTGGTGAGCAGGTTAAGCAAGTTACACAACCTGCTACATATAAGAAGGCTGCTGAGAAAAGAAAGGCTAGTGATACAAGAACGATCACTAAGCTTTTAAAGCCTAATAAGACAAGGCAAAGAACCTGCCAGACACCGCCGAGTCCACCGAGAGTCCAAGCTTGAAGTTGAATTTACCGAGCCCACCGAGGTTATTAGGAAGAAATCGCTACGGAGATTTTGAAAGAACAATATAAAGAGGATAGAAGAAAAAGGAAAACTCGTTGAGATTGAGGAACAACCCGCAAAAAAGAAGGAAACAAAGTTGTGAAAAAGAAGGTATATGGTAAAGGCAAGGAATTAAGGGTCCCGGAGGACCAAAGAGAAGAAGAAGAAAAGGTCGTTGAGCCTACCGAGGATGCTCAGCGTGGTTGTTGAGCAACAGATTGAAGAACCATAGCACACTGATGTACCTGAGCCTATTGTGGAATTTGTTGAACCTGTTCAAGACCCTACTGTGGATGCTACAACTCAGGGGGAAGAACACACTACAACGCACCCCGCCGATATGCATATAAGTCGGGGAACCTAGTGTGGAACAAGCTTTGAGGTATTAGGGACAAATATACAACCCGATGAACCTACCGAACTCGTTTGTATCCGCTATAGATACATTGACTCATCTTGTTGAAGCCTTTGGAGGACAACATGTTAAGCTGTACCGCTCCAAAGAAGCCTACTATGCCCTATGAAAGAAAAGAAAAGAAGTCAAAGAAAGAAAGGGTGGATCGTGACTTCCAAAGGGTTCAAAAGTACTTTGAATGGAAGTTTGGTTTTATAAGAGACAAACACCACCGCCGATCCAATGAGTGGTTTTGAAGAATGGGCATTTGAACAAGTTAGAAGTATAAAGTTTGCTTGGACCGATTGACACTTCTCTCGTTGGAGATGAAGCCGATGGCAATTATAGAAGATGGCAAGTAAAAGAAGTACATTGTGTTTAAGTACCCTAAGTTTACACCGTATAGTGATGATTCATCGTCATCCGATTCGATGATGATCATCCTATGTTCCCTGGGGAGTCCAGTGGAGTGGCCAAGGAAACATATGTTGAAGCAATTAGTCAAGGATCTACTGAGGAAATAGCAGATCAGCCTGCTGAAGGTGACAAGTCTATTGATAATCAGCAGACTGACAGTTTAAATGAATAGCTGGGAATTGTATACAATGAGGAGTTGGAAATACAACTTGCTAGGAGAAAAACCAGTAGAAAACCTCATGAAAAAAGTCCTATCTATTAGGATGAAATGCTTACCATTGTACTAAAACCAATTGGAATTAGTAAATGTGCTACTATATTTCCTTATATCACGCCCCCTCAAGTGTGGGCCTATAAGAAGGGAGAGAGGCCCAACACCTTGACATATTTTTTTAGAAGTGTGGGCCTATAAGAAGAGAGTGGGTCCAACACTTGTTTTTTTTTTTTTTTTTTAAATTGTGCTGGAAGCGGGGCTTATACTGGATCTCCTTCTCCGATACCATATTAAGATTCTTTTTTTTTTTTTTTTTCTCTCTTTTGGTCTTATTATTATTGTTATTATTAGTATATAATAAATCTTTCTCGTCATTATCATTTATCAACCTCCAAGTAAACCTTGATTCACTCTTTTCGATATTTCTTTCTCCCTCCATTTCTTCTAGTATGAATTCTTTTCTCCAAAGCCTTTCAAGCACTCTACCTCTAATTTCTTATTTCTTTCTAGTCATCAAAATACATTATGTCTCTCAATTGACTCATTTCATCGGCACCTATCCTTTCACTCCCTTGATTTGCTTTTATCTCAATTTATAAATTCTTCCTTCTTTTATATCTTTTTTAAGGTATGATATTCCCTCCAAATCTTTCTTCCTCTCTATAATTTCTTCTATGACTCTTCCGAACTTTTTGAGTCATCCATTACAGATTCAAGCAATATCAAGTTGTGACGAAGTTGATGCCGATTGATATGGAGAAGTTTGTGGCAGACACAATGTGAAGAATGCCAGATTCATTCATATCGGGCCAATCACCATGTTCATTGCATTACAATGGGATTGCGGGGGCGTGTTATAGATAATGACAAGATTGAGTTATTTAGATAGTTATATTCTTTGGTTTATATAGAGATCTATTTATCATATATTAGTCTACTAATATTGTAATACTTTTATTATTATTATCAATAAAATCCACTACAATCTCTTTTATATTTCTCTATTATGGTATCAGAGCCGGGGGCGAGGGTTCGTAAGCCTTAAAATTGGTGAACCATCGCCCTTCCTCGCCCTTTCCATTTTTTCAGCGCTAGCAAAAAAAACCCTTTTCTGTAGCCATTCTAGTTCCACGGCTCATGACAACCACCCAGTTCTCCCCAAAATAAGTCTTTTAGTAAAAAAAAATTCAATTCTAGTTCCGATAGTGTGATGACCAGCAGAGTGCACCAGACGCTTTATCTAGCCAATCGATTGACTGGCGTGGGTACAGTCTACTTTGTGTAAGATTATTAATCTAGCACATACGTTTGATTAGATGTTTAACTAGCCACCTAAGTTGATTCACATAAAAGGCTCACCTATCGCCTACTCCCTCTTCTTAAGACCACTAGACTCTAACAAAACCTAGCACATACGTACATCGATAAACCCTAGCTTATCGAAGCACAAGGCAAATCCAAAGCTTTCGACGGTCCCACACTTCATCTTTTTAGTGGAATCCATATGGTGCCGAAACTAAACACATTAAAGCTAATTCAGGGCTTTGTCACATAAGGTTAAGCAAGAAACATGATTATAAAGCCCGAAACCAAGCCGACACGAAAAACAAGGAAAACGTAATAAACAAGTCAAACGCCCTTTTGACCCCCGCAAACGCCCGTCCGCCTTGAACGAGCGTCCACGTACCCCCAAACGCCCGTCTGAGAAATTCACCAACATCATGTATCAAAATCAGACCCTCAAACGCCCATCCAAACACCCAAACGCCGGTTTGAGCTGCCGCCATCGCAAACGCCCATCCGCCCGTGTGCAGACGCTCGTTTGCCTGGGGTTTACCCAGAAAATCTGCAACTGCGTAATCTCGATTTCCAACCCAAATCCAACCCAAACTCCAATAGCAACAGATTCAAAACCACGAAAATAAACATACAAATTGCTCTATAACTTTATGACACCTTAATCATACGATAAGAACACCACGTTACCTTAATTTGCGTGGTACAACAATCCAAAGCTTCAACCCGTCAAAAGTTTAACCTTTAACTCCAAACCTATAAACGATCAATCCAAAGACGATAACTACGATGTTTAAACTCAGAAAACGCAGCTTAACAATGATGATGAATAAACCCTAGTATCAAGAACGATGATGGGAAAACTTACGTTAACGGATTTAGGATTGTTGATAACAAAACGATCCTCTTCTCGCATTGATCATTTCTCTATTGAGATGTCTGTGATTTTGATCAACAGATTAGCCTCGAATTTCAAAAGTCCCTCCTCTTCTTTTTTCTCCAAACTTGCGCCTCTCTACAGATTATTTTACGTAAAACAACAACTAGGTTAATTTAGGATTAGTTTTCCTTTTATAATCCCAATTAAATCTAATTATTCCTTATTAATTAAATCCAATTAATCCTTTTCCTTTTCTTTTCCCTTTTTCTTTTAATCCTTTAAAAACAAACCAAATATTCAGATTTTTCGTGAAAAGACAAGGATGCCCTTTTTGAAAAATCGGGATATTACATTCCTCCCCTTAAGAGGAGTTTCGTCCTCGAAACTATATTGTACCCGGTAGATAAGGGAACTCGGGAACTCGCCGAACATGTCCGCTTCCACTTCCCAAGTGGCTTCCGCCGGTGCATGATTTCTCCATTGCACTAATACTAGCGGGATCACTTGCCTCTTTATCATCTTCTCTTTTCTATCCGTAATCTTTATCGGCTTCTCCACATACGAAAGATTATCTTGCAACACTTCCGGATCAATCTCGTATTCCACGTCCACTTTAGATACACACTTCCTAAGCATCGATACATGGAAAACATTGTGGACTCTAGACATCGACTCGGTAACCAAAGTCTATAAGCCAACTTCCCAACTCTTTCGACGGCATCAAAAGGTCCTACATACCTTGGACTTAGCTTTACTTTCTCGTCCGAACCTCTTGACACCCTTCATTGGAGACGATCGGAGGTAACTCTATCCCCGACCTCAAACTCTAAGTGGTCTTCTTCTAACATCGGCCCAACTCTTTCGACGATCTTGAGCGGCTTTTAGATTCTTCCTTATCACCTCGAACTTCTCCTTGGCTTGTTGAACCATCTCCGGCCCTGTAATGTGCTTCTCTCCTACTTCATCCCAATAAAGTGGAGTTCTACACTTCAAACCTACAAGGCCTCAAAAGGTGGCATTCCCAAACTTGCATGATAACTATTGTTGTAAGAAAACTCAACCAAATTGAGGTAATCTATCCATGATCCTCCGGCATCCAAAACACAAGTTCTAAGCATATGCTGATTTTGTAAGTCTATCCACAATCACCAAATCATGTCATGACCGCCCTTAGTCTTAGGCAAACCGGTGATGAAATCCATCGTGATATTCTCCCATTTCCATTCTAGTACCTCCAAAGGTTTCAACAAACCTCCGGGCGCTCGTGTTCTCGGGGGTTACACTCTCCGGCATGTAACACATCTTGCCACAAACTCGTTGGATCCACCCCAACTTCGAAGGCCACTTCAATATCTTTCCTTGGAGATCTCTATACATTCATGCTTAGTGGCTCTTGGATGTACCGTAAAAAAAGCAATCTTGCATGAGCTTCCATCCATAACCTTCTGACCCTTAGCCATCCACATCAGGGCACACACAAACGGTATCCATACCAATGATAACCGCTCTTTGTCCAATCGCGAGGATCCCACCGTAGGTTTCTCCCGAGCATTACTCGCTTCAAATCAATCAACACAGGGTCTTTATCGTGTTTAGCCCCGAACTTCATCTAGCAAATCCGACTGCGCTGCCCAATCCATGGTGCCAAAGTCTGAAGCTTCACCCTTCCTTCCAATCACTTGAATCTGCATCCAATCCAACTGATCCACAACTTTAAAAGGTAGTGATAGCATTAACCGCTCTCCGGTTAAGTGCATCAAGAACAACATTCGCTTTTACCCGGATGGTATTGAATGTCTAAGTCGTAATCTTTCACGAACTCCAACCATCTTCTTGACACCGCTACAAATAGTGTCTCCCAAAGCTTCCGAGCAAACACCACCGCTAGCATAACCCCATGTCGTGTAGTGGTAATTCTTCTCATGCACCTTTAACTCCGCCTTTAGATGCATAAGCAATTACCTTTCCCGATTGCATCAAAACACAACCCAAACCTTTTTGACCCCATGGTATCCGTATATACATCATAGTTATCAAAACTTAGTAATGCTAACACGAGTGTGTTGTGGTCAACTTTTCTTTCAGTATGAAAAGCTTCCTCACATTCATTGGTCCACTCATACTTAACGTTCTTTTTGAGTGAGCCCTCGTGAGAGGTGTAGCTATCTGAGAAATCCGTGCACAAACTTCCGACATCAGCGTACTCCATCTAAACCCAAGAAACTTCTTATCTCTGTTCGATGTCGTGCCCAGGCCACTTTATGAAATCGCTTTCTATCTTACGTTGGATCCACACTTTTTAATGCGTCTTCTCCATGAAATTATATGCCCAAGAAAACTAACTTCCGGGGTCCAACCAAAACTCGCACTTAGAAAACTTGGCATACAATTTGTTCTCCTAAGGTCTCAGAACTATCCTTAGGTGTTCTTCATGCTCTTTCTCATCCATAGAGTATACCAAGATATCGTCTATGAAAACTATCACAAACTTATCGAGATAAGGCATGAAAACTCTTTGCATCAAGTCCATGAACTTCGATGGTGGCATTAACGAGTCCAAACGGCATGACAAAAAACTCATAATGTCCATATTTCGTACGGAAAGGTCGTCTTTGGTATATCCGATGACCTTGATCTTCAACTCGATGATAACCGACCTAAGCTCAATCTTAGGTGAACACCTTCTTACCTTGTAACCGACCGAACATATCATCAATCCTTGGTAAGGGATACTTATATTTAATCGTCGGCTTATTCAAACTCTATAGGCCGATGCACAAATGCATACTCCCATATTTCTTCTTCACAAACAAGGCCAGTGCTCCCACGGTGATGTACTTGGCCGGATGATGTTTTTCTCAAAGCATCTCCTTAAGCCGAGTTTTCAACTCTTTCAACTCCGCCGGGTGCCATCTATCAGGTGCTTTAGCCACCGTGATGCTCCCGCAATCAGACCGATCTCAAACTACCTATGGCCCTATCGTGCATATGTCCGGGACAATTCTTCCGGGAAAACTTCTCAGAAAGTCCTTAATCTACACGAGTCTCCCCTAACTGCCAAGCCTATAAGCTCTTTCCTTATCTAAGGACGATAAACAATGAAACTCGGCAACACTTCTTCAAAGTCGGTATAATGCCTTAACTTCGTCGAGATAATCGGATAACGACCCTTTAGCTAGGCTTGTATACGTTACCCCGAAATGTCTTAGCCGATTTTCCCGGGGCCTTAAAGATCAACCTCTTACCTCTACAATCCAAGTAGACATAATACATTGGACAACCCACCCATGCCGAGGATAACATCAAAGTCCGAGAAATCAAACACGTTTCGGCGTAGCATGTCGGCACTTGTAAGTCCCAACTCGAATATCAACTTGAGGTGTGACTTGAGCACATCTAGTAACTCGCCCGAGGGTGTGGTTATACTCAAAGGTCTCTCCCAATTCCTTAAGAGGTAGGTCTCAACTTCTTAGCTATCTTAGAGGAAACAAACGTCCCTGAAGTGCTCCAGTATCAAACATAGCTAAAAGCTTGCTAGATTATCTATGATTACGGTACCTAACAAGTGAATCAATTGAAGTACAAATATGTAATATCATATGCACGTTTATATCATATTAAATATTTATAATAAACACAAACACTGAAAAGTACACCGTCACCACAAGGTCATCTAACTCTTCCGGTTCTCATCCGCCGCAAAGACGAACCGGTTCCCTGTGCTCGCCCGTAGCATGATTACCCCCGTCGGTTACCTCGTCCTCCTCGCTCGATTACCTTGAGAGAGCTTCTTAGGACATGCTCTCGAGTAATGTCCCACTTCTCCCAAAGTGGGAAACAACTCAAACTACCCGCCATGCACTCTCCGTATGCGTCTTAGTTACACTTAGCACAAACCGATGACGTTCCACTTCGTCGAACTCTTCATGGTTGGATTTCGTCCCTCCTAACATTCCTCGCCTGCGGTGCTCCTCTTGTTACTTCCTTGATAATTCGAGAAAGACCTCTTATCCCCAACTACAACCGTCCGTCTCATCGGCAAATATTTCCGCGAATCAAAGCCTTTCTATCCATGACGCTTGCCATGCTACTCGGGTCTATCTCCTAAGCATGCCCTTTGCCACTTCATTGTGACAATCCTTCCATGAACTTGTCAATCTTTTCTCCTCGCTTCTCATGATTTCAAAGGGTAGAATTTGCCTAACTCATGAAATTTACGGGAGTAACCGAGTCCATCGTAGTGTATCTCCTTGTTTCAAACTAAGAAATTCATTGGCACTTTGCATTCTACATGTCGTTCTTCATGGAAAGTATTCTTTTAGAACAGATCCTTAAACACTACCCAATCCATGATCCTCGTATTAACACTGCTTATAAGCTTCCATCCAGCTTTCTACATTTCCCGCCAACAAGGATATTGCTAAAACAGAGCCCATTCCGATTCTCGGGAGCTTTCTGTATTCTCGCAACGTCCTTTCAAACCCGTCTACCAATCACGTAATCTGCTCGGCCTGCCGGCTCAACATTTCCAAAGAATTTTCGGCACTCATGCTTATCGCATCTTATCATACCAATCCACTTGCCTCGTCGTGACTCCAAACCCCAGTAGCTCTGCCGTCATTCGGCCGCCGAGGCCGAATGGTAAAATTCTGAGCCGCCGTCGGACCCGGCAGATATTACCCCAATGGTAATTAGAGCTCGAGGGGATTAAGTTGAGATAATGAAACCATAACCAAGAATAAGAGAGAGGGGTTACTAAAGCTCTAAAACTTATCGTAAAGAAGAAATCACAGTCCCTACACAAAGAAGGAAAACCTTTCTCTCTAATACTCAATCAGACCTGTTTCCCCGTTCAGGACAGCCGAGTCCTTATCCGGAAAGAGCGTCTGCACCACAATATAATGAATTAAAATTCCCGTAATAATATATGAAACTCTCACGTCATACCATTAGGAGACTAAACACGACGCGTGGAAGATAAAAATGACTGGGAAGAAACAAAGATCAAACACACGGTTTTCAATGTTGTAAAACTAAATCCAATAAAGAATCAATAAATTAACCAACGTTCGTCTAAAAGAAAGATAATATTGTTTGAAACTAAATCTCAACAACATTATTGAAAGAATCGAAAACTAAAAAGAACTAAGTCTTCCAAGAGCTCCATCTCACACGTCCTCATCAAAGAACTCATCTACACTGAACAACATGTTCATCTTAGCATGGGAAAGAGAAAGACAAACTACATAGTAACGGGGTAAGTACATAGGTGCTTAGTAACGCGCAAGATCGTATGCAACGTCGGTCTCCATAACAAAATAAATCAACGCCGTCTTTTATTAATTCATTTCCGTTATTAACCTTTAGCAAACTATCATAATTATGTTCAGTAACTTTGCATGAGGTTCCAAAGTTGTCTAGCTTAGCTCAAGTTTGTTATGCAATCAGGTAACAATTATGGCACTACACGCTAGTAAATGAAGGATTTACCTGACAATGGCCTAGATTTCCCTAACTTAGAGACACGCTACTAAGAGGCCCCGGGAATATCTGGAGTCCCGATAGTCATGATAAACCGGCGCAGTGCACCCGTACGCTTTATCTATTGCCAACTAATTGATCAGGCAGTAAGTGCAGTACTACTTTGTCAGTGTCGATTGAACACATTGTGATATTCGCCACTACTATGCCTTACCAAGCACTGTATGATATTTAAGATTATTAATCTAGTACATTCGTTTGATTAGATGTTTTAACTAGCAGCCCTAAGTTGATTCACACATAAAAGGCTCACCTGTCGGCCTACTCCCTGCTTCTTAAGCCCACTCAGACTACTAAGCAAAACCTAGCACAGTACACGTACATCGATAAACCCTAGCTTATCGAAGCATGGCAGGCAAATCTAGCTTTCGACGGTCCCACTAATACCCCACTTTTTAAGGAATCCAAGTATGGTGCCGAAACTAAACGTATCAAAAGCTAATTCAGAACTTTGTCACATAAGGTTAAACGGTAAAACATGATTATAAAGCCCGAAACCAAGCCGACATGAAAAACAAGGTAAACGAAATAAACAAGTCAAATGCCCGTTTGACCCTCAATAAACGCCCTGCCTCTGCTTTGAACGGGCAAATCCACAGACACTCCTGGAACGCCTTGTCCAAGAAATTCAGCCACATCTTGTATTTCCAAAATCATAATGGACCCTCAAACGCCCGTCCATTGACACCCAAATGCCCATTTGAGCCGCCGCCATCGCATATAGCGTCCCGTCCCGCTTAACTTGTGTAGACGCTTCCGTTGTCTCAGGGATTTACCCCCGAAAATCTGCAATCTGCGTAATCTAACGATTTCCAACCCAAATCCAACCCAAACTCCAACCAAAATAGACCAAAACACGAAAATAAAACATACAAATTGCTCTTTAACTTTATGACACCATAATCATACGGTAAGAACACCACGTTACCTTAATTTATGTGGTACAACGATCCAAAGCTTCAACCCGTCAAAAGTTTAACCTTTAACTCCAAACCTATAAACGATCAATCCACGAGATGATCACTATGATGTTACTAAACTACGGAAAGAAAATGCGCTTAACAACGATGATGAATAAACCCCAGTATCAAGAATCGATGAGTGGGAAAACTTTTACGTTTAACGGATTGCAGGGATTGTTGATATCAAAAGGATCCTCTTCTCGCGGTGACCCTTTCTCTCTTGAGATGTCCGCGATTTTGATCAGTTCTGGATTAGCCTCGAATTTCGGAAGAATTCTCTTCTTTTTTTCTCCAAACTTGCGCCTCTCCTCGGATTATTTTAAACGTAAAACAAATGTAACTAGGTTAATTTTAGGATTAGTTTTCCTTTTATAATCCCAATTAAATCTAATTATTCCTTATTAATTAAATCCGAATCTAATCCATTTCCTTTTCTTTTCCCTTTTTCTTTTAATCGCTTTAAAAACAAACCATATATCTCGAGATTTTTCAGTGAAAAGACAAGGGATGCCCTACTTTGAAAATCAAGGATATTACATCAATAGAAAATTACAATGGATTTAGCTTGGAATAAAAAATGAATAAGGTATTTATCATATCAATTTTTTTATTTAAATAAATACTTATCCTTAAGTTTAGTTATTTTGAATTTTGATTGCTATCACATTTATCTCCTATATAAAGGAGAAGTGCAAAGTAATATTTCTTGATCAATTCAGCATTAAAAAGTACTGCAGACTTTATGTTTCCGCACATTCTCGATTTTCTTTACTATCCTCCACAGATGATGAAGGGGAAAGGCATTCTTTTTCTCCTTATAGAGCTAATGCCGGACTTAACAACCTTTCGCTTTGTTCTCTACCATCTTCCCTTGCCACCCCGGGTCTCAACTTCAACTTCTTCGGCGTTCCAATCTTCGATTTCCGGAATTCTATCTTCGGGAGTAAAGTTCAAAATTCAGTGAAAGGACACAGCCAGAAAGATGTGATGAAATTGAAAACTAATTGGAAGAAAAAAAGGTCAAGAAAGAAAACAAAACTTTATGTCGTGCAAGATAACAAACAAACAATTATAACCGGTCCGATAAATGCACAAATGCACTTACAATTAACTAAAAAATGAGAAATTCTCCTAAAATTAAAAAATAAAAGGAAAAATTTATTATAAATTAGATACAGCGGGTTCAAATATATCTAATTGTGCTTGTTGTTGATTGTATATATGTATTTTGTGCTCCTTGTGCCATATGACATGACCTACAGGATGATTCCGATAAAATTGGCGACGAAGTTCGAAGACACCCTTGGAATACGCTATTATTAGCATAATTTATTGTTTAGCGCTCGTAAACTTCCGTTTTTGGTATGAATAGGGTACCTATTGTTTCCTTTTAAAGTTATCGATTTCCGAATCAAATTACGCTTGAAATAATGGTTATAACAATGACGATACACAAGTCAAATCTAAACTACTACCTCCGTTCCAAAAATATAAGTCGTTTCGGTGCCTGCTTTTCACACAAATTAAGAAAGTGGTTGAATGACATAAATTTTAAGTAGAAATGGACTAAAATATCTTTGACTATCATTAATGAATTAGTAAAGTGTTGTAAAGTAGTTGGATTGTTAATAAATTAGGGGTAAGATAGTAAAAATAGTAATAAATGCTTCTTTGGTAATGTAGAATGACTTATAATTTAGAGAGAATCAAAACGAGAGATAGAAAGTGACTTATATTTTGGGACGGAGGTAGTATAATACTTTTTTGAAAGATTGGATGCGTGTATTTATGGCAAAAAAATGTGATACCATATTTAATTTTGAAAGTAGTCATTATTAAACAATCTAAATTTTAAAAAAACAAAAATTCCTCCCGTCACTATGCAAATAATAACAATAACAATAAACAACAATAACATTAACAATAATAATAATAATGATAGAGGACATCTAATCTTCGTCCATTTTAAGTGTTTATACTTAAAGTTTTCAGGAATGTATGTCCGAAAATTCGAACACAAAAAAACCGGTCGACACAGTTTCCATAGGCCTTCCGCTTTCTTTCCCACCCAGCGTTAAAAAAAAAATTAGATTAAAAAAAAGAACCGTCACAACAATACTCCCGATTCTTATATGTATTATTCGTATTTCTGGAGAAATTATATCGTGTTATTTTGCGAAAAAATGAAATATTATTACTATTCTTTACTTCTTTTATGGAGTTAAGTATTTTGTTGATATATCTATATACAATATATAGAGGAAGGGACGGACCCGAAAATACCCGATTGACCCGCTCCATCATCTTAAAAAAACCTATGAAAGGAAAATTAAATAACTCACATGTGCTAAAAAAACCACTAAAAAAAAATCATGCATGTATATTGTATAACTCATATTGTGCAGGAAGGGATTTAACCCAAATACCCGATTGACCCGCTCCATCATCTTAAAAAAAACCTATGAAAGGAAAATTAAAATAACTCACATGTGCCAAAAAACCACTCGAAAAAAAAAAAAAAAAACCACGCATGTA